>OZ059848.1:7481080-8022456 GCA_964057195.1 Orthosia cruda | reverse complement strand
ACAATTACAATCTCCGATGTTGGCAATCCCAACCCTGCGATTCCTTGCGTTGAGAAAAAGTATAAACACTCACCTGGATAGGCAGGGATTGAAGGTAACCACTACACTCGGGAGTCCGGGCCGGCCGGCGTGGCGGATATTCAATATGCACTACAAGTTCACGTCAGTTGCTAGTTGGAATTTGTATTTACTTCTTGTGTTGTATGTTATTGTTCTTTTATGCAGTTGTATGTTTGATTTAACGGAATTGGTGGTGATTTTTTTTTATAAGAATGCAGGTGTACATGGTCAGTTGTGGCGCCAAACTCCCCAAGTTTGTCACCCACTGGTCACACCTTGTGGCTGCCGGCCATCATGTCTTGATTTTCCGTGCTCGGTGCGTATGCTATAGATAGGGAAGGTGATTGTATCCTCTCGCTCCCTTTTTGCCACCTCCATTGCGACCATCACTGCCTCGGAGAAAGGGGCGACTGCATCCCACGTTCTGTCACTTCCGGCCCATGGACTGTACAACGGCCGGAAGAGAATACCGACCGCCGCAACGAAGTCACAGAGCTGCACAACCTAGCCTGGGAACTTGTCCAGGTAGCGTGGCCTCCACCCTTGAGTGTGAGCCCAAATAACAGTTTTCTGTTCCATCGAATCCTTCATCAGACTGGAAGTATTTTTATTACTGTAGGGTCTTTACACCTTTTCTTGATGATAGTTTGAGTGATACGCAAGAATACGTAATAATAGACTTTATTGATTAATTGAATGATAATGAGTGCACGCGATTTGAATGGTATTGGTGTACTAAATTATAGACCACGCGTAGCATGTAAAGTGCTGACACAGTGGTGTCAAATTTGTACATGTTTACACTGTACATGCTCCAGGGCCCGAGAAGATGTGAATGAGATGAAGGATAATGATTTACAAGATGTTAAATAACAATTGTTTTTAAAAACTTAAATAAACTAAGCTTAATGTATTGAATTGAATTTAGTTCGAATGGATGGCGAAGATTCTCTGTTGGAGGTGGCGATGGTACGACGACCCGCAGCGGTGGCGGCGGAAGCTACATATTTCACGTTAGCCTCTGCCTGCTCTGTTGTGGGAGGTGAGGGCGCTGGACGCGGCTGGCGCGCTCGCACGCGTCGCCATGCGTAAAAGATGGCGCAAACGACGGCGACCCCAGTCAAGGCGTAGATGGCGACATAATGGTGAATGTCATGGAATGTCACTCGATCCGCCAGTTCCTGATTGTGTATCATATCTTTGAGTGCTTCTTCAATCGCTCGATGATATCATCTGTTTCATTCAGTGGCGTGATGAGAGGTATAGACAGAATAATTATGTGATTTATTGGTGGAATCTCTATGTTCATGACATCAATCTTCGTTTTAATGGAGTTTGATAAAGATTTGTGTGCGTAAATCGTGAACATTCTGTCTTTAATGACGCAACTGTCTCCTAGTGTAATGACACCTGTTTTGCTGAGTTGCTCGATCGTAATATCGTCACCGCATATGATTCGCACACTGCATTGTCCACAACAAAAGTATAGGTAGGAATTCAATAAATTCAATTCGGTCCAGTAATCTCGACATTCCTTTGTTTCAGTCTGGCATTGATTAGAGGCTTGATATTTAAGACATAGGTTGGTGTCCGACGTCATCTGATAGATGGGTTTTTCAGTGGACAAATGTACTCGTCGGTGTCTTAAGGAACGCATCTTTGTAAGTCGCTTATAGACACTGGAATGTAAGAGTCTTTGTGTATGTTGATAGCCAGGTAGTTTGCTACAGGCACTATGTTGACCATGCTTTCGTTGGTTTGTTGTGGAATCGGTATGAGGTTGTAAAGCTCATAGTCTTCCCTGCTCACGAGAGGAATTCTAACTTCAAAAATCAGGGTCTCTCTGGTAGCTCTCGCTTTCGCTTTCAATAGGTGATAGTCAGTCTGAATGTTATTAATCGGTAAGGCTAAGTCCTTTGAGATCTGTCCGGATATAATATTCAGTTCGTTTCTTAACTGTGCCGGTGTTAACAAGTGAAAGTTGAATTTTTCATATAAAATTTTGGCCACTGTATCAACTAGCGTCTCCTGGATTTCTTTAAGATTGGTCATGATGTTATTGGCTATGAATGTTGATAATGTAAATTCTGCTTTGTTGTCGGTGTGTTGGATTTCCTCTTTCAGTTTATCGCCCACCATCAAGGCCGTGGAGAAGGAGTATTTTACAAAAACGCGTCCGCAATTTGTTCAAGGGACGTAATGCCTGAATTTTTCAGAACTTTTCGTTAGCTTTGGGAAGAAGATGTTTATTTATACCAAAGTAGCAAAGGACGAAGTCTCAAAGAATGTTTTACGAATCATGAAAATCATCATCATCATCATATCATTTCAGCCGAAAGACGTCCACTGCTGGCCATAGGCCTCCCCCAAGCGTCGCCACACTGATCGGTCCTGTGCGAAAATTTAAATTTTGTGTGCAAATATAATTTTCGCTAGAAACATCTCAGATTTTGCCTATATTCGTATAATGTGAACACACTCCGTTTAAATTTTGCACAGTTTGTCTAGTATATGCATTTTATGCTTTTTTTAATAATGCTGTAACAACAATACTTGGTGTTTACTATGTTTATATTTGGCAATCCGTTCTACTTTATTTAACGGTAAGCGTGAAATGATATGAAATTATACACTTAGAAGCTTTACCTACTATAAATACTTAATAATCATTAAAAGTTTATCTTGACGCCAATTGTTGCCAGTTACGTGTTATCAGCGTATTAATGATTTTTTGATATAAGAGCTTCAGTAATAATTATAGACGGACTCAAAACTATATTTTACTATGTTTTGATACTTTTGTTTCTTTATTCAGCAACACTGACTTTTATTGTTACATGTGTTAAAAGTGCGGTTTTAGAATATCTAATCCGAATTTGTAATACAAAGTAGTTTCATGTTCACCAGCGGAATAACGAGCAGCAAAATTTTCAGTATTTAAGATTAAAATATTCAGATTCAGTTAGTTTAGCACGTTCCATGACTAAACTTTATCAAAATGATTCGTTCACAATAATTGAAACAAAACTAACTTCGCTATTACTACATTGTCTGGCATAATATTGATATCTATAATTTTATATTAGTCCTAGTTTGTGTTGTAAAAACATTGCAACTGCCTTTGTTTCAAAACTCTTCTTATTCAAGAGCAAAATGAGAAAAGTTTATTATATTTCCACACAATATTTCAGTCTTCGTGGTTGAAAATGTCTTCAGTGAATTCGATAAGCATTCTTTGACGCTTCATCTTACGTCAAAGAATGTTTATCGAATTCACTGAAATCAATTCATCGAATTCATCTTAAGCCATCAGTTTAGGAGTGAATAAATAAATACCCTTATTTACTCCACAAAGCCAAAGAAATCTCTTTAAAATATCAGGAATAAATATGTCACTTAAACAAATAGCGGCTGCATGTTTGTAAAATACTTCCTACTGCAGAGAGCCCGTAGTCTTAAGTACGTAATGGAATGTTCATCAAGACTCTTGTCACTTGAGAGGAGATGACCCATGTGACGATCACGAGCTGTGTTATAGAACATTACTGAAATTCTAGCTGCAAACGATGTTTAAGAATGTACAGCTTGTACAGCTAGTTAGTGGCCACGTTCTAGTTGGCAGCCCCTGAACTGTAGCTGATATTTTTACAAGTTTAAAGATCCCACAAATTTTAGAATTGCCAAACTTATAACCGCACTTTGATTGATTTTTGGTTTTTAGATTAGTAGTTTAGTGTGCAATAATATCGTGGTTCTAAAGTGTAACAACGTAGGTAGGTCAATGTGATAAGTTCGCAATTTTCACGTCACTGTTGCCTACAATATTTTTATCGAGGTCATAAAAGCCATATTTTTTACAAAATATTGAGGGAGAAGCGGCCATTTATTTTTTAAATTCATCGTTGTCACGAGAAAAATACAACATAGAAGAAGTCGAAACGTAAACATGGGCCACGGTAGAAATATCTTTAACTAATAATTATCGCAATGCCACTTCTCTTACAATAGCTACCCAACTGCAACATTGCAAAAGAAGACCGTCCCAATGCTTACGACACCACTTTACGAGAAATAGTCGAAATCTTTCCAAATGAGTTCAGCGAGATATTTTATCAATCAGCAAATATACAGCAATCTCATGCTCGTCAGCTTAACTTAAGACTTGATCTAAATGTTTTTGTTATCATTTATCATTCGAACTATTCCCACTAAAACGTGTACTTTGATATTTCATAGTTAGGTTTACATCATGTACGTGGGAGGCATATCATTGAAGTGTGACGTTTTGTATGGTCTAAGATTCTAATGTGAGGACTGAATTGAAGATCTGTAGCCAGATAAAAATCTCTCGGCAGTGACGGTACTAATTCAGGATTCCAGACTTACGCTGCCCACACGAAAAAAACATAGGGACTCTCGAACATTTGCCTTACTAGCAACAAAACTAGTTTTGTAATATTTTACTCAAGATTAAGCAAGTCCCAAAAAATGTTCGCAGTGCATTGCATAATTAATAACTGGGATCCTATTAAACCAGCATCAAATTAATCATGACAACAATCGACGGCGATGACGACACTTTCAAGCGTGACGCTCTAACGAGAAAGAATCCAATTAGTTAATAATGTGTTGTAGTCCAAAAAGTTGCCATTTTGTAAAAAATTGGCAGTTTGTTAGTTTAATATTTGTTTGAATCTTGTTATTTTAATTATGTTATAATACTTTTTTTTTTTTATACAAAACAAAAAATGTGTACATAAAATTACCTCAACTATTCAGTGCATAAAATTAACTTCAGCTTTAGATGTTACTGATTTTATGATGAAACAAACTGAAATGAAATTAAACTTTTTGTTTACGTGGAAACTAATGGGCAATTATGAAAGTATGTCATTGAAACATTATCACGCGATTTTAATGATCATCGAGAGTTCTCGCTCTCTTCAATTTAAGTTATTATTAATGATCATAATTGTAAATTACGGGAAAGGTTTACTGTTTTTGTGTTTATGAAGGTGCCCTGGTAATAATCTCACCTTTATTAAGATCAAAGTAGGATTTATTCTCATAATGAGATCTTAAATAATAATTAATTCTATTATGCTTTGAATATATTTATGTCGATAAGGAGTTTTAGCTGTAGGTCAATCATAACAGGAGTCAATAAATTAATCATACACTTATTTTGAGTGTTTGTACCTAAGATTTTTTTTTAATGTAATAACAACTAGTCTCTATAGATCCCAGCTCTGTGGTACTGGTATTTTTAGTACGCCTCCGATGCAGTAGTAACCACACACAATTGAGTTACCAATTTAGTTTGTTATTATTTGATAACTTATTAGTTCTAGCTTTACACTACTATAGATATTGCGTAATTACGAGGTAATACATTCTTCATAATAAATGAGTACTTTATTTTTTTCCTATAAAACACTTGCAGTGTTTTCAACCATGTCTCTTTTAATCATGCTCGTATTGAAGAAAAGGATACCACCCATTGTACATTTGTTTTTATAAACTTGTTTGCCATATAGTTAACAATAAAAAATAAGTGGTTTACAATAAAGTATATCATAAATAAATAAGAGTATAATCACCCATTATAGCTACTAAAATGAGGTGAAAATATTATAAAGAAAGGCCTCGATTGCACTGAAAGAAAGCATTAATAAAGGGATATCACCGTCGAGCAAGATTAGCATATCAAAAACCGCATTGCTCGGTCTTGAGACAAAAGAAAAGAGTGCGGGAAAAACGGTGACGCAACACTGTGACGTCTTAGAAGGTGGCTCAAGTACTGCTGTGCAGCAAATTAAGTCGTAGTAGATTGAAATCTCTTAACACATTTTCATTTAAGTGGTCGTTTAGGTATATACTAGAAATAATAAAAACCGGCCAAGTGCGAGTCGGATTCGCGCACCGAGGGTTGCGTACAAACAGCTACATTCACCAATATTATTAGGTAAAAATACTAAAGTGAATAATGACAGCACCGAACATTGCTCTAACGAGAAGAAATAAATTACTTGTCCAAGTAAATTTTATAAGTTGGTCGACCATTACTCGTAAACTTGTAAAGTCTACTTAGCTGTGAAAGTTTTCCTTTTAATTTCGTTATAAGTATATACTATTACCGTGATTTTTTTCACATGTCCAAAAGCAACCATTTAGCGGGCAAATTGCAAAATTTTGTTATAGTCAAGTGTGAGTGTGTGGAATGGCGACCGCGAACCGTAAGACGATACGTTGGAAGGCCTCCCACTACGTAGACTGAAGACCTGGTTAAGGTTGCGGGAAGGCGCTGGATGCGAGACGCACGGGATCGGTCAATGTGGCGACGCCTGGGGGAGGCCTATGTCCAGCAGTAGACGTCTTTCGGCTGAAATGAAGATGAAGTGTCCCCACTTGACTATAACTTTACGTAAGCAAACAAATTTTCAATTTAAAGTATAACTTTACGTAAGGAGCCCTGAATCGAAAAATGGTATTGACAGACCCGTAATATTTTTGAATGGCCTATCTAACGGTACCCCACACCATGGGATAGCCAAGAAAAAAAAAACAGCCTTATTTTACATGTACAGAAGAAAAATTAAAAAAATATCCTTATTTTATTTTACTACTTTGTCGGCGTGATTAATATGTATATCCATGCCACATTACAGCTTTCTAGTACTAGGAGTCTTTGAGCTAAGCTGTGATAGGACATCTGTCCTATCGGACATAGTATACTACGAAACTATAAGGGTTCCTTGTTGACCACGGAACCCTAAAAAAGGTTTTCTAAAAATTTCGCAATTCACAAAGTTTATGTCTGCAAAAGCTATTTCCAAAATTAGCAGTTCTTTAGCGTTTTATCGCTAAGATCTCTTTAATTGTTTCCCCAACTTTAGCTCTTTCCTGATTAGTATAACTGAATTAGTGTGTTTAAACTTTTAAGACTCTTAGATTTTTTTTCTGATCAGCCAAGTAGGATCAATGTTCTTACCAGATGGTAAGAACATGGTGATGATGGATGGTGGTGAAATTAGCGATTAGATAAAGACTGACCACGGTAAGTGTTGCTTTCCCTGGCGGGGTAACCTATTTAAAAACAAGCGGACCATAAAAAAGTGGTCACCCATCCAAATACTGAGCGTGGTAAGTTTTGCTTAATCTGTGCGGGGTCACCTATCCAAAAACAAGCGGCCCAAAAAAAAGTGGTCACCCATCCAAAGACTGACCTTGGTAAGTGCTGTGTACCCGGGTCACCATCCCAGTCGGTTCAAGGTAAACACAAACCTATCCAGAAACTGACTTACTAAGTACAGGGTACAGTCAACATTAATGCGCGTGAGGAAGGTTCGATTCCCAGGTGAGTATCAGTTTTTGTTTTTTTTATTTTTATTTATGCTATATTATTATTCTATCATAAATTTGGCTTAAATTAGTGTTATTCGTTCGGAATAGAAAATAAATATAAGTTTATTTGTTATTTAGTTGAAACAAATACCAGTGTTATTAGTTGTTGGCATTAGAATGGCATAAATCGTATTATTTGTTGGTAATAAAACGGAATAAATCTACACTGTACGTAAAGTAACACATCCAAAATATTTTTATTTATGATGGTACGAAACACTCGGTGCGTGAATCCGACTCACTCTTGACCAGCTTTTCATTTTATTTGATCGCACGTTTCCATTACATCCTGTACATTCACACACAAGATGTATCGTCTCAACATTAACATACTCGCTCCACGACGCTGTCCTTACATAATATTACTATGCTGTCACTTAGCTAAATGACTTCAGTATTTTTATTTTTTTTTGAAAACCCTAAATACAATCAACTTACTTAATTTTTTTGATGGAAGGCTCTCCAAGCTATTCAATAAATAAATTATTTACTTAGCTGAAAGTTTTGGGATAAAAGTCAACGAAAAGTCAACGTTCAATGCTTCCAAATATTTATAAAATCTTTGTGAGATTCGAAGTCTAGATTAAGGTTAGTCTTGTCTCATTTTTTTCGTTCAGACTGATGGAAATTGCGGTCCGGTCAATTGACTACAATTTCTCACAATTGAAATAAAAGTTTAATCGATTTCGTTTCTTAAACAGTAAGATGATATAAAAATCCAACTCATCATGCTGCATAACAAATTGATGCTGATATTCTATTATCAAAGAATAGGTAGGTAGGTATATCTCAATAGCGTTTTATTTCACTGCAAAATTCTCAATATTCCACGAGCTGTTGGCTACACATTAGCGGCTAATGCATTCCACATGATTAGTGTTCAGTCAGATTCATTCCATTAATTTCCATAATCATCGGTTCGGTGACGCTCGATTCTTGACCTTTGTAATTATTGCTCTTGGATTGATACCGGAACCAATGTCATCAATCATTCAACTTTGCTGATCCTCGAACAAAAGTTCATTGCTAACTAAGCATAACAGAATTTATACTTTAACAAAATAAATGGTTATAGGTTAATTTTGTGAATTAGCTTTGTTAACATCCGCTGGAGGCTCGAACTAGGTTTGTAGGCATTCACGTGTGATAATCACGTCGTATCTCGGTGATTAATGTTCTAGTGTGACTATTTTTTACTGTATAGGCGTGTTATTCACGAGCTTCCACAGGATTTGTGCTGCTGGTTGTAATGTTTCAGAGTTTAGTGGACTGTAAAACTGTATATGTGGCGTCGCATAACGTCAGAATTCTTTTGAGATGGGCAAGACTTATTTAGATATCTGTATCCCTATCCGAAAAATATAATTTATATTACTCACCAAAAGTAGCTTTACAGTTTTCTATATACTGCTGCAGTTCCAAGTAACAGGTTTATCTTTATCTTATGTATGCTTACCTCAGTATTACGTAATACGTTGCAGCTTTGTTATCATTTGATCACGTAGAAAAGCTCTTGTGACCGCATTACCTCATTATTCTGCTAAGTTCCCGACCTACACGTTATTTTACCATGTTCAGACTTTCTACTCTTTCCTTTTTCATGCAGATTGGCGTAACTTCATGAATAAAGTTCACGAAAAATTGAAAAAGTAAGGAGTTTATATTTATTAAATAATGGCCTACAACTATCAGTCTTTTAGCTTAAACATAGCACTATACACCTCTTTTCAGCTTTGAATGCAATGTTTTTATCAGTGGAATTTCCCCAATACATTATTCCAAAACGTAACGTTGATAAGATATACATTCTAATTCTTCATTGAAAGTACAATGAAATAATGAAAACAATGAAGTTTAAATGAAGGTCATGATTTATGCAAGAGCCTTTTTCTCAGTTTATCAAGAATTATAACTAATGCAGTGCTTTTCTGGAATGTAAGGAATTATTTACCTGCATTAATCACACTAATGTTCCAGCTTGACAATGCATTTAAACTTAAGAAACTCTATTAGAATCTTAAAAGCTTTCCTCATCAGCAGGAGCCAACGCTTGCGAAACTTCCTTCTAGAGCTAACTATGTATATATATGTATAACCTTCTAGATATAACATATAAAATATGAAATTAATTTCAAATGAATTAAAAATAAACGAAGCCGATAATAAGAGTATTAATGTTGTCATGTAAAGAGCGTATCTAATACAAAAAAGGCTAAGTAATAAATTAATTAAGGATAATTTATAGAAAATCTTTTCATTAAATTGTGAATAAAAAAATATAATGATCCTATTTTCTTGTTCAGCTTATAATTCGCGGTTGGCAGGCGTACCAACAGTGATTATGTTCTAATTAGTTAAATTACTGTTGCGAATGCTATGTTGTGTATCAATTATTGAAAGCTCTTTCATAATTAAAATGAATAATGGTTCGTTGTTGGAGGTGATCACAACGGTTCACTTATTAATTTCCTGGTCAGGCTGTTCATCGTAATGGGTAATTACAACGTGAATATTGGAAACACTAGAAGCTTCGTGTGCTTTCTTGTTTAATTATGTGAAGTTTGATAATCTGCGTTAAGTACGTCTTCACGCCAATTCTTAAACATGTTGAAACCAGTGAAATCAAAATCACTTAAGTTGCGCATCTAATCATCCGATCATATTTAATTATTCTACAGCCGCGCCGCCACAGTAACATCGACGTCACATGCAGCGGAGACAAGACCCTGCAGAGATTAAAATGTAGCAGCAATCACTGTTTATGTTTTAATTGATTTTTGGTTATTTGACATTGTATAATTTAATTTTATGTGTAATTTGTATATTTTACCTGAATAAACGAACATTATTGTTATGATTGGATTTATTAAGATAATGACGCGGCTAAGAAATGGGTCTGCAATTAAATCTTGAAGCTATTTCTAATAAGATTATTATTATTCTCAAGTGTTTCAAATTCTCAGCTCTTAGGCTGGTTTAAGCTAAATTTACGGGCCGAGACCAAGTAAATACAGCGTGTGGAGTGTTATGTTGAGGATGAATGATGTTGACCTATTTCGTTTTCATCAATTTGCATGAACTTTCTGACAATGCGACATGTGTTTAAGATGGCAGCTTTTTGAAGGGTGATATAGAGATTTTCGTTTAGATGAAGTAACTTCAGACTATGGAGAAGGTGGTTCGGAATAACGCCTGTTGTTGAAAGGACTATGGGGACTACATAAACTTTTTCTTGCCGCCATATTCAAACTATTTCGTCCTTGAGTTCTGCGTATTTACTTATTTTTTCAGTAATTGTCTTCTGAATGTTGTTCGTATTGGGGACTGCGATGTCTATTAGGTAAGTTATTTTATTTACTTTATCTTGCAAGGTTATGTCCGGTCTATTATAGTGAATGTTCTTGTCGGTGAGAATGGCGCGGTCATAGTAGAGCTTATGTGTGGTATTTTCTAAAATGGTTTGTGGTGCATAGTTATAGTAAGGAGTATTAGTGCTTTGTATGAGAGTGTATTTGAGAGCTAGTTTTTGATGAATTATGTTTGCTACCTGGTTATGCCTGTGAGTGTAGTCAGTCTGTGTGAGTGTTGTGCAAGCGCCAGTAATATGTTGAATGATTTCTGGCTGGATGTGGCATCTTCGACATTTATCATTTGTTACTGTTGGCTCTTTTATCATGTATTTTCTGTAATCTTTTGTGTAAATGATTTGATCTTATTATTATGTAACCATTAATGTACACACACATAATAAAGAGACAATAAGATGAAGGAACAGAAAATAGGTACAAAGGTACGCTTATTTCAAAGAAATCTCTTCCAGAGGAGAGTTGAAAAAAAAAGATATGTAGATACCGTGTGTATAAAATAGAATAAAATATAACTAATTAATATATACTCTCATAAATATACACATTAATAAATTAAATATTACAATAATAAATACTAAATTATATCATAAATAATTAATAGGTAATACATGATTATTTGCAACTATGACGGAATGGAAAGATAGTGCTCTTTCATTCTCTTTATAAAAACAGAAAGAGTTTTGCAGTCCCTAATGTCAGGCAGTAAAGAGTTCCACGACCACACCGCGTGCACAGTAAAGGAGTAGGAGCAGAAGTCGGTAGTGTGGGTAGTGTGGGTTTCTAGGAGATGGTTAAGATGCGACCAGCAAAGTGCATCGGAAGGACGGGAGTAGGAGAAGCGTTCGCTGAGGTAGGAAGGCGTTTTAAGATTGTGAAGGACGTTAAATAGCAGACACAAAATCCAAGAGTTCCTGCGAAGTCGAATAGGGAGCCACTTGAGCATCTTGCGAAAGCCAGAAACATGATCATACTTTTTAAGATTGAAAATAAAACGAATACATATATTTTGCAAACGCTCAAGTTTATTTAAGAGCTCCTCGTTGGCATCCAAATAACAGGCGTCGGTTTAGTCGATGATGGGCTGAATAAGAGTTTGGGCAAGGGAAATTTTGGTGTTTAAGGGCAAAAAGCTCTGGAGGCACTTCAGCGAGTGGAAAGTATAGTGCATTTGCGACTGACTTCAGCGACATGCGCAGTCCACGATAAATAGGAGTCCATGGTCACCCCCAAGTTTTTGGCTGTCTTAGCGTATTCAATTAGAACTCCATTCAACCTGAGTGGAGACAGCGTCGCAACATCAAGCTTGTTTCGCATATGCCTACCGCCAATAATCATAATAATTCATTTGCATTAGATATATTTCCCCGGGCTTCAATAAAGATCATCGGCAGACATTCATGTTATATAAAAGGTCGGTGACATACCATCATTAACATCTTCTAAATCATTCTGCGTCATTACTACTAGTCCGCGTATCTATTAGGTAACAGACATTTAACTAGGACATTTTAAAAAAAGTACAATCGACTTCCAAATAAAAACACTACATAGTGAATTTTTTTTTTAACAACAAATCAAACCGACTTCCAAAACAAAACACTTCAAAGTAAAAAATAACTTTCTTTTCCGAAGTCGGTGTCTTTTATACCCATTGTTTTTCGTTATTCGACACCGACTTTGGAAAAGAAAGTTATTTTCCACTTTGAAGTGTTTTGTTTTGGAAGTCGGTTTGATTTTATGTTAAAAAGTTTTTTATTTTTCTCTTTTTAGTTTTGGTAGGTACCGCCAATTAATATGAAAATCATTTATAGCCAAAGTACATACATACATAAACGTACGCCTTTTTCCCATGGGTTTAGGCAGAAACTACAGAACGCCGCCAAAGTACGTCTTATGACAATTCCAATAAGCCCAAACACGACTAGGATACATTGTTTTATTTCAGGTTTCCATTGGCCATTATGGTCTTATTCATCAGTTTCACTTCACCAAAAGATACTTTCTGAGTGCAAATGATCGCATTATTGATGACAATACCAAAATCGCTACACGTATGCCTACAATATTTGAGGAGTTCCCTCGATTTCACTAGGATTCCATCATCATATCCTGGTTTCCTTATCATGGTACCACCCTTGGGATATCACCTTTCCAACTAAAAAAAAAATCATCAAAATAGTGGTACATAATGGGCAAGTTCTAAAGAAGGTATCTTTAATGCCCAAAGTTATTCCAAAATAGATTCCCCGAATAAAATGAAACAAGAACATAACTGGTTGTTTTTATTCAATTCTCTGCATGTGATGTTATGATGAGCATTCTATCGATTACTTCTAATGCAGTACGATGTGACTGTATTAGCCGTTAAATGTTACACCCGGTACTGGACGGTTCTGTCATTTGCCACACCCTTAACTTTTCTGCGTCTAACGGTCTCTTCCCATCCTTCCTTCCCAGAATTCCTTTACCAAAAAAGTCTTATCCCTCATCCTTTTTTGAATTCCGTCCAATATCCGTGTTACCAAAGTCCTAAAACGGTTAATTCATAATCAAATAAGCACTTTCCTAACCAAAAATAAAATCCGAAATCCCTTCCGGTCCGGCTTCCGTCCTCGTCACAGCACCATTACAGCTCTTCTCAAAATTATGGATGATATAAGGTCATCCATGGAAAGAAGTAATCGACGGTCTTGGCATTTCTGGATTTCATTAATGCTTTCAATACTGTTGATTTCGACGTTTTGTTTGTCATTCTATGCTCTCGTAATATATCTCCATCTGTGATCAGTGTCAATAATCACACTAAACCTGAATAAGAGAATTGAAAAAAAAAGCAAAATCGTGACAGGGAATGGAACGTGCAAACGGGTCATTACGCCAGCAATCGGGTGATTATTTTGTGTATTTTAGACAATTGCCATTGGCTATTATTATATGTATATTATGTCGTAAGGCAGATGTTAAATAAAAACTCTTTGCGGTGACTTTCCTTAAGAAAGTAGTAATTTATCAAATCCCTTAATATTTTTAGTGAAATGTGGAAACCGTACTTGATACTTTTTGTTGACCGTAAATATGACAGTGCTGGTGATGAAAAATATATGCAGCTGGCCCCTGAATAAAGGATAGCGTTAAGACCAAGAAAGGTAACGTCTTTTAAGGTTGGCAATTTTGTTTTGGTCATAAAATACTTAACAATAACGGTATCCTCAATATAAATATGCGCTCATGGAAAATTCCTTTTCCACGAAAAGAAATAACAAATACAACCAAATTCCTGAAACCCAGTTATTTTTTTCCCTGAAGCGAATAGAAGATTCCTTTGTCACAAACAAGGACCCTTTAGAAGAGACTAGTAATATCTCTTACAAATTAAACTGACCCCGAAATACAAGAACGAATTCCAAGTGATTTTTTTTTATCAGTTAGCAATCCATTTAAGTTTTCCATTGTTTTGTGGGTGTGACAGGGGTCGAGCGGCCGAGACATTCGTCATTTGACCGAGCAAAGATCCCGTGAGGGAAGCACCTAACGGAAAAAGCGAGGTAAAACTTAAAATGGTTAAAGTTTCCATGGCTGAGTTTGCAAATTCCCAAAAATGGAATATTTTTTGCAAAATGAATTATGTAGGGACTTATAAAGCTGGTAGAAACGTCTAGAACGGTAGAACTTGATACGAAAATTTACTTCAAGTTCAGTTCAAGGCAGTTATGCTTTTAAAAGCGAATTTGAATTTATAGGTTTCTATTTAATTTAATGTATTTTTAATTGCAGTTGTTTTTTTTAATTCTTAGGTCAATAAAGAGAATCTGCAGGCAATTCTGGCATTTTTAGTGACTGGGCTATATAACTGTATCATTCAACTTAATCCTTATAAAATAACAAATGTTGTAACCTCCTTTTCCGGTTGAAATTTCTATTAAAAAGATTGCCCTGTTGATCCGTGAGCGACCTTGACCCCTATCCCGCAGTGTTTATTAATTTAAGCACAATATTTGCTGAATGGAAACAGCTATATGTAATGAAATATGCCTGTTATATAGTGGGATCCCTTCATTTCACATAATATTTACCCTGAATCGCAGAATCCATTCCTATATATTTTGGCATAACAAAATAAAATAATGCACTTAAGAAAATAGTTATCCGAAAAACTTTTTTTTAATTGCTTATTATTTGAAAAACAAAGCAATTCTTTTTTCCATTTTATTTCATAAAATAACGTTTCAAAGCATTTTGCATATTGACTTATTATTTGTGCGATCCTGAAACGGAACGTTTTCCTACATTTTATGTGTCGGTGACCTGATATGACATGTCAATCATTCCGTTCTTATTGTAGTTCATGACACTTCATGGTTAAAATAGGTCGAATCTGTTCCAAACCGAATCGGGGTATCCCGTCTACACGTAGTGCTACTCCTAGAGTGTACATTAAAACCGAAGGCGCGAAGGTTGAGCAAACCCCACCTTTTTTTTTTGTTACGCGTGTGAAATCCTCATTGGACGTCCTCCGCCCTGGACAGAGGGTCTGTTAGACTCGTACTGACTAAAAACCACCCCGGTTTTCATCTCACACCTACGCTGGGGGTCGCGGGTACATCGACACTATGGTATTCTGCTTTACAGATCCACATCTTTTAGTTTATTTATGTTTTATTACACAAACCGCACCTTTTTTATCTTTTGAAATTTATCAACTCATGCAACTCACTTTTATGTATTCTTTGATACTGTACAGGTGCTTACTTTTAGTTATCTCCGATTGTTTTAATATCCGCAACTTAATTTATATTGCTAATTTGTAAAATCTTAGAATATAGTTATATTACTTATTATCTTAGAATATAGATATATTATTATATCCACAACTTAATTTATATTTTAATACTCTGACATTTTCATCTCATCTGACATCTATCTGTCCAATTTATTTTCTTAATCCATAGACATAACATACCATGGACACTTTTCTTCTTAAAGCTCGTTGGACATTATAATTTTCATAGTAAGGGTAGCAGCAGACTGCCCCCTCTGTAAACCGTTTTTTATTCGTTTTGATCTTGAGTTCTTAATTGAAATTTGAATTTGAAATTCAGAAGATATGATAGAACGAGGATAAAACAGGCGTCAGTGTTTAGGGTTCCGTACCCAAATTGTAAAAACGGGACCCTATTACTATTACTCCGCGGTCCGTGTCTGTCTGTCTGTCTGTCACCAGGCTTTATCTCATGAACCATGATAGCTAGAGAGTTGACATTTTCACAGATGATGTATTCCTGTTGCCGCTATAACAACAAATACTAAAAACAGAATAAAATTAATATTTAAGTGGAGCTCCCACACAACAAACGTGATTTTTTGCCGTTTTTTGCCATTGTGGTATGGAACCCTTCGTGCGCGAGTCTGACTCGCACTTGACCGGTTTTTAGTTTGATTCTAGCAGTGAACGCTGAAAGTCGGATTTACTACTTAGTATTACGAAGTGTATTTTCTAATCTGAAAACTATCAAAACCATAATATCCAGCTTGTGAAATGTAATAATATCTGAAGTGCACTAGTTAAAATATATATTGTGAGTGATATACCGTATATCATTTGTCCGACGTCTTGCCTACCCCTCCTAGGGTTCACTGAACGGCGTGTAACGCCACAGCCTGGTTCCTCGTCATTGCTTGCTGCCACTACTGTATATCTGCGTATCTGGCTACCAGCCTTCTTCACTCCATGCTGCCTGCCTTCCTGCCTACCGTATGCCTACGTAACTGCATACCAACCCATGTGCCTGCTTGTTCGTCGTGGTGCCTGCTTGTTCGTCGTGGTGCCTGCTCACCTGTCGTCCCCGAGCATTCCACATTTTGCTGAAGTTCCTGTCCATCCTGCAGCTTAGCTGAAAATCTCGAGCAACCCACGTCGTATGAAGCCGGCCCTTAGTTTTATTATCTATATCCTTTTCTTAGTTATAATTTATAATCACTCTTAATTTTATTAACATAGCTTACGTTTAACGTCACAGTTTGGCACCCCACGGGAAAATGTGCAAAAAACCGATAACATTATTATCAAAAAAAGAAATTTAGTTTCAAAAGCTAAATGGAACCTTACATACAGATGTGGCTCAGTCTCTAGAAATTAAAAGCAAATGTGTTTACTTAACATATTCCTTTTAAATAGACCAGGTACTTGAAACAACTTATGGGTCCTATATTTTATTTTGAAGGAATTTGAGAAAATTATGTAACGGAAAAGAAAACTGGTAACAACTTTATTCGTTTACGTGAATATAAATGTACGACGAAACGATGAAAAATAGAAGGCAATGAGTTCGCTCACCTGCAGGTGCTGCCGTATTTACACATGTTGGAGCTCATCGGGCACAGTGAACCCTCTCCGCAGTCCACTCTGGAATAACCCGGGAAACACGAATGGTAGGACTGCCTGCGATGAAGGCAGTATTATGGAGTAAACCATATTGTTTTATAAATAACGACGTGGAAAGATCCATCATGGTTTTATATTATGAGAGCGAGGTTTTGTGTTGCACAGAATTTGTTGACGACGAATGATGACGCTCACTGTTGTCGGTATACTAACACATCATGCTTGTCATCGACTTTATAGATAACATTTGCAATTGAAACCGAATTGAATCGTTATTTATTTAGTATATGTGATGTCACTTGTAGCATAGCAGTGACCAAGCAGCCTGCACTCGACGGCGCTGCATGAAGTGGCTCACGATGACTGCGCTGCTTCTTGCGAAGTTCTTTGTCAAATCTTCACCAAATTAAAATGCGATCAATTTTGGAGCATTTTCTTTCGAACAAAAAATATATTTTCAAAATCGGTACACAATTGACGGAGATATCGATGAATATATAAAAAAATAAAACATAAAGTCGAACATAGAACCTCCTCTCAATTTTGGAAAGTCGGTTAAAATACTCAACAATTTGTCATATCAGAGTACAATGCATTCTTATTCAACGTCAACTTTCAGAAGAATGGCAGGAAAATGGATGACGATATTAGATGGGAATTAATGGATGACTCAATATTGCGCAGTACGATTGTCACCCAGCATGAAGCATCTGGCTCTGTATTAAGACTGTCAGGTGAACGAGCTCCGGTATTCGATTATTGCGGGTGATATGAATGATGATCGTCGTGCTTGAAATACTTATTTCCACCTGGTTATTTAACCTCTTGAATGCCTGAAACGTGGAGCCACGCGAGACTCAATATCTTTTTAATTGTTTCGGTAATTCCGGCAACCGGTTAGTAATAATACAACGACAACCAGCAGTCAAATACTAAAAAGGACTGTTATTTGTTTGTTATTACGTTTTAATGTATTATTATTAGCAATCAGACGATCCACAGTGATCATAAATACTAACTTGACTATGAAGACTACTATGCACTTTACGTTGCTCTTTTTTGTGAATAAAAGGAATTAATGATTTTTACCGGACTGCAAGTAAAGGGTTAAGTTTTTCACGAGTATCTTGTTTGTTTGTAATATTCTTTATTACCTCATATCTTTCAAACCACTTGACGGATTTTATAATTAAGACATCGTTAGATAGGTCTTGACCGCCCAAGTGTTCTTAGATAAGTGCCGCGGATTTTGGGCGCCATTTTGTGGGAGTTGCATTTTTTTTTTCCTGACCCTTCGAGAGGCGTATCAAAATGAGGGGTTTTTAGAGGTGATTACAAAAATAGATAAGTACCATTTATATGTTTAAAAGTCATTCGAATACTAAAAAGTTGTAAATAAAGAAAGTTAATAAAATCAAAAAACCCGACTACAAATATGTAAACGAGAAGAAAATCATGCTGTGCAGTCGAAGGATAAATATTCGCAAACTGGCTAACTCCCTGATCCTCCGACTGCACAGCATGATTTTCTTCTTGATTACATCTTTGTTTAAACTTTTTTATTCAAAACCTTCTAAATAGCCGACGAGAAATTCCAAAGAACGAATCATTTTCTGAATCCATTATACTCCCTTTTACGTCGGTGACAATGATACCCTTTATAAATTTTCATATGCACAAATAAAACAAAAAATGGACAACCCCTAAACCTGTTTATTCAATGGCACAGAAAAAAGAAATATAAATTTTAAGAGTGGAGCTGGCGAGTTTAGATAAAACATGAAAACAGATTTGTGTGAGGATGGGTATTATTTAAATATTCACGGAAATAAATGAGAAATCGTCATGACATTTTCATTTGCCTTGTTTGAGTCTGCACTTTGAAATAATTTACAATCTTTCTGTTTTTTTTTTCGTAAAAAATTATTGAAGTCAATCGCTCGTAACAAGCAGCGTGGTGCCTAGGTAAATCTGTATGACGCCACACATCATACATACGCCTGTAACGTTCTCTGAAACGCTCTCGTTAATCGTTTGTTTATTTTCACATCATGCTACGCTTTTCAAATATTACTATTTCTTTTTTTTATTCTGACCCTTAAGTAATTTTTTTTTCTTGTCACAAATGTGTTTTTTTTCGTTTAAGACCCGTGTGACAGTGGACAGCTCCATTTATATAAAAGGAGACAAGTACAAACATAATATTATTACGAGCTCACATTTTGCACCACTTTATAAGAATCTAAGAGTTTTCTGAGAGTGAGCATGGATGTCGTAATGTTTCTGTTACAACCATTCACAAAGTTCTATGTTAAGTTTTTATCTCTAAAGTTGTATATTAGTGTGATTAATAAGCACAGTTATTAATCACACTACTATCATACTACATATCTTTATCCTTCCTTTTAATTCTTCTTCCTTTTATTTTTTCCTAATTATGTAGACAAAGGCCTGAAATGCCTTACAGTCTTTTTAGACCTAAGAAAGGCACTTGACACTGTTTCTGTCCCCATCCTTCTGCACAGACTTGAAGCAATTGGCATAAGGGGTACGGCTCTCTCTCTATTTGGTAGTTACCTATCTAACCGAAAACAGCAAGTTAGGGTTGGCAACCTTATTAGCGATGAAAAAACGGTATTTTTTGGAGTACCACAGGGAAGTGTGCTTGCCCCGACGCTGTTCCTGATTTATATAAATGAGTTGTGTAATATCGGGAACTGTGGCGGACGAGTATTCTCATATGCAGATGACACAGCAGTAGTTTTTGCTGGTGACTCGTGGGCTACCGTGCGTGCTGCTGCTGAACGTGGATTAGCGATACTAGCAAGTTGGTTAAATTCTAATCTTTTAACCTTTAACGTAACCAAAACGAACTTCATCTGTTTTACTCCTAATCAGAGGACCCAGCCAGGTGCTGAATTCGGGATCGTGATTCATGAGTGTACAAACCCCCACTATCCCCTGTAATTGTCAAAGCATACAGCAAGTCAGATTCACCAAATATCTTGGTATAACAGTAGACCAAAGGTTGTCCTGGCACACCCATATCGAAAATACCATGACCAGGGTCAGAAAACTTATATGGATTTTTAAAACGTTACGACATGTGATGCCACCGTTGTTACTCAATAAAATCTATACTGCTCTGGCACAATCGGTCATCACATACTGTATACCGATCTGGGGAGGGGCCACCAAGACCAAATTTCTAGATCTAGAAAGGGCCCAAAGGTCTCTCATCAAAGTTATGTATTTTAAACCCTTTCGATATTCTACAGACAACCTTTACAAGATTAGTAATCTGCTCACTGTTAGGAAACTATACATATTGAACATAACCATACATCTGCACAAGACTCTCTCATAGAGGAGGGCTCACTCTAAGCTCGATAGAAGACGTAAAGACATTGTGGCCCACTCCCCTCGGGTCCGTACGATTTTCGCCAGGCGTCAGTATAATACACAGTCAACTTATATTTATAATAAATTAAACCTCAAACTGAATATTTACCCCATGTTGCGGCACGAATGTAAAAATACCCTAACGGAATGGTTAAAATTACAAACGTACGATGAAATTGAACTTTTATTTACCAGAGTATGCTAAAGAAGCACCAGTACCCATCCAAAACATACATCAGTTAATCATTTATTAATACACACACACACTTACTCACTCCCACACACCCCGCTCAACCATCCCACCACACTTACACACACACACACTAACACTACACGTACTTGAACATACTACAATAACAATAATTTTGTAATCATTATAGGACCTAAACTTTCATTTTTCTTTTCCTTTTTAATTAAGTCTCAACATTGCAGATAGTAACCCACGGAAAGTTGCGAGGTAACCCCATTACAAGTATCCTTATAACTTACCGGGGCTGCCTCAATTTTGTGCTGTAGAACAATTGTATGAGAAACAATAAAATCTTTTTTATATTTATTCCTTACATAGTATAAAACAAAGACGCTGCCCGCTGTCTGTCCCTATGTATGCTTAGATCTTTAAAAATACGCAACGAATTTTGATGCGGTTTTTGTAATAGATAGAGTGATTCAAGAGGAAGGTTTATATGTATAATAAACGCGGGTGAAGCCGCTGGCAGATGCTAGTAATATTATAAAGGCGAAAGTTTGTGAGTGTGTGTGTATGTGTTTGTATGTTTGTTACCTCTTCACGCTCAAAACGCTAGACGGATCTGGATGAAATTTGGCACAACGTAGAATCACAACAAAATCGAAATATGTATTACAATTGCCACATTTTTGAAGAAATTCGTTCATACGTCATCCAATTCTCAAAGTATCATGGCTTCGACCAAATAAACTGGATCGTAAAATATACATACATAGTGTCGTTCAGCGTATCGAAGTAAACGCTCGTAGCATTTGGTAGCAAGATGCGGCGTAGCTGTCCGTAGCACATCGTAGCGGTTTGTAGCACAACGCATCCGATTGCATACAAATCGCTTACAATGACCTTGCCATGCATAAACAACTATTCCGTTGTCATTATCAACCCATACATACCACTATTGACTGTAACGTGCAATTTCTTGATGGGACATAGATTTTATTTTATTTTTGCAAACTGTTATTGTTTAAACTTTACCGTTTAAATTTAAACAATAACAGTTTGCAAAATTAAAAAAGCTATGTCCCATTTTAAATTTTAACGCATAAGTAATTAAGAATGTACCGTATGGTGTCGGACGTAAATAATTTCACCATACCATCTTTCCGCGTGTGTCGCGAGAGGCGACTAAGGGACACACCAGAGACTGGGCTAAGTCTACGCCCCGACCTTGGCACACCCCGAAGACGACGTAGAGACCATGTATGAGAATATCTCTAGAGCCATGCATGGTTTCAAAACTCACTTCACCGTTGTCATGGGGGACTTCAACGCGAAACTGGACAAACGAGACGAGGATTGGGCCTGAGATTGAAATTGAATTGGAGTTGGACGTTGGAAGCACCGAGGTCATCTATTGGCCAGTTTTAAGGAGAAGGATAAACCCTCCTGTTGGAATTTGAACCCAACACTAGCGGCCAGCGCGCGCCGTCTGCACTTGGCACACTCGCGCGCGGCCTACGCATCATCGATGTGTGGGTGAGCGGCGCGACATCAACGCAGCACGCCGCGGGTCGAGGACACTCGCTACCACGGACTCCACCGCACCAGTCGACACCTCTTCCTTAAAACTAAATGTTTGTACGGGACAGTTTACTGTAATTTAAATATAACGGCTTTAAAACGAACCGCCTTTTTATACAGTCCACTCTTCATCCACGAGCTAGCATTGGTCCTTCGAGGATCTCGCCGTTTATTTTAAATTCAACGGTCTACGGAAAATTTCGACTACCTCGAAGCAGCGTCTACAGTTGCGGTCTACAGCAGCGGCAGTTCAACAGGAGCAGGAGTCAACATCTTGCTCAGGAAACTTCGCCGAGCACCCGCACACGTCCAGAGGAGAAGAAAGCGTCAAGAGGTCGACCAACGACGGACTTCGGAACATCATCGAACTGTCCAGTCATCGCAACGGACACAGAACTTGGCGATTATCGTCAGTCCAGTGGAGGGTATAGATATCCAGTGAGTTCGTTCCAATTCATCCCTTATTTTCTCAATTCATAATTATGTTAAAACAGCTACATTTAAGTGAGTGCCTTCACCTACCTTCATCACAGCCTGTAAAGGGCAATCACTATTTCACAGCCGAATATTTCCCCATCATCACCATTTCTGTTAAAACACAATAATAACCAGCATCTAAAACTATAGGTTTGTTTACGCAAAACTGTTAAACTACATATGTTTATCAGCTGATCGCGCGGCGACATACCTAGTACAGCTGTTTCTTTGTTCGCACTTAGCACTGTTGGTCGAGTGATTCATAGGTACCTACTACGTACATTACTCATTAGTTTTTTTTTTCTTTCCATTCGCAACATCGGTTTCGGGTAAACAAGTTTATGTTTATCAAGTTATTATTAATAGTTGCGCACTAAGCTTCCAGCAATTAGTAAGTCATGGCAGAAGAAAAGCTAATTAAAAAACGCAGCTGCATGAAAGCCAAGCTCACAATTTTTAGCAACTACCTACAAATGCAAAAAAGTTGCAGCGAGCTCGGCAGTCTGCAACTATTAGATTTAGAAACCAGATATAGGAAATTTGATAGCTTATACGAGGTCTTCGACAAATTGCAGGGTGACATCGAGCTGTTGTTGGACAGCCCTGATGACGAAAGCGAGGAACGAGAGCAGTTCGAAAATCAATATTACAAACTGGTGGCGACGGCAAAGAGTATGCTCGGTGTTCGTCCACCTCAGTCAAGCAGCTTCCGGGACAGTGTCGTGCCAGGTGACGGGGATGTACAGGCAGGTGGTTTTTTGAATAACTATGTAAGGTTGCCAAAAATAAATTTACCGGTTTCACTATACACACTGGCTCGAGTTTAGAGACACTTATATTTCCCTTATTCACTCACGGACGGACATCGTTAACATAAATAAATTGCACTACCTGCGTGCGTCGTTAAGGGGTAGTGCGTTGCTAGTAATCGATAATTTAGACTTTAAGGCTCAGAACTATGAGTCTGCGTGGAACTTGTTGTGCAGTAGATACGTCAACAGGAGGCTGGTAGTGAACAACCATGTCCATGCATTGTTCAACGTTAGAGTAACGGAAACAGAATCGTGTTCGGCCATTCGGAACCTGAAAGATACGACAAATAAAAATCTCAGAGCCCTGTCAACTTTAGGACAGCCAATTGAGCACGGGGGTCTAGGGGAGACCTTGATCATACACATGATGGCAGAATAACTCGACAGTATTACACGCAGACAATGGGAAAACAACAGAAACACACTTGTAAATCCACCCTCACTTGATATTTTCATAAACTTCCTCAGCAACAGAGCAGATTTATTAGAAACACTTCAAGAACATAAAATACAAAACAACAATACACCAAAACCAGATATTTAGGCTGACCCCACATTTGGCGTGCGCGATCCTCGGGCGTGCTAGCTGCGCGCGCTGCGTGAGCGTCGGGTATTGCCGTTACCTCACGCAGCGCGCGCAACGCACACGCGGCGCTCGCGCTACTCGCACGCCCGAGGATCGCGCACGCCAAATGTGGTGTCAGCCTTACAAACATAAAACATATCTACCCACATCTACAAAAACAAAAGAAAAATCAGATAACACAATCACTTGGAAAAAAACAGGTAATAACAATAACGAAATATTTACATGCCCGATGTGCAGTCAGCCTCACTACTTATATAATTGCGAATCATTTAGAGCCCTGACCATTGAAGCACGCCTTCAAACGGTCAAGAAAGCAAAGGTCTGCTTTAATTGTTTACGACCAGGGCACTCAGGACAAATTTGCACCTTCGGTCATTGCAAATACTGCAAAAAAAAAACACAACACTCTGCTTCATTCACATGATGCAGAAGTAACATCAAATCCAGAACCAGCACTTCCCGTCAGTAGTTTTACTGGATCAACCAACGTTAAGCAGTATACTACTCCTCCGAATGTTTTGCTTTCCACAGCGATCGTTAGTGTGATGGACAGCAAGGGCGACGTGCACGCAGCACGAGTGTTGCTGGACAACGGCAGCACGGGCAACTTCGTGTCTGAGGAACTCTGTGGTAAGCTGGGTTTGTCGCGACGTAACGCGAGCGCCACCGTGACAGGTACAAATAATAATACATCACTTAGTACACAATCTTGTAGCCTTACCTTCATGTCCACTTATGACGACGAATGTAAAATCACAGTAGATTGCCATATTTTACCAAACGTTACCAAAAATTTACCATCATCATTCATAGACATAGATGGAATACCCCTTCCTATGGGAATAACTTTGGCTGACCCATCATTCAATGTACCGTCAGCAATTGACATATTAGTGGGCGCCGAGGTATTTTGGTCCGTGTTAGGCCGGGACTCCATCGACTTGGGTAAAAATCAGCCCAAGTTGTATGAGACGAGGCTGGGTTGGTTAGTGTCAGGGTACTTCGCCCGTCATAAGACATACACATCTCCACCCATTTGTCACTTCGTGAACGAGAATGCCGAACCAGACCTGTCTCGCTTCTGGGCACTAGATACCATTGCTGCCAAACACCTCCTATCTCCGGAGGAGCGTGCCTGTGAGCAGAGCTTTGAGAAACACACAATACGAAAAGACAACGGGCGCTTTGTCGTAACTATGCCACTGAAGAAGTATCCTTCGGTCTTAGGCGAATCTTTTCACAAAGCAAAATGTCGGTTTATCTCACTTCAGCGTAAATTTCACCGAGATCCTGTCTTTAAAAAAAGGTATGTCGAATTCATGACTGAGTACGAACGACTAGGTCACATGACAGAAAATAGGGAGCGATCGGCAAACTGCAGCTATTTTTTACCCCATCACGGCTTCATCCGTGAGTCAAGCACAACCACTAAGCTTCGTACAGTATTCGATGCGTCAGCCACCACTAGTACTGGGTTGTCGTTAAATGACATCCAAAAAGTCGGCCCAACTGTACAAGAAGAGGTTAATATCAATTCTACTACGTTTCCGACAGCATAAATACGTCATAACAGGTGACGTAGAGAAAATGTACAGAGCGATTGAACTACATCCTTTTCAACGCTCTCTTCAACAAATCATATTTCGCTCAGATTCGACAGAGCCCCTAAAAACATACACACTCAATACTGTCACTTATGGCACAGCGAGTGCACCTTACCTAGCAACCAAATGCTTAGTTAGCTTAGCTTCCAATGCTCCAAATGATGACGTCAGGCTGTCAATAAAGAGAGATTTTTACGTAGACGATTATCTGGGAGGATGTGACACAATAGATAAAACAATTAATATCGCCAAATGAATTATAGCAACATTAAAATCAGCACAATTCAATTTAAGAAAATTAAAATCAAATAGTAAATACATTTTTCAGCAAATTTGCTCATCCAACAAAAATACAGACAACGAAACATTAGACTTGTCCGAAACAAACCCAAATATTTCTGCTAAAACTCTTGGCCTCAACTGGATTTGTGATGCTGATACTGTACGCGACGATAGATCGTGGTAGAGGAAATGAAAGAGAAATGGACTGTATAACAAGATGAAAGTATATTGAAATAGAGAAGATGAGAAATTATAAAACAACGGTTGGTGAAAAGTAAACAAAGGGAAATGATGCGCGAGCGCAGCCGTGCGTGGAGGTGTGCAGCAGCTGACTGTCGTGGCGGTGTGTCGCTCGCTCGGCCGTCGGCCGGCGGGCACCCCGCTGCCCCGCGTCCCTCGTTCACTGCTGCTGGCGCGCGACGGTGTTGAGAGGAGCGGGTCTCAACAGATACATTGTCATTCACAATAAATATAAACTTAAATAAAAAGGTCACAAAACGGCACATAGTACCAGTAATAAGTCAGATCTTCGACCCACTGGGACTAGTAGGCCCATGTATTATAGATGCAAAAATTGTCATGCAAAAATTGTGGATCGAACAACGTTTGCCAGCTCTTACTGGCAAACGTAAGACAAACCTATTGGCCTTTGGGTGGCAGGAATCTAGCCAAGCCTACAGTAGGTAGATGTGTCCGATGTTGCAGGTACAAAGCGGAATCAGCACAACCCATAATGGGGCAGGTACCCGAAAACCGAACAAGCCTAGAATACCCATTTTTACAATGTAGTGTTGACTACGCCGGGCCAGTGATGATAGCGAACAGGAAGGGTAGAGGCTGCAGACTCCTCAAGCGAAGCTTTTTTGGCTGCACTTAACCGCTTTGTGTCACGTCGAGGTAAACCACAACGCATCACGTCCGACAATGGCACAAATTTCGTCGGCGCCTACAATGAGCTATCAAAGTTTCTTATACAGTCAGACCTCGAAGGTCAACTAGCTCAAGAAGGCATTGACTTTAAATTTATACCCGCCTATAGTCCCCACTTCAACGGCTTAGCTGAGGCGGCTGTTCGTTCCATCAAACATCACCTTAAAAAGCTACTCCAAACCACTCACCTGACCTATGAGGAAATGGCTACTTACCTCACTCAAATTGAAGCAGTTTTAAACTCCCGTCCCCTTACTCCTCTTTCCACAGAACCCCATGACTTCTCCGCTCTCACACATTCTCACTTCTTAATTGGACGGCCACTGAATGCTATTTCTCATCCACAGGTTTCTGACAGCAACATTAATCGCCTGGAGCGCTTCAAGAGGATAGAACACATCAAACAGCACTTTTGGCAGCGGTTCTCTCTTGAATATGTTACACTACTGCAGCAGAAGGTGAAGTGGCAGTCACCAAAGACAGATCTGAAGATGGGCTCCCTGGTCATCATCAAAGACCGAGCTCTTCCTCCACTTCTCTGGTCCTTGGGAAGGGTCGTGCATGTCTACCCTGGCGGCGACGGAATCTCCCGAGTCCCTGAGGTAAAGACAAAGAGAGGCACCATACGAAGAGCCTTCAATAATATAATTCTTAATTCTTTATTGTACACAAAAAAAAATTACATATACAACATGAGTGATTATAAAGTTGATGTACAAAGGCGAGCTTAACTCAAAGAAGAGTTTTCTACCAGCAAACCTTAGAGTGATAGAGAGAGTTTACAAAAGGAAGAAGAGAAGTAGTCCAGTGTACAATTTTAGAATAATATAAAATAAATCATAAATATACATACATACATAAGTACAAAATATACATAATATATACTAATATTATGTCATTCCGAAAGAAAATGATCCTTGATTTTCCTCTTGAAGACATTCAGAGACGGGCTGTCGCGTAGGGAATGTGGTAGAGAGTTCCATAGACGCACTGCAGTAACAGAGAAGGAGCCATCATAGCGGCTGGAAGTATGACGTGGGGTACGAAGAAGAAGAGAAGTGGAAGTGCGACAGGGTTTACCCCTCGGGACAAAGTACTCAAAGCGTTCACGAAGGTATTGAGGAGAATTAGGATTGTGTAGGATAGTATAGAGGAGAGATAGGATATGGGTATCTCGACGACGCCGAATCGGCAGCCACTTCAATTTAGTCCGAAACTCTGACACGTGGTCGTATTTCCGGAGGCCAAAAATAAAGCGAATGCACAAGTTCTGCAGTCGCTCGAGTTTATTTAGGAGTACCTCCGTTGCGTCTAGAAAACAGACATCCGCATAGTCTATGAGCGGTAGAAGAAGAGATTGAGCAAGAGTGACCTTAGTGCGAAATGGTAAGAATTTTTGGAGACGTTTAAGAGACTGAAAAGAGTAGAAGACCCTCTTACTTACATCTGCAACATGAACCTCCCAAGAGAGGTTAGTATCCATATAGACGCCAAGGTTTTTCACGCTTTTCGAATAACATATGGGCACTGAATCATAAACTACTGCTGGGAGGGCTTGGTGATTTAAAAGGCTGAGCATGTATCTACCACCAACAATGAGCGCTTGAGATTTGGTTGGGTTCAGTAAAAGTCCAAAGGATTTAGCCCACTTGTTAATATTTTCAAGGTCACTATTGATGGCAGACACAGCCCCAACCAGATCACCCACTTTAAAGTGTCGATATAGCTGCAAGTCATCTGCATAGAGATGATAGTTAGAAGTTAGGACCTTAGTGATAGCATTTATGAAAATTGAGAAGAGGAGAGGAGAGAACACGCCACCCTGGGGAACGCCCGCAGTCAAGTCACACCAGTCAGAGGAGTCCTCATCGGATCGAACAGACTGCGAGCGGCCCCGAAGATAAGATTTGAACCATTCAATTACCGAAGCAGAGACATTAAGAGAGGAAAGGATTCCTAAGAGTATGTCAAAGTCAACTGAGTTAAAAGCACTGCTGAAGTCCAGTAGAACCAATACAGTAAGACATTTATTATCCATAGCCAGTCTTATATCGTCAGTTATTTTGACAAGAGTGGTCACTGTACTATGGCCAGGTCTGAAACCTGATTGGTAAGGACTCAGCAGGCTATTAGAGGACAAATAAAAAGAAAGTTGCTTCTGAGCAATACTCTCGAGGACTTTGGAGAGGATTGGTAAGATGGATATTGGACGGAAATGGGAAGGTAAGGAGGGATTTGAAACTTTAGGAAGGGGTAGGACATGAGCTCTCTTCCAAGCTAAGGGAAAGGAGTTGTGGTAAAGAGAAAAATTTACTATGTGAGTTATGATAGGAACTATTTCACTTAAAATAGGTAGGAACATTTGGAGTTGAAGGCCATCATCACCTACCGCTTTAGTGGATATGGATTGGATACATTTCCTAATATCTAGTTCAGTAATTGGGTGGAATGAGAATGAAGTATTTGCTGGCAAAGGAAGACTAGAGAGTTCTTTGAGAGTGGAGGTTTTAACGTGGTTGTCGAGGGTGATTGGTGACTTAGAAAAGTGTGCATTAAGTGCATTGAGGTCCATCTTATCAGGAGAACTCTTGCTAATGGCTTTGCCAATACCAAGAGTCTTTAAAAATTGCCATACTTGTGCTGGGTTGAAGTTATCAATTGAATTGTGAATGTGGCGCCTTTTTGCATTCCTACACAAATGACTGCAGCGATTTCGCATCTTTTTGTAAATATCCCAGTTTTCCTCCGTGGGCCGCTCCCTGTACAAACGCTTAGCATTGTCACGCTTAGCCATCTGAGTTTTTATTTCTGGGGATAGCCATGGCGCAGGAAGGTGTTTGACTCTTACCTTTTTAAGGGGAGCATGTGCCTCGTACAATTCTAAGATAGTCCTGCTGAAGATTGACACCATAGTGTCTATATCCTCGCAGGTGAAAATAGGCACCCAGTCAATCATACCGGCATCAGCCCTCAAACGCTCCAAATCAATGTTTTTAAAACTTCGAAGAAATAGAAATTTGGCCTTGCGTTTAGGAGGTCGAATCTTATAGGACAGATAAATGAGATCGTGATAGGAAAAAGGAGCAGGAAGCTGTCCATGTGAGGCTACTTTGTTAGGGTCAGAAACCAGAATAAGATCTAAGAGAGAAGGAGTACAGTGAGGAGCCCTGTGAGTAGCATTTAGTGGAAGTAAGTGCATATTGACAGAAGAGACAAGTGATTGGAGTTTACGGCTGCGCGAATCTTCCTTGAGTAAACAAGTGTTGAAGTCTCCGAAGATAAGTGTATGCTCATAAAGTGTGGAAAGGTTTTCCAGTTTCGCTTCGAAGGACGAAAAATAATCGATCTGGCAAGAGGGACTGTAATAAACACCCAAAAGTAGCTTTGCGTGAAGAAAGTTTATTTCGATAAATAGGTGTTCAGCAAACTTGGAGTAGACGCTCGGAGACTGGTCAACAATCTTGTACTTTATATCCCCCCGCAGATAAATGGCAACCCCTCCACATCCCTTGCCCGTTCTGTCATTGCGGACAAGTTTGTATCCAGGCAGAGAATACTGCGTGGAAGGAAGTGCAGGCTTGAGAAAAGTTTCGGATACAAGGACAGCGTGAACAAGATCTGAGTCGAAGGACGACAGCAAATCAGTGTAGTGAGCGGGGACGCTTTGAGCATTTATGTGAACAGCGTTAAAGAATTTGTGACAATTAGAAAAATTTAAAGAAAGGTGGTCTCGAAGATTTAGAGAGTTATCATCGCTAAAATCACAAGACAAGATCTCATCTGACGTACAAGAGGATGAGCATGAAAAAAAATTTTCATCAATCAGATCATCAGACATAATAAATATAAATACTATTAATTAAACCAAAAAATAAATAAAAAAGTACAAACAAAATCAAATAAAGTAAGTACTCAAACCTCGATGCACTCGCCGGTTACGGTTACATAAAAAATTACTCAGAGTACACTCGCTAAAAAGCCCATAGCCTATATGTCCCCTTCCAGACTTTTGAAGCCACCGCTTCAACCCGGGCAGCATGTTGGAATTTGAACCCAACACTAGCGGCCAGCGCGCGCCGTCTGCACTTGGCACACTCGCGCGTGGCCTACGCAGCATCGATGTGTGGGTGAGCGACGCGACATCAACGCAGCACGGCGCGGGTCGAGGACACTCGCTACCACGGACTCCACCGCACCAGTCGACACCTCTTCCTTAAAACTAAATGTTTGTCCGGGACAGTTTACTGTAATTTAAATATAACGGCTTTAAAACGAACCGCCTTTTATACAGTTCACTCTTCATCCACGAGCTAGCACTCCTCTATATGATAAACTCCATCTCTACGTAGGCCAACTTAAGATCCAGTCAACTAAAAAAATTCTATTATCCATCAAAGCTTCGTCTGATCACTTCCATCGGCTATACAGTTTTGTCTTCACGGGTAGGCTAAACTTCTAAGAATAACAAAAAAACTACTGGTTTACCCAATCGTACGCTGTTTAATTATGAAGGTAGTTATAAAAAAAAGATAGGATAGACCCATATCAGTCATCTGCCGACATATACAATTGGCACACGACTGTTTACCTTCAATTTTGTATCATAACGTGCAGCGATCATGTGACGTACAGCTATGATCACGGGGCAGCTATTTTCAAAGCACAAACTTATAATGTGCATTATTTGAGTAATGTTACCTGTAGTTTAGAGTCATTCAAAAGAATAAAATGACAATTTCAAAGTAGATGAAGTTAAGTATATTTAATAAAAGAAAGGTGAAAAGATTTAATTTTTCATCGAGTTTATCGATGAAAACTTACACAAGTGATCATTTTGCACCGACACTCGTATATTACAGTTGATGCTTCGGGTAACTCTATAATTTAGATATCTGAATCCAATAGGGATTGTGATTCAAAAATTACATATAAAATACAGACGCATAAAATCTGAAAATGTGGAACACATAAACAGTAAGGGCCATTGGCCCTGTTCAACATGTTCTAATATAAGATAAGTGAAATTATATTTTATTACAAAATAAAATAAAAAGGTACAGTATTTAATAATGCATCAACGTGGCAAATTGAGAAATGTTCAAATTGTACACGAAGCTGTGATTCAAAGACATTAACTAACAGATTATAAAGCATCTGAACCTGGACAATTATGTTCCGCGTCGGTAGCACTTGATTCTGTTGTGGCTTGTTTACGAAAACTGTCTAGAAACACTTTTGGTCTCGGCAAAGCAATGAGGTTTCATAAAATGGCTTCTGTCTGCTTGCCAGGGTTTAGGATTACAGCCCTCAGTGTAACGTTTAAATACGGCAATATTACGATCCAGACGTGAGAGCGATAACACACCTGTGCACTTCCCTGCTGATGTTATACTATAGATTTAAAACTTTATTATCTAACTAACTATTTCTTGATCTTAGTCAAACGTATCCATCTTAATTAGAACCAATCCTTTCTTCTTCTTCTATAGCCTGATGATACCAAAAGATACGAGTAAACAGACAATTAAAATAACTCAAGTCATTAAACGGATACGTATAATGCGTAAATGAGTTAAAATATTTGTTTAGTCCTTCACAAATACAGCTAATAACGCCAATCGAAACTGCTATCAATATTAAATTACCTAGCTATTTCTCCAATTCTATATGATAAATTAAAGCTGATTTTAATATTAAAATGTCTGTGTTCATTATTGTATTTGTTGTTTTGACTGTGTTTTTTGATGACACAAATAACCAATCAGATCGCATTGGTTGTAATATCGACAGAATAGAATTTTCCAAATCGGTCCAGGCGTCTTTGGGTAATCGAGGAACATACAATAAAAACATTGAGAACCTCCTCCTTTTTTAGAAGTCAGTTAAAAAGTTAATTCAATTTCACAAATTCCATCCGTATTTCAAAACATTTTCAGTTTCTGATTTTATCCTCCATTGAATTGAAAAAAAAAACATTCACGTTGGAATGCTTTTGAATATTAATTCTGTCGAATTTAATAATCAACAATTCAGTCTCGGACTCCCGAAATATTTAATTACACAATGCTATTGTGTCGTCGAGAATGTCGAGATACCTATTCACATTTTGCTTTTTGTTTTACAAACAGTAACATAAAGACGAACGTGGAATAAATACATACATGAGGTATTTTTGAAGCGGTGGGTAAAGGGGAGGAAGGAACTTTAAAAATTAATTTATTTGTGTGTGGTTGACGAAGTCTCACTCAATAGAAGTCTGATTAAAAATTGATAAAAAAGAATCTTCTGTATTTGTACTATTTTTTCCAAAAATGTTTGGTGTTTTTTTTCTGTTGGGCAAACAAATCAATTTGGTATTTCAGAACTAGTGTATACGCTATTTGTAAAAATCACTGCTACATTGAATACATACACGTGACACGATACTTTTAAGGCACGCACACTTAATGAATTAATTTAACGACTTAATCCACAAAATGACCCAGCCACATATGTGGTAAATACAGTTCATAATCATCTGTATCACGCCCATACATACTGCATTACTGCACTCGAACTTCACTTCCGATACTCACTGCCGCCAGCTATTGTCCTCGCCACACAACTATACAACGCATATTGTTCGTAGTTCTTTCACGATTTACTACGATAATCACTCATACTGTGCCTCCCGGACGGCTTATCTTCCAATTGAGACATCACACGTTTCACGGAACAATACATATCCTCGAATGAGGCGTAGGCTTGATAGCTAGGCTTCGCATCGGGATATATAGCCAGTAACCTAGCATTATAATCATCCAATAATTTATGAAAGTCCGTTCGAATATCATCCATTGTTACACAAGAACTGAGAAAGCCTTCTCTCACCGATTCGGAAGTATTAGCGACTTTAGAGCGATCATAAATTGACTGAATACGCTCGAAAAGTATATTACGCTTAGCTTCTAAAATCACTAACTGTTGATCTTCTGAAGAAGCGATTGCTTTCGCATCACGCGGCATTGTTATGTTATGTAGTTACAAATAACCACACAAACAAAACAATGTACGGTAATTATTTAAACGAACAACCATATGTAGAAAAGTAATACTACTGATTGTGACTGTACTGTGACAACGGGTTTCGCAATATTTGCGTAGTAACGAAATAAGTTTTTTCGTAGTACCCACTAACCGAAGTAATTATATAGTACAAAATGTTAATAGCATTACTATCCCAACCAGTTTTATTGCTAAGTTTGAATATTGTTTAAGATAAATGAATAGGTATAAATATGCAACCTATAGCCCGCAATCGTCGAAACGTATTCGGTAAAGTTATGATATTTATACTGCGTAGGTACCTACAAGTAGTACACCTATTTTATTTTTCTCTTATAGAATGAATGTCTACCCCGCGGTATTCGGAAAGTAACTTATTCCTAACAATTTATAATTGGAGGTAGGTGATTCCTATAAGGGCGGTTAAACTAAAAGACGCTTGAAATATAGAAATTTACAATACGACAAGTTAGTTTTAAATAAGAATTATTTTTAATAATAGCAGATACGTAATTATGAACCTGCTATAGCGGCGTTGATGGAACCACGTATTGGGTTTACAACTTGATTATGTGGGTAGGCGGCTAGGTGCCACGACCCTAGTAGGAATTTATGATTGATTCCTACGTAAGAAATAAAGGAAAATGGATATATTATAGTAATATATCGGGCTACGAAGGACCAAAAATTCTTTTGAAAAATGTTATAGCGGTTTGAGAAACCTCTTCATCCTTGTGTCTATCATGAAAAGTGGACTGTATTTGAAGGGTTCTGGCAATAGTGCGTTGAAAATAAGCGGGAAAATATTCACGGATCAATTCGGGCGATCTAGTATGGAAATGAGGGAAGTAGTACGCCTTACCTTGTAGTGGTCGATGCCAGCCCACGTGTGGCAGCGAGCTGGTGTTCTTCTACTCCAAAATGGCTCCTTCAGGATCCACACACTTCACACAATTGTTTTATATCCGCGAGGCGGGTTAATAGACACGGTTCACAAGGTTCTCTGCAATCTAACTAATTAGATGCATCAGTCTCCAGCCAGGTGGCTTGGAAAGCTGGCGGTTGAGATACGAGGCCCGTTCACGTTGAAGTTTCGGTTCGTTCTGGCGACCTGTCATTAAGGCGTACATAAAGGGAAAAGGAATGAGGAAGGAACGAGATAATTAAGATATCGATCGCCCGCGAAATCTCAAATGCGTTTGTCTATGTGTTTTCGGTCATTGATTTATGACATTTACAAGAGATGGCGCTACCATTTTCCCGGCCTTAAAGGGTCACCTTTAATGAAAATTAAACTTAGCCCTATGAGGTGTACTACCGTATACCTATTCAGCAATACGGACTAAGATGCGGATTTTTATATTTCAATTATTAAGATTTAAGATAAATACTGCGAGTTGCATAATACATTAAGTTGCATACCTATAGTTAAATTTTAATAGAAAAATTATGTTGCGTCGCTAACTAACTAAAACTAATAGACCTAACTATCAAGCCAGGCCTTATTGAGTCGGTAACGGACACAGACGCACAACAGGGCGCACATAGCTACCCTTTGCGGTTTTCACAGTAACAACACGGGTTGTACCGTCCTTGGAGGTATGCAATTTATCAATAATGCCTAACGGCCATGAAAGGGGCGGAGAGTTATCAGTAATGATAACTACAATAGTACCCTCTTGTATAGAAGGTGCAGGACTATTCCATTTGGATCTAGCCTGCTCTATCAGCTTAGTAACCCGATTGGCAACAAAAGTTTGCCAGCGGTGCGGTGAGGAATTTATCCAGGCGAGCACTACTTTAGAGTCAGTAAACGCGTATACCTTATGGATGCGGTAGTGGGGCGATATTGTGTCATGTACCTTGCGAAGCAACTTAGACAACAGTAGGGCCGCGCACAGCTCTAGCCACCGAAATGGTTTTCACAGGTGAGACTTTAGACTTCGCACTAACTAACTGCACGGAGTAGTTAGAACCATTGTATATTTGCATGTATACGACTCCACCGTAAGCACGCTCGCTGGCGTCAGCGAAACCTACTAAATTCATGGTGCATCCGTCGACCAACCCCAGATGACGCGGGATAATAATTTCATTAAGCGTAGAAAGCTCAGTACAAAACTGCTTCCAAGCGGTGACTATATGTTCAGGTGGTATGTCGTCCCAGTCACACTTTGCTAGCCAAAGTTCCTTAATTAAGAGCTTAGCGTACAGAATAGTGGGGGCGACAAAACCCATTAAGTCCCATAGCCGAGCCACTGTGGAAAGCATGGTTCGCTTAGTACATTTATCATCTGGTGTGGTGACGTCAAAGCGGAAACTATCACAAGACTTGTCCCAGCGTAAACCCAGGACCTTATGCGGTATAGACTTCTCATACTCGATATCGGGCGAAGCCTTATGAGTATCAGGTATGTGTGCGAGAACCTCTTTCGAGTTACTTGTCCATTTGACAAGGTCGAACTGGCCTCGCTTGAAGAGCTGAATAAGCTCATCACAAAGCGAAATTGCTTGCGGTATGGACATGACACTACAGGCAATGTCATCCATATATAGGGCGGAAGAAGCAGCAGCAGACGCTGCAGGGAAATTATCGCCTTCATCAGCGACTAACTGGCGGACTACACGTAACGCGTGATATGGACTAGACTTAAATCCGAAGCAAACACGATTAAATTGGTAGACCATTATAGGTTCATGTTTACTGAATCTGTAAAAGATGCGTTGAAATCTACGGTCCGATTCACGAACGCCGACATTGAGAAACATTTGGCGGCAATCAGCAGACAGGGCTATTTGAAAGAGTCGAAAACGAATTATAATATTAAATAAATCACCCTGTAGATTGGGGCCTGCATGTAGAATGTCATTGATCGACTGTCCCGATGTAGTTTGACTACTAGCGTCTAAAACCACGCGAAGTTTAGTGGAAGTCTTATCTTCGCGAACGACACCGTGATGCGGAATGTAATATGACAGATTAGAAACGTTGTCATCTTTTAAAACCGGACTCAAATATCCCTTATTTATGTAGTCCGACATGACGTCATTGTAAGCGCTGCGTAACCCTAAGGACGCATCAAGTTTGCGCTCCAAACAATGAAAACGCCTAAGTGCGGCAGCGTATGAGTCGCCTAGCGAATAAGGGTCGTCGCAAAATGGCAGCGACACAATATATCTACCACTGTCATCGCGAACAGTGGTAGCGCGAAAATGTTCTTCGCACTCGAGATCCTTAAGGCTCTGCGAGGGCGAGGCGGAAATTTCTTCAAGCTCCCAGAATCGCTTGAGAAGCGAATCTAAACTGGGATCTGTTATGAGGACCTTTGGGAATAGGGGTTGGCAACACTAGCGGGATAAGGATCTGCTTGATAAAAGTGAAAGGGCCGAGGTCTGAACTGAATTATGGTTTAATAAATCTATTTCAATCATATGTTACAAGATTTTATTTAACACCTTTAAACATGGTGTCAGGTGTTAAACGAATCTACGTAAATTTGTGAGGTAATAATTATTAAGTCATTAACGAAATAAACAAAAATGGATGAACAGAAATATAAGCCTCTACAAGGAACATCAGGTAGGAGGATGACTATTAATCCACTAATAGTTAGTGGAAATTTGTCTTTACCATGGCCTAAATGGATTCAAAAATTTGAATTTTACATTTTGGCTAATGACTTGGAAAATGTGGCCGACAAGAAAAAGGTGGCCATCTTATTGAATTGCATTGGAGACCAAGGCATTGAAATATATAATACCTTTGACTTCTCCGAGAAGGAAGAGGAAGAATCATATGCAAAAGTCATATCAAAGTTCGAGAAACATTTTATTCCGAAAATTAATATAACAATGGAACGACATCGATTTTTCACCAGGGCTCAAAGTCCCTCTGAAAGTTATGATAATTTTATAACAGATCTAATCAACAAGAGTAATTTATGTGAATTTGGCAAATTGAGAGAAGAACTCGTAAAAGACATTATGATTATTGGAATTAATAACAATGTTGTCAAAGAAAAACTTTTGCGAACTGAGAACTTAAATTTAGATTTAGCCATTAATATTTGCAAGGCAGCTGAATTATCTCATAAACAATTAACAGAAATTCACACAGTTCAAACGCAACCGGACATAAATGTATTGGCAATAAGTAAGGAAAAGAAATCCAAGAACTGTTTTCGTTGTGGTGATAATAATTGGAATCCTTCACATGTGTGTCCAGCTTTTGGAGTTATATGCCAAAAATGTAAAGGAAAAAACCATTATGCAAAGGTATGCCGTAATAAATATAATCAGTATAAACAAAAATCACAACGCATAGCTAACATTGAAGAACAAGAGGAGTCATTCTTTGTGGGAAATATCAGTTGCATGGAAAATATTGAAAGTGAGTGGTATGAACAATTTATTATTAACAATAAAGAGATTAAAGTTAAATTAGATAGTGGCGCTCAAGTTAATTGTATGTCAATTGATACATTTAGAAATTTAGGCTTTGATTTGAAATTCATAAAAAAGAAACCAATTAAATTAGTTACTCTAGATGATAAAAATATTTCTGTCAAGGGTATTTGTACTATTAAATGTTACCTTAAGAATGGCAAGCCTTATAATATAGATTTTGTTATTGTAAACTCTCAGTGTGTCACTATCCTAGGGTTGAAATCTTGTATTTATTTAAATTTATTAAAGAGAGAATATGTGTGTATGATCAATAGTCAATGTATCAATAAGATATTGAAAAAATATGAGAGAGTGTTCAAAGGGATAGGATGTTTTAACAAACCTTATAAAATTAAATTACAGGAAACAGCATGTCCAAGAGTGGATCCACCTCGCCGGATTCCAATTGCTCTCAGACAAACACTTAAAAAAGAATTGGACAACATGGTTCAGCAAAATATCATTGAAAAAGTAAAGGATCCTGTGGAGTGGGTCAACTCTGTAGTTATAACAAAAAAGTCTAATAACAAGATTCGTATTTGCATTGACCCAAGGTACTTAAATAAATTTATTGTAAGACAACACAAACAACTGCCAACTGTTGAAGATATCATTGACAGATTATCAGGTAACACATGCTTCTCTAAATTGGATTGCAATAGTGGATTTTGGTCAGTGATGCTTGATCCAGAAAGTTCAAAACTATGTACATTCTCAACACCCTTTGGTAATTACCGTTATAAAAGATTACCATTTGGTTTATCTATTTCTACTGAGGCGTTTCAGGAACGTATGGAGGAAACCTTTAGTTGAATTGAGGGTGTTGAATTTTACTGCGATGATTTAATTATATGTGCAAAATCTGTTGAAGAACATAATGATCGATTATCAAAAGTTTTAGAATTAGCCACTAAACATAATATCAAATTTAATAGTGAAAAATCTAAATTTTTACAGGAAGAAATCAAATTTTTAGGATTGATCATAACTGGTGAAGGCATTAAACCTGACCCATCTAAAATAAATGCTATAATTGATATTAAGGGTATTAAGGATAAAAAAGATTTGGAACGCTTTCTTGGAATGACAAATTACTTATCACGGTTTATTGAGAATTATTCTTCTATTACAGCACCATTAAGAGAATTACTCAAAAAAGATATAATGTTTCAGTGGCAATTAACACATGAAAATGCATTTAACAAATTAAAATACATATTAACCAAGGCTCCAACTTTGCATATATTTAATAATGATTTAGATGTTGTAGTATCTGTTGATTGTAGCTCTGAAGGTGTGGGGGCATGCCTCTTACAAGAAGGTCATCCTGTGGCTTATGCGTCCAAAGCTTTGACAGAGTGTCAGAAGGGTTATGCTCAGGTTGAACGTGAAATGTTTGCTATTGTTTTTGGTTGTACTAGGTTTCACAAATATATATTAGGACGGCCTATTGTAGTTGAAACTGATCACTCAGCACTGGAGATTCTTTTTAAAAAACCACTGAATAAAGTTCCATCAAGGATTCAGCGTATGATGCTTAAAGTCCAAGGTTATGATATTACTGTCAAATATGTTTCAGGTAAAAAGATGTTTATTTCTGACTTCTTGAGTAGGTCATTTTTGCCTATTAGTAATAAAGAATCTGATAAGTTTGATGATGAAATCAACAAAGAATTAATATGTCATGTTGAATTGACACTAGATTATCTTCCTATAAGTAATGCTAAAAGAGAATTAATTAGATCTGAAACAAAACAAGATACGGTTCTTAATCAAATATATTTTTATATTGAACATGGCTGGCCTAGTAATAAATCACAAATCAATGATTTAGCAAAACCATTCTGGAACTTTCGCCATGACCTGGCTGTAATAGATGGAATGATTCTTAAAAATAATGTAATTGTTATTCCATATGCTCTACAGAAAATGATGCTACAAATTATTCATGAAGGTCATATTGGAGTTGGTACATGTCAAAGAAGAGCTAGAAGTGTAATGTTCTGGCCTAATATGTCATCCCAAATAAAAGAAGTGTGTACTAACTGTCAAGTATGTGCTATGTTTAGAACCAACAATCCGAAAGAACCAATAATATTCCATGATATACCTATATTGCCATGGCTCAAACTCGGTACAGACTTGTTTGAATATAATAAAAATTATTATTTGCTAATAGTAGATTACTATAGTAAGTACATTGAAATTGCAAAGTTAGAAAACTTAAACTCTTATACTATAATTAAGCATATAAAATCTATAATGGCTCGACATGGTATTCCACTCGAGATTGTATCTGATAATGGCCCTCAGTATGCAAGTAACGAATTTAAATGTTTTGCTCAAGACTATGGTTTTAAACATACCACGTCTTCGCCAAATTATCCTAAATCTAATGGATTAGCAGAAGCATCTGTGAAAATTATAAAATCCTTGTTAAAAAAATGTGATCAAGATAAAACTGACCCTTATATTGCAATATTAAATCTCCGGAATAGTTCTAAAGAAGGTAGTTCTTCTCCAGCTAACCTGTTATTTAATAGAAATTTAAATTCAAAATGTCCTGTATCTGAATCTTATCTTCAACCAAAACTAACCAAGCGTGATAGTGAGGAGGATCTAAAAAACCAAAATAAAATTAAAGAATATTATAATAGAAACGCAAAAGCTCTGAAGGAATGTGTTCCTAATCAAAAAATATGGTTCAAGAAAAATGACAAAGATAAGGTTTGGACACAAGGTAAAATAAAAAGACCATCATCATTCCCTCGTTCATACATCATTGAAGGTATAAATGGTAATGAGTATAGAAGAAACAGGCAATGTATTATCCCAGATTATGACACTATATCTATAAAAAGCAACAGTGATGTAGATGATGAGAATGATAATTGGTCTGAACCTAGTACTAATAACACTCAAAATGATGAGCCATTACACATTGAAGAAGAGAGTATAGTTCCTAATAAAGATGTTGAAGAAGGTGGACCTAGTTTAAGTAATGATTATTATGTAACAAGATCACAACGTATTGTAAAACCTCCCGTTAAATTAGACTTATAGTTAAATACATTTAATTAAATTGTTTAGTTCTAAGAAGAAGAGGAATGTTATGAGGACCTTTGGGAATAGGGGTTGGCAACACTAGCGGGATAAGGATCTGCTTGATAAAAGTGAAAGGGCCGAGGTCTGAACTGAATTATGGTTTAATAAATCTATTTCAATCATATGTTACAAGATTTTATTTAACACCTTTAAACAGGATCTTGAAGAACAGAACAACATGAAGTTGTACTCGTACAGTGTGAAGTATGTGCCGTAGGTACGGAACCCATAACCACATACCCCAACACAGTTTCAATAGCGGGAGGTATATTATATTGCTCGCTATGCACTATGTTAGGCAAAAGCAAGCGCGGGAATATAGCAGCACCAATCAAAACATCGATACCGCTCGGCTCCGCAAACTTCGAATCTGCGAGCGGTAATGTTTTGAGATGTGTAAGTTTAGAGACATCGACGAGAGCGGTCGGCAATGTCTCCGTTATACGTTCAACAATAAACGAAGAAACGTTAAAATTAATATCACTACTAAAACGAAAATATAATTTAATATCTACGGAACCTTTAACTGGTTTTTCCGACCCACCGATTCCTTTAACTATTAAATTAGAAGTATGAAAGTTCTTCCAAAGTCCTAGACGCTTAAAACATTCAGAAGTAATAAAATTACTTTGAGAAGCGCTATCTAGTAAACAACGTATTATGTGTGGCTTATCATTTACATCGTAAATTACGACTTGAGCAGTAGCGAGCAGAACGGTTGTGTACGCCGTACATTGCGGGCTATCTCTCGCCGACGGCGACGCCGCAACGCACCGAGCGTCATTCGAACGCGATCGAGCGGCGCCAGCGACAGAGGTCGTACACAACGATACCTCAGACTGTGAGGTAATAGAAGGTACTGTCGGCATAAGCGTTGGGACCGGATTCGGCTGTGACGTCACTACAGTTGATAATTGCGGGTTTTTATTAAAATGTAACAATGTATGATGACGTTGATTACATGCGCGACACTTTAATTTAGAAGAACAGTTAACCGTTTTATGTTTAATACTCAAACAATTGACACAAGCATTGTTGTCTTTCACACATTTGAAGCGAGCTGTCGGAGTCAAATTATAAAAAGCGGGACATTTATATAAGTGTTTATGGATATATGCTTCGCACAGACACTTGTTTGAATTATTTAACTCAGAGCAAGCTACATAGGATTGTGGATTAGGAGCGGTCATTTTATTATTAAAACTACGCGATTTATTAGACTTATGTGAATTGTCTGAACTATTAGGCTTATTATTGTTAGCTAAGGGTGGTTGGGTATTACGGAATATTCGACACTGATCATTGATGAAGGTGACAAAACTATCTAGAGTGGGAATCTTACGATTACGTTCTGTCATCTCGAAAGCGCGAATAGTTTCAGTGTCAAACTTTTTTATTGCGAGGTGCAATAAAATGAAATCCAGAAGGTCAACTAATTTTAGATTCTTTAGGGAATTAATTGCGGTGACGAACTTGTCCACAAATAGCTGGTAATTCTCAGCACACGGTGTGACTTCCGCGAACACAGACTGTGCCTTCGGCGACAGCTTACCTATTAAATAGTACAACCTGTCTGCATCCATCAGCGACTTATTGTCATGAACTGTAGATTTAAAACTTGCATAAAATAATGGCCAGTTTCGTATATCACCGTCGAACGACATGAGTTCGATTGGCGGCAACCTTGGTCTACATGTTGCGGAATCACTCATACTGTGCCTCCCGGACGGCTTATCTTCCAATTGAGACATCACACGTTTCACGGAACAATACATATCCTCGAATGAGGCGTAGGCTTGATAGCTAGGCTTCGCATCGGGATATACAGCCAGTAACCTAGCATTATAATCATCCAACAATCTATGAAAGTCCGTTCGAATATCATCTATTGTTACATAAGAACTGAGAAAACCTTCTCTCACCGATTCGGAAGTATTAGCGACTTTAGAGCGATCATAAATTGACTGAATACGCTCGAAAAGTATGTTACGCTTAGCTTCTAAAATCACCAACTGTTGATCTTCCGAAGAAGCGATTGCTTTCGCATCACGCGGCATTGTTATGTTATGTAGTTACAAATAACCACACAAACAAAACAATGTACGGTAATTATTTAAACGAACAACTATATGTAGAAAAGTAATACTACTGATTGTGACTGTACTGTGACAACGGGTTTCGCAATATTTGCGTAATAACGAAATAAGTTTTTTCGTAGTACCCACTAACCAAAGTAATTATATAGTACAAAATGTTAATAGCATTACTATCCTAACCAGTTTTATTGTTAAGTTTGAATATTGTTTAAGATAAATGAATAGGTATAAATATGCAACTTATAGCCCGCAATCGTCTAAACGTATTCGGTAAAGTTATGATATTTATACTGCGTAGGTACCTACAAGTAGTACACCTATTTTATTTTTCTCTTATAGAATGAATGTCTACCCCGCGGTATTCGGAAAGTAACTTATTCCTAACAATTTATAATTGGAGGTAGGTGATTCCTATAAGGGCGGTTAAACTAAAAGACGCTTGAAATATAGAAATTTACAATACGACAAGTTAGTTTTAAATAAGAATTATTTTTAATAATAGCAGATACGTAATTATGAACCTGCTATAGCGGCGTTGATGGAACCACGTATTGGGTTTACAACTTGATTATGTGGGTAGGCGGCTAGGTGCCACGACCCTAGTAGGAATTTATGATTGATTCCTACGTAAGAAATAAAGGAAAATGGATATATTATAGTAATATATCGGGCTACGAAGGACCAAAAATGCTTTTGGCCATATCTAGTTGATTACATCGTGTACAGGTATTTTTTTCGTGAGAAACTAACTTTAGTAGAACTAAAAGTTTCATTTCATTAATTTAGAAAAGACCGGACGGGATGTCTTTTTTTCCATGGAAGATGGGTAGGCCTTTAGTTTGGGACGCTACTTGTGTCGATACTCTTGCGCCAACCCATCTTCCGAGTTTATCGTGCTGTGCTAGCGCTGCTGCTGCGGCTGCAGAGAACCTCAAGCGGCGGAAATATAATAATCTCATCGGTACTTATATTTTCGAGCCGTTTGGGGTTGAAACTCTTGGTCCGTGGGGTCCGAGTGCTCACGCCTTGTTTAAAGATCTTTCCAAACGCCTAGTTGACACTTCGCGTGACCCAAGGGCTGGCTTTTACCTTGGTCAGAGAATAAGTATTGCCATACAACAAGGCAATGCTGCCAGCCTTTTGGGTACATTACCAGTGGGCAACGATGTGGAGGAGTTTTTCGACGCCATATTTTAGTTTTGTTTATTTTTAGTTTTAGTTCGTGAGCATTTTTTGGTTAAAGTGTATACGTTTGTAGTCTTAGTTATTTAAGTATTTTATACACTTTATATACTTTTATTTATGTAAATAAATCACATTTAGAAAAAAGTAAAATGTTAAAAGATTATAAAAACATTCCTATATCGATCAAGATTGTAAGAGGATACAATATCCAGTGGCATCCAGGCATTATTGGCACAACACTGACCAGTGATATACAATGTAATGCTGCCGGGGGAACGCCGCGCCAATGAGAGTATGTATCACAAATTCGAGGGACACGTCTTGTTTGTAGACGATAAGCAGTTTTGGTACCTACATAAATATTTTTTGTTGCGTTTACAAGTGAAAAACCTTGAACAAAATATTTTTTTCTAAAATAATCAAAATATAAATCAATATTATTAGTAGATACTAATGCTATACTGGAATAAATTGAATGACATGAAAAAAGAAACAACCCTCGTATTCAGCGAGGACTTGTTATTCATATTTTAGTATGAAAGAGTGTTTTTTTAGTATTGCTTCAGGAATTACTCGGTATTGCGCGCTTACACAGTTTGTACAGGATCCTGCATGAGATTAGTAAAGTAATGGTAAACAGAAGTGACATTCGTGTGTTATGTTTGTACGCACAGAAATAGATTTTGTACGTACCTTTTGTACCTATTTAAAGAGAAATTCAAAAAAATATGTTTCAAAATTAACGAAGGGCAATATATATTCTCTAACAAGCTGCCCCGGCTACCTTCGTACCACTTTAAACAAATGTATAGAAAAAATGTATATCTAACCTAGTTGTTTTGAATTTCAGAATAATCGACAACGCCATTTTCTGGCATTATATTCAACGCTATGTTCATTTCAGTTCGTGTTTTGTTTCTGTCTTGTATTAGAGATGGCGCTGTGTTTGCAAAACGTATAGGAAAATGAATTTTCTTCATAATTTTGGTTTTCCATTAATATTGCCGATATTTAAATAGTTATTCTGACTTACTGACACTTACTTGACAACAAATCAAAGATCATGAAAATCGATCTAGCCGTTCTCGAGTTATAAATGGTGTAACTAACACGACTTTGTTTTATATATAAAGATGATTAGACAATTGTTTTCCCTTTCGATCCATACAACAAAATATACCTTGACTCTTTGCTACCTCATGAATTGTTTCTCCGTCAAGTGCTAGCACTTCTAATCTCCTCACTCGCTCTTACTGTGGATAGTGGAATATCCTTCAATTGTAGCATTATGCTGACGGTATGCTCGGACAACATAGACATCTATCTAATTTTCGATATCATAACTTACTCGCCGACACTACGGTGTGATATTGTTTTGTAATTTGTTGATTAAAACGATCGTTGCTTGGAATGTTATACGTATATTGTGTGTTGAAAGTCTATTGTGTGAGTAATGAGTTTTTGGTTCCTTTTTCTGTTTCAGTAAGTGAGTTGTACACGGGATAACAGTGTACTGTACCGCTGTCCAGTGACTAAGGTTTTATTTTAAACGAATATTTTACATATGCTCCATTTTCAAAGCGTTGTGTCGACTACCTCAATGTTGTTCTACGATACGGGTATTCGTTTTATTTATTCAACTTTTCCTCACAGCAATCATAAATACGAAATTTATAATTGAAAGTAGGTGTAATTCTGAAAAAAACCTAGCATTATCTTGTTATATAGGTACCTACTTTGTTCAATCTCTCGCTATTTTCCTAGTATATAAAAGCAACGTAGGTATATACATACCTTTATTATTAATACGGATTTTATTAATAAAACAAATTAGGTAACCTTAATTATAATCATTTCGGTTGCTTGTGTTATTAAGAAAGGAGCGTTAAGTGTGAATAAACCGAACTGGCGATAAAACATTTCTATTGTTTGCCTGATTGATACAATTCAGATTATTTCGCTAACTCCGTGACGCCCAGAGCTTTACACGAGTAAATGTTTGCTTACATCACCTTTATAACTATAGATAGAAAGAGGAATATTGGATGACAATAGTCTAAAACTTTCGTTTTATTATGGCATAGTACGAGTATATTTGCCAAGATTCACTTATCCGTGTCAGGATATGAAGCGTATTTACGGCGGCGGTCGCCTGAGTACAACGTACTGTCCACTGAATCTATATTACATAATAATAAATGATTATTTGGTAATAAAATTTATTATGTCTTTAACAGGTTTGTTCTATAATTAGATATCCCTATATGACTACGATGTGGTCGTCGTCAAAAAGTACACTTTACGATACAAGACTCAAGTAGCAATTTTATTAATGGTCTTCGTCTTCTGATTACTGCGCGAGCGGAATCACGTGCAAAGCTGATATTAGTACTATATAATACATACATACCGGGCCTTGCACGTATTTGAACAATAAATTACTACGCTTAGTTGCAGCAGTGGCACCCGCTTGAATAAATTTCACATTTATTCCAGAAGCGTCCTCGATGCCGACACTTCAGGGCTATGAAAGTAAAACTTGTGTTTCATTAATTGCTGTGACGCCTACTGCGGGCACGTCATGACATTTTAATACCTAGGATATCGAGCTTGTACAAACAGTAGTAAGTACTGTTTGATTGACGTTGGATAAACTTTTGCATTGTAAGAGGAAAAAGTCTAGCCAAGCCTGGAAAAGCGTTAGCCAACTTCATGAGGAAAAGATCACAACATAAAAAAACTTTTTTGCAAAAAAATACTACCGACTTCCACTAAAAACTACAAAGTGAAAAATAACTTTACTTTTTGAAGTCGGTGTCTTTCGTAGGTACCAATTTTTTGCGTTATGGACACCGACTTCAAAAAGTAAAGTTATTTTTCACTTTGTAGTTTTTAGTGGAAGTCGGTAGTATATTTTTGCAAAAAAGTTTTTTTATTTTTCACTTTTTAGTTGTACCTTCCTAATAGGCAAGTTAGTAAGGTAACTATAACGCCAAAATAGATTTCATGAAACTGGAACTTAACCGGTGAAATGAGAAATCTGCGTACCCCTTAAGAGCGTACTGGCGTGATGTTATGTTATGAAATGGTATAAACAATAAACAGACATCCAATTGCAGCAATCCCGAGAGATTTGCCGTTATTTATTGAAGAGTTCTGTTGTATATCTCCAAAGTTCTTCATCAGATATCCACCAAAAAAAAATGGGACCAATTTCGGAACATACGGTTTCAAACAAAAAAAGAATTATCAAATTCGATCCATAATTGACGGAGATATCGGTGAACATACACAAAAAAAAAAAAAAAAAAAACAAACATGAAGTCGAACATAGAACCTCCTCCTTTTTGGGAAGTCGGTTAAAAATGAGGAAGAGTCACCACTTCTGAGGCAGCGATGTGTAAAGTTAATTAATTGACCGTACAGACACGAGCAGACGAGTGACTAAATTGTATTAGTTCAGGATCCTCAACTAACTTTGTAAATATGAACAATCTAATTACTACACCATATACGGCATTCATTTATAATGAGGCACTGCTTCACAGCGGAAGATCATAATAATGAAATCAGAGCATGTTCGGAGCTCGACCTACATTGTTAAAATAATAAGGACAGATCCAGTATTTGGTAGCATTTGTTTTTGTTAATTCAAGTTACAGTGCTTGCCTTTTGTATTTTAGCTAACTTGTATTACTGAGAACTTTTATTTTTAAAGTTTTATTATAAGAAAAAAAAATAAAAGTCTGAAGATTTATTTTAGTAAATTTTGTTAAGGGACCATGTCACAGTCAGCAAGCCAATTTTGCAAAAAGTTTTCAATACCGTAACAGCATTTCTAATTTCACCATACTAAAGGTAATAAAGCTTCCCTTGGTATTAAACAATGGTGTGGTGCCAAAATTCTCGCCTAACATTTTGTCCCGCGACCATAAACGTGCTGAGAATATTATCCAGTCTGCATTAAGAGCTAAAAACTAAACTAGAGAGCTATCAACATAACATCAAAACACTAAATATATTCAGGGTAGTTTATCATTTATATACATTTTTTTCAATTTTGGCCTCGATTTGTCCTCTGCTCGTAATTCTTATTTTAGTAATCTCTCGAAACCCAAAGTTTTGAAAACAAAAACTTAATACTATGGGCACAAAGGCGGTCTTATCGCTGACAGCGATATCTACCAGACAATATTTGGATGGACTAAAAAACTAAAGATAAAACAGGGGGTAGGGGTTTGATATTTTTTTTTTTCGGTTTTTTTGATAGAACCAGCCACGATTCAAAATCGTAATCTTTAATATTGGTCGAAACCATTTCACACATTTACGATTCCGAGTGCCGGAGGGATAAGGCGCAAGCTCTCACCGCAGTCAATGTTTGAATAAAACGCTATTTGGCAGCTTTCAGTAAACATCAATGTGTACGACATCCAAGCCTTTAATCAAGCATGCGCACACTCTATCCCTTTACTAATAGAGTTCAAAATACGAATTTACGTACCACTACAAACCACACATGTCTCGTATACATCTCGTTGCCGAGTCTGACTAACACCACATTACATTTAGCAGCAGATAGTTTAGTACTTTGCTGGTTTAAACTACATACTATTTGTAGCAAAAACCTTTTCTGAGCTGTTAGACTTATTGATCAGTTGATATTGGAAGAGTGGTCTAGAAATCTACCTTGATCCGTTCACAGTCCGTTTTGTGTAAATGAGGAGAAGGGACTGAAATATTTTCAGGCAATATTTTTGTACAATATCAGAGGCCTAACAGATATTTTAAAGTAAATGCAAACAACAATCCGTTTAAGTTTAATGACATAAAATATTTAACATATGAAAGTGTCATTCTTGGAAAGAAAAAAACCCAAGAAGAAACTACATTATTGCGGGTAACGAAAACCTTATTCTGTTCATGCTAGCATTGATTAGTTCACGAAAAATATTGTCTCCACCACCCTTGTTTATTTTACTTTTACAAAATGAAATCGAATCCACGGTAACTTCATGAATTTTAAATGAGAAAGCGGCTGGAACGATTTAAGAAAATGTGTTTTACGCCGTAATAATTTATAGAAAGTGTTAATCGAATGGCTCTCACGCACAACAAAGCCGCCACATAGCTTGTTATCTCTGTCTACACACAACACTACCGTATGAGACTGATTTAAAAACACAATTACTGTGCTCTTTTCTTTTTATTATTTTTAAACATTTCTCCACACAAGGATTTCTTCCAGTATCGTGGGTGAGTTTACAAATATTTAAAACCACATACACAACACCCAGAGCCGGCACAACTAAACTGTCTGTAGGGCTTTGGTTTTTGATTCGAAACCGGGCCACTCTCAAATTCATTAGATAATCGCTTGTGGTTCAATATCTGTTTTCATCTAGTCTAGTGTACTCGATGATACTGTTCTGACATTCAGATTAGAGATCGGGAGCCGCAATCTGTTTGTCGTCGCAACGCTTGAGACAACTGTTTAGTTTGTGATTGTGTGCTTCTGAATAGCGCACTTACATTGTTGTTCACTGAGTGTGACGTAGAGTTGAGTAAGATCTTTTTCTCTATTCTTATACAGTGCAGCTTACATCCTATCGTTTTGCTAAGTCCAATCAATTTGAAATTTTATATATTTATTTTTAACGCATATTTTAGTTTTTCAGGGAGAACAGTAGTAAGTTAAAACTTTTTGATAAAAAATCGTCATAGCCCTTTCGTAAAACCCCGTCAGAGCTCAATTGATAAATACAAAAGCCGCAGTATAACGGATTTGAAAAGGACGTGATAAATTTGCAAAATCATTAGAACAGTTATTGAAAATATCGCGAATTCTGTCAATTTATGCTGTGTTGAGATTTTATTATTGGAAGAGATGTTTTTGATTGAAAAAATCTTGTATGATCTGTGAGGAACAACTTCAAATAATGTATTACAATTGCCATATTTATAAGAAATTCTTTTGGATGTTAACCAATTCTCAAATTATCATCGTTGTGACCAAATTAACTGGCTCGAGAAATTAAGAGTCGTTTAGTGACTGTGGATCTTCGACGCGCCGCCGCTTACGTACTTTGTGCTGTGGACGTAGCCACTCGTAGCTTTTCTTTGCAAGTTGAGGCGTAGCTGTTCGTAGCAAATCGTACCCGATTGCATACAAATCGCTTACAATGAGGTACCCATGCGTAATGAACCATTCCGCCGATAGTATTAATCTTTCGCTATTGATTGCAATGTGCAAAATTTTAAAACCATGTTCCATTTTAAATTTCAACAGAGTACATGGCATTTATAAACTTCTTCAGGATAACCCTTTTGTATATTTTTTTTATAAATAATGGGATATATCAACGAGATACTCAAGAAAATTGCCCACGTCAAAATAATTAACTTAAAAACTCCGGTTACGTTTCGTGTACCACATAAAATCCTCATCACCCCGCTAATTTGTCAAATTACTACTGGCTTGTTGATCAAAGGTAACCCAATTGGAACGTGATTCCATTTTCTATGAAGGGCAATAATATAATTAGGGAGGATTAATGTGACCCGATGTTCCGCTATCAATATTCTGTATCGCTACCCAAACATGACGCATTAAGATACGGTTAATACTAGAATCTAAACAGTCTGGTATATTCAATCACATTACTTATTTTAAAGGGTTAGTGTAGATTAAACTGAAAATTTTCTAAAGTGAAGCTAAACGTAAGCTTGCTTTATCCACTGTCTCGTGAGTTGTGAACGTCTAGTTTGAAGTCATCTTATTGGTTGAAGTCATTCTTTGGCTCAATTTGAAATCTTGATATAGATTGCAATTTTTTTTTTAATGTTTATTACCAAGTGTTTCTTACTTGTAGCAGAGTATCTACGGTACATCCTTGTGGGGCTCCACATCGCTGTCAATGCGGTGAAGCAGTCGACTGCCTCGGACACCATGGCCTTTCTTGTAGTAAGAGTACAGGTCGGATTGCGCGGCACGCTAGCATTAATGATCTCATCCGTCGTGCTCTTGCCACCGCCGGGGTGCCAGCTGTCTTAGAACCTATTGGCCTGGCACGCGTCGATGGGAAGAGACTAGATGGTATGACCATAATGCCATGGAAGTTGGGTAGGTCTTCGGTGTGGGAAGCAACTTGTGTCGACAACCTTGCACCATCCCATCTTCCTAGCACGGTGGGCTGCGCTGGGGCGGCTGCTGCAGGTGCTGAAAACCTCAAACGGCGCAAATACAACAACTTAATTGGTAATTATGTGTTTGAGGCGTTTGGGGTTGAAACACTAGGGCCATGCGGTCCGAGTGCACACCTAATATTTCGGGATATCGCCAAGCGGTTGGTCGACTCTTCACGAGACCAGAGGCCTTGCCTTTTTTCTCGCCAAAGAATCAGTTCTAATCTCTCGGCGATGAGCTGACAGATGTAGCGATAGTCTTGGGACAAGAAGTCACAAAAATTAACATTCGATATTTTTATAAATAAATAAAACCATGAAAACGTAATGTTTATATTCGGAGATTGTGATTAGACGTTTTACTGAGAATTTACTTCAAAAGGAAATAAAATATTGATAACTTTTACACAGGAATCCTTTGTTGGCCGTTGCAAAGTAAGAGTTTATTATTTCTTTATTTTTATTGACCGTAGAACCTTCATAGTTAACTTCATGTGTAGGTAGGGTACTTAAACTTTTGCCTGAGGGTGAAAGGTTTACCATATTGACAGACTTTCAGACACCGCCTTTATCAACGTTGTATTCGATACGTGTAGGTATTTACGTTTTTACTTCAGAAGGGTCCCCAAAATATTTTTCATAATACATAAGCGTCTAAAAAATAAAAAGCTAATATAGTAGACAGTTATACAAAATATTTTAACAGTAAGAGTTAGCGATATGAACAGAGGATATAACCCAGTATAATATACCTCACTCCTACATCATATTTAATTGAAAGATTTCAGAAGAACGTGAAATAAACTTTTTAAATTTTCTCTCATGCTGGTGTCGTGTGTAGATAGCAGGTTTGCATAATTGTGTAACTTCTTTATCTTGTTAGATAAGGACAGACGCTATCGGCCAGAGTTAGGCAAACAAGTAAGTGTTATTTTGGTTAAGTTTTCTTCATTTAGTTAGCAATTTTAAGTTCTATGTGGAATGGTACTTGGGTTAACTTAACCCGTTTAATTCTTTTCACACTAGATTTATTCATTCAGTCATCATCTGCTTACTATATTGAGGCTTGCTTACCGTATAACTAAGTGCAGCTGAGTTCATTTTAGCATTCATGCATCAGACTATTTTTGTTTGTCCTCATTTGAGATAACATTAAAAGATAATGTCGAAAAAGCCTCGAGGAAAGTAACCCATCCTTTCTTTTGTTTACTTATAATTTTTAATTTGCCGTGTACAAATACCGAAAATGCTACAATAACAAGAATGAACATTTAATTTAAAGGGATCTTCATATTATTATAATAGGTAGGTAGTGGAAATTGTAAAACATCGAAACATAAGACACACGTTTTGTAAATTCAATACTTAACTATAAAGCGGTCGCGCAGCGTCGAATCGATATTACAACCAAAAGCTAAATAACTAAAAGTACCTTATGTTACCTGTTGTAGCGTTAAAAAATAAAATTCTTAACGCAACGTTAATACCTACGTTTAATTTTGTTTTTTAAATAAAATACACCAAAAATATATAAAAGGCTAAAAAAGGTAAATTACATCATTAAAAAAATACAGGAGAACCACAGCTAATGAATATTATGTAAGAAAAACTTATGAGTGAAATTTTAGCTAGCTTTGTAAGTGCGACACATGTGCCTATCCTCAACCCAATTGAAATCGGTTAAATTCTGGCTTAATCATTCAGGTAAAGTACGATTTCTTAACTCAATATGGCTAAGTTTTTAAACACGAAAACTTAAAAGTAACCTATATGACGTAATTCTAACACAATTTTGTTTTGTCTGTTTGTTTTTTAGTCTTTTAAACATAAAAATTGTGCGTAACTTGAAGTATTACTTGGTTTTTCTTTCATCGCAATCGGTTTCTCTATCAAAAGTTAGATGAATTTAAAGTGTTCAAGAAGTAATAAATCACAACACACGCAATCCAGATACTCGGACAGTTGAACTCCATTTTCGATAGTTAGCCTTGTGTATTTCACGTCATTTTCTGGACGGCGGTCTTAAGATAAAAAAAGATTTCGGAATCAAGGGGACTGCAGGTATACCAGAGGTTATGCCACATGCTTTGCCCGGAGGGTGAAGCCGGAGTCGGCCTCTACCAACTGATATCAGTTTTCATAATACAGGGTTAGTTTTCAAATGACCAGTCAAAATTCAAAATTGATATCTAGAGATCAAACCGAAGCTGCATTTTAAATACTATTGTCAAATAAAATAAAATCGTATTTTGATTTTATTATGCTTTAAATACACTGGACACATGCACATTGTTGGTTTATATAAATCGGAAATTCAATGAACCGAATTCGCTTTTAAAATCCCGTCGCAGTACCTGGGATAAAAGTTATATACCTACATGATTAGAAGTGAACTTTGTTATCAATAATTAATTTTGCAAAAATCTTCGCATCTTTATATGGGATTTGCTAAATCAACCATGGAAACTTCAACCTTTTATAGTTTGGCCTTACCTTTGCCGCCAACTGCTTCCCTCACGGTCTCTTTGCTCGATCAATTGACGTAGGTCTCAGTTACTCGACCCCTGTCACATGCTCACAACTATAGCAAAAAGAAATGGATAGCTAATTAATAAAAAAAACATCTCGTTTGGAAACAATGAGCAGGCGAAATTTTCTTTTATTTCAGGGCCAATTTAATTAGCAAGATATTGTAGCAACCTGTTCCAAAGGGCTATTCTAAACAATAAAAAGAAATCTCCACAGGGAAAGCAATATTGTTACGTTTTGTTGAAATCGATATATTTTAAACAATTTACCATTATTATCATCAACAAAGGTAAATATAGACAAACTTCCATAAAACGAACTTTAAGTATTATTAAGTTTTGCCGTAAATACCACAAAATCATGCTAGAGCTAACAATAAATGACATATTCAGTTGGTTTCTGCATAAAAAATAACGTTAAGGTCAAGCGGGAGTAACAGAAGCCGATGTCCTTTGATATATCCAACCGTGAATTAACTGAACAAAACGCAGCTAAACCTGAGCAATAATTTGTGCCCCGCGTCGATTGTACTTGACTCTATTGTACCAGGCTCGGAGTCGGAAAACTGTTTGCAAAAATGTTGGTCTAGGTATGGCAAAGGTTTTATAAATCGCGTCTGTCGGTTTTTCAGGGTGTACGTTTTCAGGCCGCCGCCTAAAAACGCTGTTAGGATCAAATAAATGCTCTCACGTCCAATCCTGTTTTCGCAGACAGGATTGGACGTGAGAGCATTTTTTTCAACAGTTACATGCACATTCACCTTGTTATTGGTATTACAGAATTTATACATTATATAATCAGAGTTTTAGTGAATTGCACGCAGAATGGATGGCCGATGGGGCCGAAATACTCTGGAGTGGCGACCGTGAACTAGAAGACGATGCGTAAAAAGGCCTTCCACTAGGTGGACCGATGAGCGGGAATTCTCTGGATGTGAGACGCATGGAACCGGTCAATGTGGCGACGCCTGGCGGAGGCCTATGTCCAGTAGTGGACGTATTTCGGCTGAAATGATGATGATGACTAATCATTATTTTATTTATATATTCATTTATCCTTGCACTGGAACGCATTTCAGCAATCATCAGTGGAGCACATACTAAATAATATTAACTGTAAGTATAGGTTTCATCGCGATTTTTTTCGCCACCGTTCCCACCGATGTCCACAACCAAGACCAACTTAGAAAGTGCATTTTAATGGAAAAAGTTACATTGGTACTTGCCCGGATTAAACTACTTGAACCCATGACCTCAACCATTAGAAGCGAGACCTTAGATAGTAATGATTGTTTTGTTCTCCACAAATACAGCTAATAACGTCAATCGAAACTTTTCCTGTTTTGTAGAGCTGCGCAGCGAAAGTTGTGAGTGACCGCACTTGCGAACTGCTGCCGTACTGACGTCATCTGTGTTACTACCATGTAGCTATTTATAGTATGATCGTTACTTACATATTAATAATACCGCAGTTATACTTCCAGTAAAATAGGAAAGTGGTTGTAAAAACAGACGCCCGGTTAGTTGACCGCAAAGCCTGTAACACCAGATCATACCTACAAGCTGCCTCTGTGTGACAAAGCCGATCAGAAACGCGGGCATAAAGGCGGTAAATTGGATAATCAGTAGCAATCTCGCCATTATTCCCATCATTTTCGTCTAAGCTTCTTTGTGTAGCGACATTGTGAAATCGGATTTGACAAGAATAGTCTATCCAACGTTACCTTTTTTCAGTGAAAAGTGTGTCATTGCCATCTACCGTTTATAAAATAACGGTTGCCAGAAAAGATCTTCAAAATTTATTAAATACACAAACATAGTTTGTGGTGTGTTTGGATGTAACACACAAACTATGTGTTAAATTTTCAATTTCATAACAAACAGTATCTTATAATAGACATTATACCAGCCTACTGTAAATTGGCTGTTTATTCACAACGCTATTGCCTGTGCGCTGGTGAAATGACTTTCACGTTCCAGTAGCTTAACGCTAAAAGTTCTAATTTAACTATAACCCTTATTTCCAGTCTTCTAAATTAGGTGTAGTGTTCATTTCACACGAACAAGAGTCAGATTGTTTGAACCTTTAGTTTATCGAATTATCTTGAAGAGTTGTGTTTGCAAACAGTTTGGTTCTAAGTAAGTTTTCAAACTCATTTCCGGAGCCTCTAACTGCAAACTGACAGGCTAGTCTACAAAGTTCAGAACTTCGCCCATATATTGTTGTTCTCACAAACTCGCTTATTATCAACAAAACAACAACAACAACAACAGAAGAGTTCCGGAGTACGGAGGCAATTAGTCGAGCGGTTTGACGTTTACAGATATATTATTTCACAACGTGAAGAAAATTGTTGTAAGTCGAGTTTTACGAAAATATCACAACTGTTAAAGCTATAGTTAAGTTGAAAAGACTTTAAGGATAAAAGCATATCAAGAATCTTCAATTACGTTTCTTCTAAGAAATCTGTGAAAGAAATCGTTTTCGTATAAGTAAGCAAAACCGCTTTTGAAACGCCGGATATTTTTCACTCAAGCAAAAGAAAATGGTTTAGTCCCATCTCGGCACCTTCCAATCTCGGCACCCATGAATTTATTTAGCATATCTACGAAAAATTCCCATCTCGGCACTCCGTCATTAGTCGTTGCTAAGTACACAGTCTTCAAAAAATGGATACACTGTACCAGTATAGTGAGTAAATCAAATTGACTCAAAACTAAAAAATGTACACAGAAAAAAAAAGTGAATAAAAAGAATTATAATACATCTCAACCATTTATACAAAGGGGGGTCAGCTAATTGCTGTAACTGACTGTACAGTGAACGCGTAATCAAGCCTACTCGTATCATTCAGTACCAGTATGAAAGTCCTCAAAGTATGGAAGCCCTTTTGCCAACGTCCCGGTTATACTGATTAAACGTTAATTGTACATAATAACTGTTGATTTTTGTAATATGTTGTTTACATAATTGCTGTAAAGATTTTAAAACGATTATTCCTAAGAACCGTGAATTTTTCATATATTTTAAGATTTGTCATAAGGCAGAGATAATGGAGCCTCTAAAAAGCGATTCAAGTGCTTGTCTGTGAAAATGGTAATTAAGAAAGAAACAAAAATGATTTAATAAATAATAAAGTTGAATTACTTACTATACTGATACTGTGTTTCCGTTTCTTTTTGTGTACCTTAAAATGATTCATGAGAGGGTGCCGAGATGGAAATTTTTCGTAGAGTAGATAAATAAATTCATGGGTGCCGAGATGGGATTAAACCAAAACATTTTGCACATAACATTTTGACACCTAAAGCAAGATACAAAGAAATAGTTTCAAAAGAGATAGAGTTTCTATATCAAGAAGTCCTGCACATCAATCAAACCAACCTGATTCCTTAACGTTTATCCGTAATCCGTAAGAATCCAATCTAAATGTAGGAAGCGGTACCTCCAATGAGAAGGAAATTCCCTACACTATACTAACTAATGAAGAGCCAGTCTTATTGATACCGTGATAAAGTTTTGATTACAAATTATTGGTTGAATAATTGATTTTTTTGTGCTCGGACGCGGTTCGTGACTGCGGTTGTAATTCGGATTTAGATAACTTAATTAATATTAATGAGTTAAAGTTCTTATTTTTAAAAGAAAATCCTGATCGGAGAATGACTTCCCACAAGAAAAAACAGGCTGTATAGAGCGCAATGTGCGTGTATTCGATTTTCAAATGTTCAAATTTTCGTTCATTTATTTACTTCATTCGTAGTTTGTGTTTTGCTCACCACATTTTAGTTTTGATATTGTTAGTTTATTTATAATTGTTCGCGACGGGGCATCACAAACAATATTAGTATAGTTTGTTGTAAATATAAAATGTTATGAACAAACATACGTCTGCTTACCCCAGCGCGCTAGCTCGTACTAAACAGTTTTAGACGAGAATTTTTCTTTTATAGTTTTTTCAAACATAAAATTTCGACCACTTTTTGAGGCACTAAACATTATGTTTTAGTGTATATGAGTATGTATTAAGTAAATATGGGGTCTAAAGAGTAAATTAGAATCGTTACATACATACTAAATGCGGTAGTTACGGAAAGCGCGCGAGGTACTCGCGACGCTATTCGGTGCAAGTGTACTAGCGAGTGTATAGTTATGAATGTCTGTTTACGACGCGAAATGAGTCTATATTAACTTAGAACAAACTTCACGCCGTGGGTGTCGTGTGGGGTGGGCAGTGTTATTGTTTGAGTAAGCAGCGTGTAGACTGGTACTGCTTACTCAGGCGTCAAGTCCGGGAGGTGGATGAGATTGCGGTGTCACTGATGAGGTCGCGTGGGAGGCGCTTTTTGTCGGGCGGGCGCGCGTGCCATGGCGCGATATCTGCGATATGGGGCCAGGCAGAAGCGTCGGCCCGCGCGAACAAATTTGTGGCAAGTCGCTCGATGAACTTATCCAGGCTCTCAATCCCTATGTCCCGCAGGATGACGTCATTCCTCACATAGCGAGGCGCGTTCATAATGCAGCGAAGTGTCATATTTTGTTGTGCTCTTAGTTTGTTTTTAGTCGCCTCGCCAGTGAGGGCGTACCAAGCTGGGGCTGCATAGGTGAGTATGGATCGCAGGTAGGTCTTGTAAATACCCAGCTTGGTACGGGCGGGGAGGCGGGACGAGAGCACTGGATAAAGGAGGCTGCGAGCGACCTTGCACTGCGCTACCACCCTTGTGACGTGCAACCTCATCGAGAGCCGACGGTCGATGGTTACGCCCAGGTACTTGGCCTGGGCCGTCCACTCGATGTCGGCTCCTTGTAGTTTCAGTAGCGGTGGGAGGGTCCCCTGTCCTGTAACAAGAGCCTGCGTCTTACCCACGTTAACCGATAGCCGCCACTTCGCTAGCCACTCGGGGATGTTGTTGAGGGCACGCTGCATTTTTACTGCAGCGTGCTTGGCGTTGAGTGATTTGGTGATGTACGCGGCGTCGTCTGCATACAAGGCTAGCGTCACTTCTGGGGTGGTGGGGATATCGTCGGTGTAACGTGAGTAACACGCAGGCGATAACACGGCGCCCTGCGGCACGCCCGCCAGTATCGGGCGGGGGGCGGACAGTTCGCCTTCTACCACCACTCTGAAGGTCCTGTGGGACAGAAAGGATTTTATTACTCTAACCACGCGACGGGGCGCGCTGGATGTGGCCAGCTTGTGGACTAGTCCCTCGTGCCACACGCGGTCGAAGGCCTTTTCCATGTCGAGGAATACTGCTACCGCGTACTCCTTCCTGTTGATCGTAGATGACAGCAGGTGCAGTACCCTCGACAGCTGGAGCGTCGTACTGTGTTCCGCGCGGAACCCGAATTGTTCCGGGCGCGGTGCGATGTGCGGTGTTAGATGTCGCAGCAGGAGTGACTCGAACACTTTAGAGATGGTGGGCAGGAGTGTGATCGGCCGATAGCTCTCCGGCTTCAGGACATTCTTGCCCGCCTTGGGCAGCATGATGACGCGCCCTTCTTTCCACGAGGCCGGGAAGGAGCCCGTGCGGAGTATCCCGGTGAACAGGCGCGCCACGGCCGCGACCATACGGTGGGGCAGGTGGCGCAGCGCTGTGTTCGGGATGTTGTCGGCACCTGGGGCCTTCCGGGGCTTCGTTCGCAAGATGGCGCGTCTGACTGCGCCAGGCGAGAAATGGATGGCATCTTCATCGGGAGCTATCGGCGTGGCGAAGTAGTCTCTAATGTGCTGCTCGACTGCTGCGACATGTTCGTGTAGGGAGGTCGGGTTCGGTTGGAACTGACGCTCCAGGTGTTCGGCAAAGACCTCCGCTCGGTCTCCCGCTACGTACTTTAGCGCCCCGTCTGTGCTACGCAGTGGTCGTACCGGAGCTGGGGTGTTCTTAAGCTGCCTACACAGCTTGTGGATGGAGGTCCAATCGCCCTCCGCGGCGTCAATGTGTTCCTCCCAACTCGCGGTTCTAAGAGCACACAACTCGGCCTTCACTTTTTCCGTGAGCTTGTTTAGTGCTGTTTTCATTGTTGGGCATCTTGTCTGCTGCCACTGCTTGCGTAGGCGCCTCTTTTCGGTAATAAGCCGTTTGACGCGCGCTGGCAGGGGCGGCTGAAGCACTCTCCCCTGCTCCTGCGTCAATGTTGCTGTTTCCAGTGCTTGTTGTACGCAAGCAGTGATCTCATCGGCCAGTAGGTCGACGTCGGCGGCGGTAGTGATAGGTCGAGTTGGCGTGGTAGAGTATACCCTTTCTGCGAATCTGTCCCAGTCGATTTTTCGCCGTGGCGCTTGAGGCTTTATGCGGGTCGGCATGTCTGACAGGACGACAAGTACTGGGTGATGGTCAGACTGCATCTCGTCCTCCAGTACCTGCTGTGTGACCTGGCAGTGCAGCCCACGGAGTACAACGATGTCTATCACGTCGGGCATGTATCTATTTGTATCTGGCCAGTGAGTCGGTGTTTCAGGTCCAGACACCGTGTACCCGTAGGCCTCCGCGTCCGCGAAGAGTCGTCTCCCCTCATCATTGTGCTGAGAGCTGTTCCACGCTGGGTGTTTTGCGTTGAAGTCACCGGCGATGACAGTCGGGTGGTCTGTGGTGCTTAGAAGTTTTCTAAACTCCGACATGTCGAGCTTGTTCCTTGGCGGTTTGTAGAAAGCGTATAATTCCAGGTCTTCGCCGGCTACGTGCAGCTGTACACCCAGCGCGTATGCTGTAAGTAGGTCCGGTAGTGGAAGCTCTTGATGGACGACTCTCCTCTTTACAAGCACGGCCAGGCCTCGGAAATTATTTCCGTATGCCGACCGTTCGTCCTTCCTGTAAGCGAGATAACCCGGGAACTTACACCTATCTCCAGGTCCCAGGAAGGTCTCGCTTATAAGCGCCACGTCGATGTCTTGCTCCTTGAGGAGATGGCGGAGGAGTGCGACCTTTGGTTTCAGGCCGCGAGCATTCCAATGGACAATCCTCAACGGCTTATTGTTCATGTTGGTAAAGCGTTAATAACGCGGCTAAGCCGTCGAGGATGACCTGCTCCACGTCCTGACCCTGCCTGATGGCCTTAATCAGGTCCATCAGTAATCTTATGGCGCAAGCAGTAAAATTTTCCCGTTGTGTTTTGACGCTCCAATTTTGTGCCGCCTCTCGGTCGGAATGCGTCCAAGTATTTGCCGCCTCTGTAACACATTTTGTGTTATCTATCTCGGCCGGCAGGGAGCGCGCGTGTAGTTTTCCGCCGGCGTTTGTTGACATCACGTGGTTCGGACGGTTAACCGACCGCTGTAGGATGGTGTTGTGTTGTAAATGTGTTGGTTTGTGTGTGTCAACTTTTTTTACTGCCTGCGCCGAATTGTTCGCAGGGGTGGCCTCTGTACTTTTTTCTTGTGTTATGGTCGCGGGGGGGTTTTTCCTCTTGCCCTTCCCCCCCCTCTTCTTCTTCCTCCGCCCTGAGAAGGAGGCCGCTTCTCCACGTTGTGTGGGCCCATTTGCTGCCGCCATTAATGTCGTGCCTTGGGCCTCTTCTTCTAGGGGCCTCGCCTCTGTTTGCACCACTTTCTGTGGGCGGCGTGACGTGTTGTTGTTTGTAATGGCGACAGTGCCCAGTCGTCTGTGTGATAGTTCCTTTTGAAAAACGGGGCACTTTATGTTGCTGGCCGGGTGTGGGCCCCCGCAATTTGCGCAGGTGGCCGGTTGTTCCCTGGGTCGAGTGCATTCTCTGGCTACGTGCCCCTCTCCACATCGTACACAGGCGATTGGGCGGTGACACTGGTGTGACGAGTGCCTAAATTTCTGGCACCGGTGGCACTGAGCGGGCCCACGTTTGCCACGCCATGCCTCGATCTTGACACCTCTCATGTATAGGAACACGGAGGTGTCATAGATCGTTCTCACATTCTCCGTTTTGTTCAGCACGGCGTGGAACACGCAGCCAGGTCTTCCCTGGCGCGCGTTTATGTGCCTAACGTATTCTGGCTCATAGCCTAGGCTGCGGAGCTCCTCCTCAATCTCCTTGGGGTCGGTGTCCGGTGGCAGCCCCCTGATAGCTACCTTGAGCTTTTTCTCAGCCTGGAGCGAGTACGCAAACCAGCTGATTTGCTCTTCCTTTTCCAGGGCGGTTAGGTACCTCTGTACCACCCTGTATTCGTCCTCGCTCTCAGGTGAGAACCTAACTCCTTGCCCGTATGGTCGGGCATTTGGTGGCCGGCCCAATTTGGCGGCCAAAGCCCTGAAGTGGGTCGCCCAGTTGGGTAGTTTCTCAACTATTAGTGGCGGGTAGCGTGGGCGTTTTTTCTTGGCTAGCTGTGCCGCGCTGATTTCAGCGGATGTAGTTATGGGGGCTGCGTCCTGGTTGGGGGTAGGTGTAGGTACTCTACTTACCCCGGACGATGGCTTCCTGTACTGGTAGTGGAGGAGGCGGATGATGGTGTTGGCGAGTGGGCGCGTCGCACAGCGTCGGCGAAGGTGGGCGAATTAGTGCTACGCTGTTCACGCGCCTGTATGCGCTGTGTGTCCATGCGGTAGCGTTTCGCCTCCTCCTCTGCCGTCTCGTCTGGGCTCCGGCGTCTCCTGAGTGCCCTACCCCCTGTCTGAAAATCATAATCTACTTCCATAGACGGGGTAGGCGACGTTGGCGTCGCTAAGTCGTCGAATTCTGTGTCGACCTCTGCCTCTGCTCTGCGCCCTATGGACGCAAGCGATGTGTTTGACCCACTTAGCGAAGATTGGGTGGATCGAAACGCGGGTGAGTCGGCTGCTGAGGTACGCGGGGGGGCCGGCGAACCGGTATTGGTTGATGGTACCACTAGTGGTGCCACCTGGCGGCGAGGATCGCGGCTTGAACGCGGGTCGCGGCTGTTTTTCCTGGCTTCAATCTCTGCCGAGGTACTCGTGCCCGTTAGCATAGGGCGAGATGCTGTAGGTGTAGGTGTAGAGCGTGGCGCCGGCATGTGGGCTGGCGCCTTGCTTGGTGCAGGTTTGGTAGCCTGGGAGGCATGAGGTGTGGTGCGCGACGATGTTTGTGCGCGAGGCGAAATGTTACTAGTACGTGCCAGGGCGCGCACAGAGTATGCAGGTACATCGTCTGCGGCTGTTTGTCTCCGCTGTTGACTTGTTGGTTTAGTGGGTGGGTGAGTTGGGTGACCAACATTTCGATCCACCGATTTTTTTTCGATGAGGGTACTTGGAGGTACCATTGAAAAATTATTTTCTGGGGTTTTGGCGGTCGATTTACGTTCCGCGGGTATCGGTGTTTTTGCGAGGGGATGGCACGATTGGGAGGCACTGTACCTTGTAGTTGGTGACTGTGTTGCTGGTAGGGCGCCAGTGGCGCTCTGCCTGCCAGCATTCCTCGGTGCGCTCTCCTGTTGGCTGCGACTGGGGGGCTCCTCGGGTGGCGGTGCATCGGCCGCCGCGGTCCCTAGGTTAGGGAGCGAGGCGGTCCGGTCCATCGACGGGCGAGTACCTTGGTGGCTGGGGGCGCCGCGGCCCGGGGGGCCGCGGGCGCCAGGCGGTGACATCTGCTTCTTTTTCACTGGTCTTCTTTTCTTCAAGCTGTGGGACTAGCATGAAACTACTCATGTGACTAGTCTTCGCGACCACTATAACGGTTGGGCGCACGCTCCAACAGTTAGGTAGCAACGAAGCCCGCCCTGAATACTCCCGAAAGTGCAAGCTCGCGAGAACTTACACTATCGATAGTATGGAGGGTAGGTTGATGATGGTGGTCCGTGCGATTTGCGATACGTCTACGTGCGTGTAGCTCGGCTAACTAGTGGCAAATCCTGAGCAGTCAGATGGCGGTGCACGATATATATAGTCTGGCGCGTAAGCAGACAAATTTGGTATTTTAGAATAGCGTTTTGAGGGCTTTATAATAGCCTATAGTACCTAAAATACGGTTATCTAGTATAATTAGAATTAATATACTATAGATAAAATGTGTAAGTAGTATTTTAAGCAAATAAAAAATATTTGTTTACGTTTTTTGGACCCCCCGAAAATGGCCGGGTCGCAAGTATCGATAGGTGCGCTCTGCCCACCTACCAATCGTATTATTTACCTTACACATTTATTTTGTTAGGAAACACCACCTAGGTGTTCTAGATAGTATACCTTGGTGCTATGACTGAAAAACTGTACATAATAACAGTACATAGCCAGGTTTAAAAACAGTTTCACTCTGAGATGGTAAATACATGCATTTTTGCTCAAGTAAGTAAATAGAATTTTGGTTATAAGCGTTTTAGCGCTTCTAGGTGACCTGGAACTGTGTCCAGGCCCTATATATAGATGGCATCTATGTAATTCTAGTACATAGATATTACTTACTTGAAATAATGTGTCTGTATGTGCCAGCATGGACGTTTCTACGCGTCTGCCAGAGGGCCCACTACCTTCAGACACACTTGGTGCCTGAAGGATTATTGATATGCTATCTGAAGCATTACCTTTGGGGACCCTCGGGCACACGCCTGGACTCAGTCACAACACATAGCTAATATATAGCTACACATACACACACAGAGGCGTTAAAGCCGTGGAACAACACGATATTTTCTATTTCGGCCGCTTCGCGGCATCAGAAGTCCCAGAAGGGCTGGTGGTACACCCATCAGGGTACTACCATTCGATAGCCCAATTCTCCAGCTTCCCAACCACATTTTTGGAAGGAGCCTAGCTCTGGTGGTTAGGGAACTAACCGACTTAATATAGTAAGAGGTTCCATGGTTTTCTCGCATCATCGACCACATCAGAGTGAATACTGGATCGAGGGTTGGAGCTGTATCCACCGGACTTCCACCATGGGGTAGCCCATCGCAAGGGCTATCCGATGACGGTTGGTGAATGCGGATCCGCCCACCAGCTCGAGTATAAACTCACTAAATATGCCGAAAACAGGCACTGAAGCTATGTTTTCGCACTTTCACGTGGCTGTGCCCGTGGAGGTGACAGATGAAGCTGTGAAACTGTCACAGATCGACGGTCCAGGAGTAGGGCTACAAGTCCCTCGCTGGTACCCTGGCACTAAAGTGCACCATTGTATTGTAAAGTAGCATATAAAGCTACAAACTGACTGAAATTCCCCTTATTAGGCGTTCTCCACGCAAGGGCTCCGTGAAGGTAGCAGATATGAACCTGGACCAAGGTCCGGAGGGAAGGTCTTCTCGAGACCTATCCAGAGACACAAGTCTCATCAAAATCGGTTCAGTAGAAGGGGGGTTTCTGTTGGTTTTCAGCGACTAGCCATAAGGTATTAATTTTATAATTAAAGTTTATGCGCGGTCGTTGTTTCGAGGTCCTCGTTACGGTCAAGTGTGGTAGTAGGATAGTGCGCTGAGGCACCGTCCTAATCGTAGCCATTATTTCTAAATATTAAATCCACGTCACTTTGCGTAACGGAGACCATGAAGAGACGTCGCTTTTGGACATGAAAACCTGACTTTTTTTTTTCTGAACTGGACATCACGCCTTCCCCTCAACATCCTTGGCAGCCTTCCAACCACTGCAGGGTCAGTACTTGCTCGAAGACAACTGAACAATAGGTGCAAGGGGCGTCAACGCGTTCAAGCTGAAGCCTTACAACCTTCAGTCAGCCTGGGGCCTTGATCGATCACGTCCGTCCCGCACATTTGCTGGTCCTGTCGAGCCGGATTTTTGAGCAAATGACCTACGCAGCGTTCCAGTGAAGATACAGGCCAATAGGAAGAGCCTAGTTCCAGTGAACAAAGAAGCCTGGCGTCCTGGGTTCCAGTGAAAATACAGGCCAACATTGAAGAGCCTAGTTCCTGAGAACAAAGAAAACCGTTGTCCCGTTCCTGAGAACAGAGAAGCCTGGCGTCCTGGGTTCCAGTGAAAATACAGGCCAATATTGAAGAGCCTAGTTCCTGAGAACAAAGAAAACCGTTGTCCCGTTCCTGAGAACAAAGAAGATAGACGTCCCGTAACCTTGTTAAGTGGGGTTACATTCCTATTTCTTTATCGAAAGTCAAACGTATCGTTCCTGTGAAGCTTGTGCCTGAGAACAAAGAAAACCGAGGCCCAAGCCAGTGAAAATTCCTGAGAACAAAGAAGCCTGACGACCATTGCTGAGAACGTATGTACCCTCAATATAAATCTGGTAAGAGTACACACCCACACAAAGTACCGACCGGGGTACGTAACGTTACGTTCGTGAGAAAAGTTCCAGTGAATAAAGAAACCTGACGTCCCCCTCGTAAACCTTACAAGTGTCGAGGTTAAGATCATATTTCTTTAACAGTCAAAAACAGTGTAGAAACCCAGTAACTGGGAGATTAGCGTCGTCAAAAGGCGCGCGTGCGTTTGACCTTGGTTAGTAGAAGCTTCTAGAGCGACTACCGGAGTGAAAAGTGCACGTGTGGTTTGGGACCCACGCGTGGACTAGCTCTAGAACATAACCATTTTTGCTGGGACGCAACTGCCTTTCCTGAGCCGTTTCCTGTGGTGCCTAGCTGCTTCCAGAGAAGCATTTCGTTCCGATTAGATTACCGTCGCAAAAAGACGGAAATTTGAGTTGTCTCTGTTGTGTAACCCGCATACTGAGAAACAGTAGTATCTGAGAATACATAGAAACTGTATCCTGAAGGAACAAGTAGATTGCCTGAAGAGTTATCGCTGAAATTTCAGAATCGGAAATTTCATATACAGCGTGTCGAAAGCTTGTTTAGGAGATAGAACGAACATACAAACGTTCATAGAATTCCTGAAGGATTACGGCTGAAGGATTATCGCTGAAGCGCTATCCTAGAGGAGGCTTACACACAGAGGCATATTGTATAGTCGTGTGGGCGACTTGTTCTATAAAAAATAGAACGAAAAATAGTTCCTGTAAATTTCCTGAAGCGTTATAGCTGAAGACTTATTATTGACTTAGAATTTGTTTGGAAACAAATAGTCATATAAGAGACAGAAGTTCTCCTCCTCCTCGATAGCTGGAGTCTGGACTGACTACTAACGTCAAGTGTTAGACAGAAGTTTCTGCGAGTGGTATCAGACCAGCTGGTCATCCTTGAAGGCTGCTGGACAGGTTGACACGTATAAAACAGTAAGTACAGTGAAAACTTACTCAAGTGCTTACCCCTTGTGGGTCGATAGTAATATAGTGAACCTGTGTCGTGTCAACATAGCAGTTTTGAAGCTGATTTGGGACTTATAGTTTTGAAGACTGAATAAAAACTTATAGTCTGAAGGATAACCCGGAGTCAAGAGGGCCAGAGTTAACCCGGAGTTAAAAGTTAACCCGGAGTTTAAAAATATTTTTTCAATTTTGAAAAAGGAAGCGAACCCTCTTCGAGTCAACGATTTAAATTGGACTTAACCCGGAGTTACGACTTAGGTTTTTCGAGAAAAAACTTGAAGTTTGGACTTAGCTGTTTCGAGTCGACGTCTTGAAACGAAGACTGGACTTGGACATAGCCGTTTGGAAGCTCGAAAATAGACTTAACCCAATCGTACTGAAGTCTAGAGTTGGACTTAACCGTTTCGAGCTGACATTTTGGACCAGTCGGAATGCCGATAACCAGATCGCAGGACAAGAGACCTGAGGCGTGGACAGTCGCCATGGAGCGACCGGGTGCAGGTATACACCATCAATTGCCCCCTCGCTCGCCGACAACGACTGATGGGACTGAACAGTCCGTACCGAACAGGAGCCCAACCGTGTCACAGATAGGTGACAATACGCCCACACACCAAGAGGAGGAACCACAGGAACCGAGCACATGCAGGAAGGCATCGAGAGAAGAAGGATCTTCAGAAGAAACACTGAAGCCTTCTGATGAAAAACAAAGGATCCAAGACAAGACCTTTGTACATGGAGGAATAATGGCTACCCGGGGTGACGCCCGTAATAAACGTTGGAGACCGCCGTCTACAAGCAAGACGACCCGGTTACAGGGAAGAGTCTCTAGAGCTCGCGAAAACTTACTGAAGATTAAGTTGGAGCTCGCACAGTTAGCCCTTCAGAGAGCAGAAGAAGAACCTTCTGAAGCGGAATATATGGGTGACAGAGACTCAAATGAAGAGTACGTGCGTTCCTGGCTCGAAGAGGCGCCAGAGCCCACACCGTTGAGGGAGGACGACGTCGCCAATAGGAAGCAAGATAGGCCTCCACCTGCGAGCGGCGACGCTGTAATGGACTCCCAGACCCATATAGGCCAACCACAGACGAGGGCTAACATAGAACCGTCTAGGACAGAGCCGTCCAAGACGGAGCCACCAGGGCAAACAGAAGCGAAAGAGTCACTCCGTCCTTTTCTAACGGAGCTGACATCCGCTATAGTGTCGCTAGCCGACAGAAAATTCGAACCATGGACGCCTAACCGAACGGCGTCGCAGGTTATCAACGACAAAGAGGGTCACTACGCGTCTGACTGCATAAAGTTTACAGACGCAGCATGTGACAAGAAATGGGAGCTAGCCAAGCAATACAACTTGTGCTATCGCTGCCTTAGATACCGTCGTAAGAACCACAGCTGCAGCAAGAAGCAGTGTGGCCTCAAGGGGTGCACCGCCACGCACAATCGACTTCCTTACAACAGGAAGCCTCAGACAGAGAAGTCACAGGAAACGGTGGCTAGTTCGCGAACTAATTCGAGTCAAGCTCTCCTGAAGATGATACCGGTCCGGGTCATAGGACCGGCGGGAGAGGCAGACACATACGCACTCCTTGACGACGGACCTACCGTCTCGCTGATCGACGAAGCAATCGCTCAGCGAGTAGGAGCAGTGGGCCCAATTGAGCCACTGAAGATCGATGCCATAGGAAACAACAGGATCGATACTCCACTATCGAGACGAATAACAGTCGTTCGCACAAGCCAGTTGAATAATCGGGTGCCCTTCAATGCGCGCACCATTTCGAAGCTCAACCTGTCTCCACAGGCAGTCAATCTTAAGGACCTGGCACGATGCAGGCACCTTCAAGACTTGACGTCTGAGCTTATATATCCGGCGGGAGTACCGAAGACACTCGTCGGACAAGACAACTGGCATTTGCTGCTGGCCACTGAGGTCCGTAGGGGACCAAGAGACCAACCCATCGCGTCAAGGACCATGATGGGCTGGACATTGCATGGTGCACACACCAGAACACCGGGCCAGCAGGTGCATTATGTCAACGGCACGCAGTCCGTTGTAGGGCGAGACACGGAACCACACCGGCGGTCCCGTGAAATCTCTGCCATAGCTGTATAGCCGATTTCTGACCCTCAGAAGAGGGCAGTAGGCATCCTGAACCGCGACATAAGGCGGTTGGATCGTGTCAACGGAACTCGGAACGTTGACGCGGGGCAAGATGCGGAACTGAACGAGCAGCTCCGTGAATTCTTCGCCAGCGAAATCTATGTACAGCCGGTTTCTGACCCGCAGAAGAGGGCAGAAGACATTCCAACCGCGACATAAGGCGGTTGGATCATATCAACGGGATGCAGTCCGTTGAAGGGCGAGACACGGAACCGAACCGGCGGCTCCGTGAAATCTTTGCCATAGAATCGTTGGCTATCAAGCCAAATAAGCCAGCTTCTGACCCTCAGAAGAGGGCAGAAGACATCCTGAACCGCGACATAAGGCGGCTAAAGAGCGGGCACAAAGAGACCCCAATGCTATGGCGGGAAGAAGCCATAGAAGTGCCCCACAGTAACGAGATAGCTCTTACAAAGCTAGTCTCCATCGAGAAGAAGCCGGGTAGGAAACCGGATCTTCAGAGAAATATAGAGGGCGTGAATGACGCCATCACACGGCGCTTTCACCGACCATATAGAGGGCGTGAATGACGCCATCATACGGCGCTTTCACCGACCAACAGATAGACCAATAGAGGTCGTGAATATACCATCACACGGCGTTTTCACCACGAACGAGACACAGACAGAGCTCCGAGAGGCCTTCCGAGAGGAGGCCAGTCGCCGAGGCTGCCTGCCGGTGCTCCAAAACCGGCGGGAGCCCATAGCTGCGGGCCTGGCCTGCAGGAGGCCACCCCGCCCCCGTCGCTGACGGCCAGCCGCCACGCAACCCGTGGCCGCGAGGCCGCATCCAGGCCATATACCCTGGGCCTGATGGAGAAGTCCGGATCGCTGAGGTGCGCACCACTGGCGGCACTCTAAAGCGTCCGGTGAAGAAGCTCATTCGTCACTACCGAAATGAGCGTAGCAGAGTTCCCGCGGCGAGAGCAGAGCGACGTGTCGCTGAGCGTCGTGGCACGCGCGCTGCCGACGTGCGTCGCTCACTATGCGTGATGCAGCGCCGCGTCAACACATCGGGTCGACACGACACTGCACGGCGGGAGAGATGTTCGCGACGGGGCATCACAAACAATATTAGTATAGTTTGTTGTAAATATAAAATGTTATGAACAAACATACGTCTGCTTACCCCAGCGCGCTAGCTCGTACTAAACAGTTTTAGACGAGAATTTTTCTTTTATAGTTTTTTCAAACATAAAATTTCGACCACTTTTTGAGGCACTAAACATTATGTTTTAGTGTATATGAGTATGTATTAAGTAAATATGGGGTCTAAAGAGTAAATTAGAATCGTTACATACATACTAAATGCGGTAGTTACGGAAAGAAAGCAAAATCAAAACAAGTCAAATTCCGTAAACACGACCTACCGCCATGACAGTTTAGTTCGAAATGAGCAGTCAGATGGCGGTGCACGATATATATAGTCTGGCGCGTAAGCAGACAAATTTGGTATTTTAGAATAGCGTTTTGAGGGCTTTATAATAGCCTATAGTACCTAAAATACGGTTATCTAGTATAATTAGAATTAATATACTATAGATAAAATGTGTAAGTAGTATTTTAAGCAAATAAAAAATATTTGTTTACGTTTTTTGGACCCCCCGAAAATGGCCGGGTCGCAAGTATCGATAGGTGCGCTCTGCCCACCTACCAATCGTATTATTTACCTTACACATTTATTTTGTTAGGAAACACCACCTAGGTGTTCTAGATAGTATACCTTGGTGCTATGACTGAAAAACTGTACATAATAACAGTACATACCCAGGTTTAAAACAGTTTCACTCTGAGATGGTAAATACATGCATTTTTGCTCAAGTAAGTAAATAGAATTTTGGTTATAAGCGTTTTAGCGCTTCTAGGTGACCTGGAACTGTGTCCAGGCCCTATATATAGATGGCATCTATGTAATTCTAGTACATAGATATTACTTACTTGAAATAATGTGTCTGTATGTGCCAGCATGGACGTTTCTACGCGTCTGCCAGAGGGCCCACTACCTTCAGACACACTTGGTGCCTGAAGGATTATTGATATGCTATCTGAAGCATTACCTTTGGGGACCCTCGGGCACACGCCTGGACTCAGTCACAACACATAGCTAATATATAGCTACACATACACACACAGAGGCGTTAAAGCCGTGGAACAACACGATATTTTCTATTTCGGCCGCTTCGCGGCATCAGAAGTCCCAGAAGGGCTGGTGGTACACCCATCAGGGTACTACCATTCGATAGCCCAATTCTCCAGCTTCCCAACCACATTTTTGGAAGGAGCCTAGCTCTGGTGGTTAGGGAACTAACCGACTTAATATAGTAAGAGGTTCCATGGTTTTCTCGCATCATCGACCACATCAGAGTGAATACTGGATCGAGGGTTGGAGCTGTATCCACCGGACTTCCACCATGGGGTAGCCCATCGCAAGGGCTATCCGATGACGGTTGGTGAATGCGGATCCGCCCACCAGCTCGAGTATAAACTCACTAAATATGCCGAAAACAGGCACTGAAGCTATGTTTTCGCACTTTCACGTGGCTGTGCCCGTGGAGGTGACAGATGAAGCTGTGAAACTGTCACAGATCGACGGTCCAGGAGTAGGGCTACAAGTCCCTCGCTGGTACCCTGGCACTAAAGTGCACCATTGTATTGTAAAGTAGCATATAAAGCTACAAACTGACTGAAATTCCCCTTATTAGGCGTTCTCCACGCAAGGGCTCCGTGAAGGTAGCAGATATGAACCTGGACCAAGGTCCGGAGGGAAGGTCTTCTCGAGACCTATCCAGAGACACAAGTCTCATCAAAATCGGTTCAGTAGAAGGGGGGTTTCTGTTGGTTTTCAGCGACTAGCCATAAGGTATTAATTTTATAATTAAAGTTTATGCGCGGTCGTTGTTTCGAGGTCCTCGTTACGGTCAAGTGTGGTAGTAGGATAGTGCGCTGAGGCACCGTCCTAATCGTAGCCATTATTTCTAAATATTAAATCCACGTCACTTTGCGTAACGGAGACCATGAAGAGACGTCGCTTTTGGACATGAAAACCTGACTTTTTTTTTTCTGAACTGGACATCACGCCTTCCCCTCAACATCCTTGGCAGCCTTCCAACCACTGCAGGGTCAGTACTTGCTCGAAGACAACTGAACAATAGGTGCAAGGGGCGTCAACGCGTTCAAGCTGAAGCCTTACAACCTTCAGTCAGCCTGGGGCCTTGATCGATCACGTCCGTCCCGCACAATAATTACTACGCTATTAATTTAATAATTAGTTCAGTGGGTGCAGGTGATACTGTTTTTAAACGACTCTGTCTAATTGATTTTATAAAAGTTATTGTGAATAAACAGCAATCAGGTAGGTATGCTAAACAATTAATTTGCATTGATTAATTTATTAACATGATCATAATTACATATTATTATGGTCATCGACGGCTGTATTATGTGCTACAAACAGCGAGGTACTAATGACCTGAGATGGGATAGAGCCTTGTAGGTAAGTTCATTCCAGCAATTAGTTTCCGTTGTAATCTTATGGTAAAATATTACCTATTATACAGGTGCTATGATCTACTAAAGGTATGATTATTTAACGCCCAGGTATGTAAGGAATATCTTTAATCTTTAATAAAAAATCTTTAATAAATCTTTTATTTTGGACCAAACAATTGTACATACATCATAAACCTGCCAAACTGAGTATATGTACGTCACAGTGGCAATTTAGTGACAAATCAAGTCCATTCCACTTCCAAATTCACCGAGTTTTCCTCCTGCAAAGTCAAACTTTGTATTAAATTTTCCTTTAGCTGAACAACAGTTGCCAAAACAAGCAACAAGATATAATATTCTATCGTCACCTTTTAAAATCACATTACAGAAAAGTAATTACAGAGAACGGTATTTAATTGCGTTAAAGGTGACCCGAATGTTACTGAATTATTTCAGAGGTTGCTCGGGCAGCAATTCCATTAACTCGCCATCTGTTGATTACCGAAGCTCCGGGTCATGGAGGACGGTCAATGAGTATTAATGTACAAATACCGACCTGTGCCGATAACATCGAGTAGTTAAACGTTGGGATATTATATTTGTAGAACTCAACACCTTCATTTCTGAAATATACATACCATTTTCCTTCTCTTTTAATTACTAATAAAACATACTTACTCGTCCATTTAACTTGCGACATTGCCAGAATATTGGAAATCGGATTTGCTTGTCATTTAAAAATATAGAATACAGGGTGTAAGCCCTCTTACGTTCTAGCGGTTGGCCGCCTAGGTGGTTTAATTGAGCACCGCCAGACGCGGTTGGAATAACGGCTGACAGCCATGAAGGCCAACCGCGAAGAAACCGCGTCAAGCGGTTAGACCGCTTATGTATTGACGCAGAGCGGGAACCTTGACTTTGAGCTTATGATATTAAATTAATTTATAGTTGTGCTGTTTATAGAAATTCAGAAATAGTTACAAGTTGGTTTATACTGTTGTAAGTACTTAATTACGGCTTTTATTTTACTCTTCGTTGGTCTATAAGTAATATTTTGTATTTTTTTGTTTTAAAGAAATATTAAAAATAGCTAGTAGCCGCTAGTGCGTAATAGGGATCAGAAAGGTGTGACCATATTTCAAATACTGCTTCTGCCTATGTATATGAACAACAACAAATACGATCGCACCTTTCCTTTACACACTTTATAATAGAAAACAAACCAATTCTTGTACTTATTATGCTTCTGTCATAGTACAAACATAACTAATAACATCGGAAACAGTGAGACATACCGAAAATTTGTGCGGTTCTTTCAAGGAATCAAATCAATATACATGATACATTTTTATAACACACGTTTTTGTTACATTCCTGAATATATTTGGGGCATAATATAACTATGTAGTGAACCGCAGTGCGGAACCTCAAGAGTCCCTTTCTTTACAAAAAATAATGGTCGAGTTATAATAAACTGGTTGTTTTCTCACGACGTAAGCCGATAATGATTCATGATCGTTCGCTAAGCCCGAGTTTTATATGATTTCAGAGGAATTAGGAGATAATCAGGCTTTTGAAACAGTTAAGTCTTATTACCGTAACACTTAACCAAGACCAAACACAAGAATAAGTTTCTTCCTCTCTTTCAAGGCTTTTTTTTCCTTGTTTAATTAATTTTGAGATAAGTTGAATAAAGAGAGGTCAACTTGTTGATTAGGCGTTTTCTCGGCAGAACAAATTTGAAGATACCACTTTGAAGGTGACGATCCAAGCTTAACCCATCAACTAAAATTCTGGTTTGCTGTAAATTCCGCAGAAAGTTATCACGAATTTCAGACCCAAGACTGAGGTATTCATTCATGCATTTGTTTCTAAACAATGTATCGTTCATGTACACCGGCAAAGGAAAATATCACGAAGCTTGTTTGTTTCAGGTATATAAATAAATAAAATAAAATAAAAAAGCCTTTTATTCCATGCATTTACAAAATAATTTTACAATATTGCATTCAAATCACATGCTTGATTATTATTATTTTCCTTTGAAATATTAGGTACAGAAAATAGATTAAAATAAAAATAATCAATTCGTTTATATGTATCTAATAGAAAAATTTGAATAATCAAATATATCATAATATAGGTAAATTATTATTATTAAATTATTATTATTAAATTATTATTATTAAATTATTTTTAGGATATTCAAATTATTATTTTAGTCTTTATAAGCATGGACCCCTCTCAGGTGAAGGCCTCCTCCAAAGATTTCCATTTGTCTCTGTCTCTGGCGACATAAATCCAGTGCGGTCCAGCGACTTTTCTAATGTCGTCCTCCCAGCGCATGTACGGTCTACCGACGCGCCGCTTGCCCTGTGGACCGTCCCATGTAGTTACTTTAGATGTCCATCTCTTATCTTTAAGTCGTGCTACGTGGCCAGCCCACTTGAATTTCAATCTTTGAGCAAATTTGAGCGCATCTACTGTTTTGGTTATGCTTCTTATCTTTGTATGACGGATTCTGTGTGTTTTTCTTATATTGAGCATGCTACGTTCCATTCCTCTCTGGCAAGTAATTATTTTATTCTTGATGTTATTCGTAAATTTCCACGTCTGACAAGCATAAGTAAGACATGGCAAAATGCAAGTGTCCATCATTTTCTTTTCACTTCTATTGGCATGTTACTTTTCATTACTTCTCTATAACTCCAGAACTTATTCCACGTAATTCTTGCTCTGCGTTCCACCTCTAGTTCATTGCTATTGCTGGCCAATGTTATCTGCTTTCCCAAGTAGATATATTGTTCCACGTACCGTAATGGTTTGTGCTCCAGTGAGATGGTTCTTTTATAACTGTTTGTCATGGTGTTTGTTTTTGACAAGTTTATTTCTAATCCGACCTGTCTGCTAGATTCGTGTAATGACTGTATCATGCGCTCTAAGTTGCCACCGGATTCAGATAGCAGGACCAAGTCATCTGCGAATCTTAAATGACTCAGGTATTCTCCTTTGATATACAAGCCGTACTTTTTCCAGTCTAATTGGTTTATAATTGATTCCAATACTGCAATAAATAGTTTTGGAGATAGTGGGTCCCCTTGTCTCACTCCTCTATTGATATTGAAATCGGGGCCAGTTGATTCCAGTTTGACTTTACTGACGCTGTTGTTATATATATTTTTTATTACTTGTATGTACTCATTTTCTACTCCTTGTTTACTTAATGCTTCCCATATACTTGTGTGTGAAATTGTGTCAAAAGCCTTCTGGTAATCGATGAAGGCTATGTAGAGCGGTCTTCGGTTCTCTTGGTATTTTTCAATAATAAGTTCCAGAGTGTGTATGTGGTCTATGCTTGAATATCCCTTACGAAAGCCAGCTTGCTCTATGGGCTGTTTCTTTTCTAGAGTTTCAGATATTCTTCGATTAATTATGGAAGAGAAAAGCTTGTAAACAGTCGGTAGAAGGCTTATTGGCCTGTAATTGCCGATGTCATTAGGGTTACCTTTTTTATAGAGCAGGATTATAATGGATTCTGACCATTGTGCAGGTGTGTTTGCAGTTTTGAGTATTAAATTAAATAATGAGGCCAGTGGTGAAGCTAGTATTTCACATCCATGTTTAATTGCTTCATTAGTAATGAAATCTGGGCCTGGGCTCTTCTCCCATTTTAACTTATTAGCTGCTTGTATAATTTCCAGTTCGTCAACATAGTTTATATTATTTTCTAGGTTTTCGTGGTTGTTGTATGCTTCCTGTTTGTTGTTATGTGTCTGTTGTATATTAGCACTGTATAGGTTTTTATAGAAGTCCGTAGCAATATTTATTATTTCTCTACGGTTGTGTGTTGTTTTTCCTGATTGGTTTAATCCTTACTTCGTACAAATAAGACTTGGATCGAGATCCAAGTCTTATTTGTACGTTCCTTTATCGCTTTTTTGAAACTTTTTCCTAGTTTAAGGTAAGTTTGTATTTTTTGATTCCTGTAGTTTTTATAGTCATGTTTTATGTATTTACTCGCTATCTTATATAGCGCGCTAAGTTCGTTTTTTTCTGATCGGGATTTGTCTGGCGTTTTATGTAATATTTGTCTCCTATTTAGTAATGCAATTGTCCTCTGTGAGAGAATTTTGTGGCTAATACGGGTATTCTTAACTTGTCGTGCTTGTTGTAGACTGACTTTGATAACATGCAGTAAATTGTTATAAAAATCCTGCACTGTCGTCTCCATTTGATAATCTACTAAGTTTGATATTTGATGCCTCAGATTTTGCTTGTATGCTTCAATTTCGTCTCTCGTTTTTAAAGTACTATTTTGGTTGTTGGTGAATTTGATTCGGCTTTTCTTTGCTACTTTTAAAGTTATTGTAGCTCTTACCATTCTATGGTCTGTAGAGAAGTTAAGGTTCAGTGTTTCTATGTTAAGGAATAGCTTAGGTTGGTTTGACAGTACATAATCGATTTCAATCTTATATACTCCGCTAGGTGTACGCCAGTCCACCTGCGACTTATTTTTTTTTTTTAATAAGTATTGATCACTGAAAGTCTATTTTCAAAAGCGAAATCTATCAATCTTTGACCTTTGTCATTTCTATCTCCATATCCATATATTCCTGTAATGATGTGTTCATCCTTTAGTGGTTGACCTATTTTCGCATTAAAATCTCCGATTATTATGAGATTTTTTGAAGATATCTGAATTACTGTGTCCAAATTTCGATAGAATTCTGTTATCTCTTCATCACTTGAAAGACTTGTGGGGGCATAGGCTTGTATAATGCTTATAATATATCCTTGAATGTTGAGATTAAGCAGAGCGACTCTTTCCGTAAAGCCTATAAATCGTTCAATATAAGGTTTTAAGGATTTCTTTATTAAAAAACCTACGCCATAAAGTCCTGGCGTGTGGCCTACATAACATAATATCGTGCTCTCATATTCTTCTATTTGGCTGCCCATTCTTCTGACTTCTGACAGACCGATGACGTCATACTTTATTTCTTTCAAGGCTTCTTCGAGTTCTAATAGTCTTTCGTATGAAGAGAGTGTTTTCACGTTGTATGTTGCTATGTATAACTTGTTTGTTGATAGATTTCTGGATTTTGGGCTCATTTCTAATTGTTTCTTTGGAGGGTAGTGGTCAATCTCTTCCACGGTGACCAGCCGGCTTGGAAGATGGTTTTCTGTGTTGTGTTTTTTATTTATTTTGTTTTTGAGAGGGGGTGCCGATTGCAATTGGTTCAGATTATTTTTATTTTTTGGCAGAACTTGGTTAGTTGGATTTTTATTCACCAGATAGTTGAGGATCCCCGGCTTGACTATGTTTTCAGAACAACTAGTTGTATTTTGTTTCAGGTATATAAGAATGTAGTAATGAGATTAGGGTTTACAATCAAGTAGAAACCAAACAATAAGTTTTCACGGACTTTGATCCACCTACACGATCTTAAGCGGTCTGGCAACATTCTATAATATTCGGAGTAACTCCTAGTTTGTAAACCACGTACCACCCAAAGCGTATTTTGATGGAATTCTCTCTAAGCAATAAGCGAGTAATTTCAGACATGTTTTGAGCCCTCAGCATAAAATAAATTGAATTCGAATTCGTATTTATTGCGGGCAGCGAAAACCTTGTTCTGCTAATACTAGCAAGTTTATGAAACCAATAATCAAAACCATCCTTGTTCATTTTACTTTTACAAAAGCCAGGTATCCAGGTATATCCACATCAACGTAATGAATATTTAATGTGAAATCAAACAGAAACATAAACCTTAAGCAGCCGGAACGATGTAAGAGTGGCTTTCACGCCGTAATAGTTTACAGCAAATGTTAATCGAATGGCACTCACGTGAATGGCCCGTTCCTTGTGCAGTCAACTGACGAAGGTCTTGCAGAAGGCAGCTTGACCTCTGTCACACCCACACAACAATTCGAAAAATGAAATGGATAGCTAACTTATAAAAAAAAAACCTCTTTTGGAAACAACGATTCAGTGGAAAAATAGTTCTTGTATTTCAGGGTCAATTTAACTCGTAAGAAGTTTTCCAAAAGGTCTTTGTTTGAGACAAAATAAAGAAATTCTCTCAAATACAATTTGGTTATATTCTTTGTTTCATTTCGTGGAATCGAAAATATTTTACATGAGAGCATAGTGTATTGAGGTTACCATTACTGTTGGGTATTTTTACGATCAAAACTAAATTCTCAACTTTACCGACCTTGTATCCTCCACAAATCTTGCATGTTCATCAAACATATAACTCACATATACAACACCCGAGCTGGAACAACTAGGGAATAGAACCCGCGACACGCAGCGCAACAGTCAATCGCCCAACCGTGCGCCGCATTTAATGGTATATTCAGTTGAGTATAGTGGTGGTTTGGTATTACTGTGTTTACTGAACGCGTGCTAGTTCGGATGTATGCATCTGTGAAAATTTAATCTCTAGATGCCTGATTAATTGACATGGGTAAATCAAGCAACCGTAAATTTATAATTTTATTTTCAACACACTTGCTCATTAAGTGGCTCTTATTTCACCGCAATTAGGCACATAATGACACCTTTAATCAAACTGTGACTTTTTCATTGCAATTCACATGTGAGTTATGGAATCTTTTTTTTAATGTATTTGTTAAGTTGCTTTGTTCATAAAAAAGTTTCGATACAAAAAAGATCGTGCTCAATAGTACAAATAAATTAATGTACCTACCTATTGCTTGCTCAATTCATGCAACTTCGTATTGAAAATAGATAATTTCGAACTTGTACGTGTTCAATAAATAAAACTTTCACTCAAATATAACTTTTGTTTTTCTCTGCAATAAAGAAAACTTGAAATTCCCCATTTTGTACGTGGCTAAAACGCTATCCGCGAAAAGCCAAAAAAAAAGAAACCTCATTCTTTTAGTCTATGGCCGATCGCCATTGTTAGATGCGCGCGCATAGGAAAACTGATTAATTTTGCCCGCCATTGCGAGAAATTTTTCACAACTCGTTTTCACTGTTGAAAATGATTTTTTAGTATTATTTTCTTCACAAGTGTGTTGAAAAACGTCGTATGATTCACGTGTGTATTGATGATTACCGTCCTCGGCTCTCTTAAGACCCTCACCTAACGTCTCAGGTCTCAATGGCGCCGCAGCGGTAATCACCAACATTACACACTTGTACCATAATGTACTATTAAACTTCATGTACAATAGTGGTACATAGTAGGCATTCTCTACCAGTGATCCTTTAAAATTGAATCGAATAAAACACGGAACATTAAACAATAAACAATATTGATGTTGTAAAAAAAACAACCACGAAACAAGACATTTTGTCGACGTCTGCCAATTTTAACTTACAGATAGAAAAACCTAAAATGCATGTATTACTTTCACAAATGGGTCTCTTCTCTGATCAATACGGCTCACAGTCACAAAAGACGCGCTAACAGATATAATTGGAAGGTAGAATTAGTAACTTGAAGTAAGTCTTTAAGTTCGTACATTTTACCTAGGTTAATTATTACCAAAATAATGACCTTCATTTAGCAGATTGCAAAATAAGTAATTTAATGCAAGCTAAATTTTACCTAGCTGGGCCTACAAAGGGGCTGAATTATGAGAATGGAATAAGTTTAAAATATACTAAATAGTGCACGGGCTACTGGGCCACACCACGTGATTGGTCGATTGATGGGATCAAATCCTTCGCCTTGCTGGATTCAGTTACGCAATGAGGCTGCCGGTCTCTGCGTGAGGCTATAGTTGAGCGCTTGTGCCTGTCCTTGAAGGAATGATGCCAGTCTGGTCAGTTTCAATGCTGCTAAGAAATACGTGCCTTTTTTTGCTTAAAAGAGCCAATTTCACCCGGCTCTATCTTTTCGAGGTGTAACCGTGCCGGTAGCTGACCATCTTGAGCTTCTTGGTGGTTGGGTTGACATCGACCTAAGGGTCAGCTGGATGCCAAAAACTTAGGAGTCCTTGTCTTTACAAGTGAGATGATATTTTACGCCTGAACAGCTGCTCAACTTGTGCAAAGCGCATGTTCGATCATGCATGGAGTACTGCTCTCATATCTGGGACGGATCTGCCAAATACCAGTTTGATGCATTTGATTCGATCGAAAAACGGGTCACTAGACTTTCCGGAAATGAAGCACTGGTCGATTCAAATCTACAGACCCAAAAAAAATTACCAACCTAGTTATTCCTTAATTTTTTGCAGTGTTGAATGCTATGGGATAATTAAGATTTTTGAAGCCGTTTTCACAGAACTCATGATTATACCCTAGCCGACACAAAATAAAGACAATTTAAAATAGTGGAGCAAAAGGCAATAAGGATATGTGGGGTACATGGGTATTTTTAACCGAATTTCCAAAAAGGGAAGGTTCTTTGTTCATCTGTGTGCATTTTCTTTGTTTCACGGAGTATGTTCCCAAATTGGTCCCATTTAAATTCGGTAAAGATCTGATGGAGCCCTTCGGAGATATACAACAGAACTTTTTAATAAACAAAGGCAAATCTCTCAAGCAAGGGCCGCTTGTATCACATAAAATCTTCACGTTATCCATTTGTGACGACACTTTCGTGTTTTTTTATTGTTTTTAATAGCATTACATGATAAAGTTCACAAAAAAAGTGAAAAAAATACATTGCCGTAGGTAGCTGTAATCACTATTAAGTTGATAGTGAATTATTTCGTCTGTAATAGAAATATACATTGAAAAATAAACTTTTTTTTTTCAAAATTGTATAATAACGAACATACTCGTAGTCTTAAATGGAGGTCGAGATTGCTGCAAGAGTGTGTTTTCTCAGTTTAGCAAGTATTAAATAATGGACTACATTTTCTAGAAATTTATTCTGTAAGAAACTATTTACCTCCATTATTCACACAAATGTTACAGCTTAACAATGCATTAAAACTTAAGAATCTCCATTTGAATTTTTAACTTTACTCAGCTTGTTGAGCAAATGCTTGTGAAACTTTCAGCTAAAGCTAATGTATCTGCGTAAACCGTAGGTTGCTATATAATGTTAATTATAGCTTGTGTGTGTAAAAAGGTAAAATGTGTGTGTAAAAAAGTAAAACGCGAGTGCACACTATTGAACCAGCTACAAATTTCTGATTAACTATGGCGAAAACACATAATTACTTGTTTAAAATGTGAATGATTGATTAATTCTCAATGCGTACATCATAATATCAACATCAGTAGGTATACAATAAAATATGTCGAAATATTTCTGCTACAGCATGAACACAGTTTCATGTTTTTATAAATTGACGATAGAAACGTTTATTTTTCTAGACGTCGTCGTAAAGAAATACTGAGACACGCAAGAAGCATTATCATTTCAGAGACGTTTTAATGAACAAGTTCTTTATGCTTTCATGAAAAGGCCTCATCTATTTAAAAATAATAAATTAATTAGATTACTATCACTGACCTTAATTTGTAAATATTAATATTAAAAGCTGTACCTATTTGGTTGCTCGTTGGAGGTCCTCACAGCGGTTTATTCGTTAATCTCTTGCACTGTTCGTCGTAATTGTTAATTACAACATGAATGTTAGCAACACTCGGGCTTCGAGAGGTTTTGTTTTTAATTAGGTGGAGCCTTGTTAACCCACGTAAAATATTAGGTGATATTGGTCGCGACGCCGTAGAAGGCGTCTGTCTAAATTGTTTTACTATTGTGTCTGCTAATTGAGACAGATGAGTGAAAGCCACTTGAAATCGCGTGATTGTACGCTAATGCTTAACCACCTTGGAATCAGTGAAGACAAAACCACTTACTATTGAGCATCACAGAACAGCCACCCGATTACACCTGTGACACAATTTTTAGCAGATGTTGCAAGTCTCTTCAGACATTAATATGCAGCAGTAATCGCATGGTGAATCATGCGATTAAGTTAGATCTTGACGCAGATGATATTGTGCAAAGGTTTAACCAATAAATATGCAAGCAATATTATATGACAGAATTTTATTTTCATTAGGTTTAGCCAGGCACCAATTTAAAAACCGCAAACACATTCAGTTTCCTCTAAGCGGATATAAAAAGTTCGGAAGCATACCATCATTAACCTCGTCTTATCATTCCGCGTCATTACCACTTTAGCTAGCTAGTGTGCACATACGGTAAGCAACAGAACAGAAAATCATTTTTTTTAACAAGAATAAAACCAAGTACCCAAGATAAGGCAGAATGCGTAGAAGTCGATATAAGAGTATTAAGTATTAATGCGTGAATCGAAGCTCGGAACACCAATCGACGAATTGTGAGCGAAATGGCCCGTAAAAAAGATTTACGGGGCTTCTGCTTGTTACGAACTGAATATTCAGCAAGTTGCTCTCTCTTCTTTTGAATCGGAACTTCATCTATAGACATTTTGGTTAATAAATTGTATAAGCAATCTACGTGCTCTTGAGTACCTAAGGGTTTTAACCTAACTTCACGTTATTAATTTATTATGCTCCGGGTAAATGCTTTCACACATAGTCATATAAAATACCGTGAAGTTTCATATTTTTCTTTTATGGGGTGAACAAAAAAAAAATCCGCAAATATATTAAATAAGAGGATTATTTTTCTTTTAAGGCCTTAAAAAGATGGAACTAAAATGATTTTACCGGGAACAATAAAAAATAAGGATTTAGTCAGTGGGTCGTCCCAGGGAGGAGCTTATCAAAATGTATTCCAAATGGTTTCCACATGGCATGTATACGGTAACAAAAAAAGGCATTGTCGCCGAGTGAAGTCACGCGGACGTGATCCGAACAGTATTTAATTGAAACTCCCTAAGAATTCGAGAATGGAAGAAATGGAGGCTTGAAGTCCACAATGCTACAAAATGTGTGCAGATAAGAAGAGATTGGACAGGAGACACCAAATTGAGAAAATTGACAATATCGTCGACGATAAAATTATGACATAGGCGTTGTATTTGTACCTAAACTTATTTATAAAGCCCATGTTAAATGCATTGTAGAATAAACTAAAATCCCCGTTAGCATGTTTGTAAAGTTATTGAAGTGTAAAGACCTCGCACGGAACCCTCAAGAGATGCCCTCAGATGGAAGTAGAATGGATCACTTTATATCTCCGGGGATGTGAACACTGAGTGAAGGTGATCGGGTTAACTGTAATGTATGTATGGTATAAACTACAAAGAAAAGAACGAGTTTTATCAAAACAATACTAATGTATTGTACTCGTATGAAAGTAAATAAACTGTTTTGATGGTATAGCCCAGAAAAATAACGTTCTATACGTTGTAAGCGAACAACTTGCTCCAATGGGCTTTTATGAATGTTTAGAGTGAATGCAGGGAATAAAGTGGATGGTGCTATACATGCGGTTGTGACCAGCAAATCGATGTCTCTAGAAGCTCGACTCGCCGTACACAACAGCGTGCTGGTGCCTACACTTATGTATGGAAGTGAAGGGTGGGTATGGCAAAAAAAGACATGAAAGTAGGATTAATGCAGTAGAAATGCGCTCCTTGCGAAGTATGTGTAGGTTAACTTTAAATGATAGGTTGATGAATGAGGTAATAAGACAACGTTGTGGTCTAAAAGAAGATGTAGTGACTAAAATTGAAAAGAGTATGTTAAGATGGTTTGGCCATGTTGAGAGGATGAATGAAAGGCGACTAACGAAATGTATTTACAAGGCAGACGTGAATGGAAACGCCGGGAGGGGACGCCCTAGAAAGACATACATAGACCTTATAGGTGATGTTCTTCAAAAAGGCCAGGTGCGCAGTACTCATAACCGGCGTGTGTGTATGACTAGATGCATGAATGTGAGTGAAGCAAAAGAAGTATGTAAGGATCGTAGCAGGTGGCGTTCTATAGTTTCTGTCTACCCCCATGCGAAAAAGGCGTGAGTTTATGTATGTACGTTACTACTACCATTATAAACATAATTCCAGTGAAAGTACGCAACTAGGATTTTTTTCGCAGCAAATGTATTTATTTCCTGGACTATGTACTAAAAACCTTCTGTTTGAAATATCCTCTAAAAGTCGTTTATTAAACTTGTATGTACCTAAAATTCAGAAAAATAATGGTTATACTTGAACAACAGATTTGTAGCTAAGTACAAAGTGTTGTTCACTTCTTAAATATTTTTTTCTACATACATACATAAACTCACGCCTTATACCCATGGGGGTGGGCAGAAACTACAGACCGCCACCTGCTACGATCCTTACATACTTATTTTACTTCACTCACATTCATGCATCTAGTCATACACACACGCCGTTTATGAGTACTGCGCACCTGGCCTTTAAGGTCTATGTAGGTCTTTCTGCATTACTACTTTAAATTTAGTTAATAGAAATAAAAATATCCCGTATTGCCGAATTTAGTCAGACTTTCAGTCTAACATTTTCAATTGCAGCCACAGATTGGAACTGATGAAATAGTAGTGTGGGTTTATTTCATAATAATAATTTGAGGTCTGGTAGAAAATTTATATTAACCAAAAAATTCTTCAACGTTCCAAGAAATTGAATGGTAAATAAAAATAAACCCATGCCCCGAAAACAATATTTATATTGCGCTTTTTTAAGTACGGATATTAAGTCGTATTATGGATTGAAAAGATTGTCTTCTAATTGGCTTGAAAGAAAATGATTCGAAAATAATCGCAGAATATTATTTTAATAATTTGTCATTAAGGTTCATTAATTAGTTAATCCGCATTAAATACCAGATACTTCATGAACACGACAAGGTTAATTTCATTTAATTCATTAGAAGGTGACTGGTAGGAGAAGATTCTCCAGACGTGTGGCTTTACGATGGCCCGGCGAAGCAAGTGTTGTAATGAAAGCCTTAATTTTGTTTTGAGAAAATTAAATACCTTAGCGTAACGATAGCGCAAAGTCTTGATTGTGTGCGTTTTGATCCTTGGTGTGAAATAAAATTATTAAATATTCCCGTCATTCTAAAACTCTGATGGTATTTTCGGCACATAAACGTTCAGATATTCGCTGACTTTGAGTGAAACTAAACACAAATTGCAACCAACTATTAACAAACTGCAGAAAGTAACCTAGCTAAACTTATCTAGGGGTGCACCAAACTGAACTGCTGTAGTCGAGTTGAACAGAACAAATAAACCCTGAACACCTTGAATAATCTAGTGGGTTCACGTTTCCGAGTTGAGGTTAAGTTAAACTGTGAAGCAAAGAGGGAAAGTATGACGAATTCAGTACAACAATTATAGAGACACAGTCAAATAGAATAAATTGATATTCACGTTTAGTGTTACTTACAGTACGTAAACAGTAAGAATTTTAAAACGTATAGTGCGTATGGGTGGGATGGCCACCAAGTGCCTACCGATGGCACATCGCCGTACGACTAGTAGTAGGTTGATGAAATAGACTAGTCGGAATTAGATCATGCAATTCCATCGCACACTCCCTGAAAAGCCACAGATAAAACATGACAAGCTGGCAACTCGGCGACGATGTTTAAGTCTCTGGATCATTAACTCGGCCCTCATTGCGGATGAATCCGTTGGCCCGTTTTTCAGTCGACTCTACTGCATCAAGCTGGTATTTGGCAGATTCGTCCCGGAGATGAGAAAAGTACTCCATTAAAGATCGAACTTGTGCTTGATACAACTTAAGCAGCTATTCTGGCGTGAAGTACCGTCTCAACTTTGCAAGGATCCCCAACTTTTTGGCAGCCAGTTGAGCCTTTGTCTTAATCTATGGGCCAAAATTGAGTGTCAATGTCAACGTTACGCCAAAACAGCTCAAGATGGTTGTTATCGGCACGGTTACACCTCGGCAAGATGGAGCTGGGTGAAATTGGCACTTTTTGTCCGTGACCGTAATTTGCCGTTGTTTACTGAAGTTACCCCTTAGTTTCACCTGTTCAAAAGTTCCCAGAGTTATGTGACCCGACTAAGTTATGGGTAAAATATTTTCACCTGGATTAAATTTATGTTCAAACATTAAAACCAAAACTATAGTAAACTAGCCTACTTCAACGTTTCAGTACAATACAATTACCGCAAAATTTACACTTGGAAAGGAAACAACAAAACAATGTTTTGTCACTATACGCGTCCCGTTTATGGGCACCATGCGACAGTGGCAGGTTTTAAACAGCGCACATTCTGCTGACCCAACACACAGAGTGGCCTGACGTCACGGTCACGAGCACAAGCTAAAATTAGCATATCGTTACAAACCCGCACATTTTCATTTTATTGATACCGAGTAATGACACTGTATGTCATTTGTCATCGTAGATTGCTATTGCAAAAGTTTTAACAAGCATTGTAAATCTTTTGCACCTGAACCACATTCTAAAAAGTTGCCAGGGTTTTATGTAATTTGTCATAAAATACAAACGTTGCCTGCGTTGAACTATTTTTGTGAGATAAACATAATCAATTTGACAAACATAATTTATTTGGCATTGCATCTGACATTCTTTGTTCAGAATAGTTAATCAAAACCACCTGTGTTTGTAGTATCACTATAAATAATGTGCGGTTGCCGTCTGTCAAATCTGCAAAGTGACGCCACGGTGGCGTGTGATCACGATATGTTACACTACTGTGATGACGACCAGGCTGTTTTATATGATGGCGATTTCATAAAAACGTGAGTTCGAAAAGAGAATGAAAATATACTTGTTTTAGCTAGACTATATAACTACCATGAACTGCAAAGCACGAATATTAAAAGGCAAACTTTAAACAAGCAATCTCACTGTTTTACGTGTTCTGAAAGCCTAGTTATTGGAACTACCACTAACAATTTCAAATCAATAATTGAAAGTTTTGCCATTCAAAAACTTCGTCGGGATAACTTTGTATTGTACTTAAATGGCCGCCACCTCGCCGTAGATTTGCATAAAATTCTGAATCTAGAGAAAAAAGAGGTGAAAAAGCTGTAATTATTTCCTACAGTAGCACCGCGCTTACTAATAGAGTACAGATAGGCTCCAGTAACAACGTTCAGCAGCGTTGTTCTCACGGCACATCACAGAGAAAAAAGATCTTTGTAAGAGTTGAAGTGAACGAGCACAATGCAGCCGTTGTGGAAGTTGGTCGCTCATTAAAAAAAAACTTTTTTACGAAAAAAAAAACCGACTTCCAAATAATAAAACACTACAAAGTGAAAAATAACTTCAATTTCGGAAGTCTGTGTTCCTGTTTTATTTTCTTTATTTTTTGACACCGACTTCCGAATTTGAAGTTATTTTTTACTTTGTAGTGTTTAATTATTTGGAAGTCGGTTGTATTTTTTTGTAAAAATGTTTTTTTATTTTTCACTTTTTAGTTGTGGTACATAATGGACCAGTCCTATAGGCTATATAATGCCCAAAGTGATGCTAGAATAGATTAACCCAAAAACATGAAACTTAAACAAAACCGGTGGAATGAGAGTATACCAGTGTGAACTATTCACACCTGCATAACCCTTTAGAGCGTACCAGTACAATAAACAGACATGCGATTGCAGCTATCCCGAGTGATTTTCCGTCAATTATTGATTTCTGATGTATACCGCCCAAGTTCTTCACCAGATCTTGATGAAATTTAAATGGGACCTCATGACAAGCATCAGCTTTCAAATAAAGAATCATCGAAATCGGTTCACCTAGTAAAAAGTTCTGAGGTAACACACATAAAAAGAAATACAGTCGAATTGATAACCTGCTCCTTTTTGAGAAAAAACTTCGGAAAAGAAAGTTATTTTTTGGTTTGTAGTTTTTTGTTCTGGAAGTCGGTTTGATTTTTTGTTAAAAAGTTTTTTATTTTTCTCTTTTTATTTTTGGTAGGTATCTCCAATTAACATGATAATCATTTGTGGCCAAAGTACATCTCATGACAATTCCAATAAGCCCAAGCACGACTAGGATACATTGTTTTATTTCAGAGTTCCAGTGCCTACCTTCCGGCTTCATCATCAGAACAGTTCAATGGTACCATTTTCATCAGTACCATTAATTTATATGTATTCGCTTAATCATTGTCGGTTAACTATTCGAGAGATTTTATACCCGTGACATACTTAGCATTAAGGAGTTTCAGTGGCCATCTGTGGTCTTCTTCATCAGTTCCACTTCACCAAATTATACTTTCTGAGTGCAAGTGATTGCATTGTTGGTGAAAATACCAAAATCACTATATAAATGCCTATAATATTTGAGGAGTTCCCTCGATTTCTCTAGGATCCCATCATCAGATCCTGACCAGATGACTATGGGAATAACTAGGAAGTATACCCTTCAAAACAAAAGAAGATTTTTTGAAATCGGTCCAGGCGTCTTTGAGTAATCGGGGAACATACATAAAAAAAAAAAGATTCCGACGAATTGAGAACCTCCTCCTTTTTTTGAAGTCGGTTAAAAACGAAGAAAATAAAACAAGAACACCGACTTCCGAAATTGAAGTTATTTTTTACTTTTTAGTTTTTTTTATTTTATAGTCTATGGTTGGCAATAATATTATGGAACTGCAGAGGCGGGTTTATGTCAAATGTAAATTTTTACGTTGGACGCCATATAATAAACTGACGTTTTTTTTTTGTAGATCAGTTTATTCTTGCTAAACAGGTTTTGTAGAACAGGTTGTTCTGGGACACAGGACTCCTCTCAATGAGAGAGGCAAAGGCCTTAATTCACCACGCGAGCCCAGTGCGAGTTGGTTGGATGTCCTATGTCTCAGAATTTGTGAGTGTGGTGCGTCAATGGCAAATAGTGAATTATACACTGGAATGCCCTTTGTTCATCAGAACGCTTTTGTTTAGCGCTACACTTTAATGTCTCCTCAGCGTTTTTAACCGACTTCCCAAAAAGGAGCAGGTTATCAATTCGACTGTATTTCTTTTTATGTGTGTTACCTCAGAACTTTTTACTAGGTGAACCGATTTCGATGATTCTTTACTTGAAAGCTGATGCTTGTCATGAGGTCCCATTTAAATTTCATCAAGATCTGGTGAAGAACTTGGGCGGTATACATCAGAAATCAATAATTGACGGAAAATCACACGGGATAGCTGCAATCGCATGTCTTTTATTGTACTGGTACGCTCTAAAGGGGTATGCAGGTGTGAATAGTTCACCCTGGTATACTCTCATTCCACCGGTTTTGTTTAAGTTTCATGTTTTTGGGTTAATCTATTCTAGCATCACTTTGGGCATTATATAGCCTATAGGACTGGTCCATTATGTACCACAACTAAAAAGTGAAAAATAAAAAAACATTTTTACAAAAAAATACAACCGACTTCCAAATAATTAAACACTACAAAGTGAAAAATAACTTCAAATTCGGAAGTCGGTGTCAAAAAATAAAGAAAAGAAAACAGGAACACAGACTTCCGAAACTGAAGTTATTTTTCACTTTTTAGTTTTTTTATTTAGAAGTCGGTTGTATTTTTAGTATTTTTTTTTTCACTTTTTAGTTGTGCTACATAATTTATATAGGCTAGGTACCAATAATGCCCAAAGTGAAACCAGAATAGATTTACCCAATAACATGAAACTTAAACAATACTGGTCAAATAAGGGTATACCAAGGTGAACTGTTTAAACATGCGTACCCCTTTAGGGCGTACTAATGTAATGTTATGTTATGAAATGGTGTAAACAATAAACATAAATGCGATTGCAGCTATCCTGAGTGATTTGCCGTCATTTATTGAAGAGTTCTGATGTGTATCTCCAAAGTTATTGTTAAATACCTGATGGTATTTGGTGGAGTTTGTAAACAGTTATTATTCAGATCTTGATGAAAATTAAATGAGACCACATGACAAACACCAGCTTTCAAATAAAAAAAGAATCATCAAAATCGGTTCACCCAGTAAGAAGTTCTGAGGTAACACACTAAAAAAATAAAAATAAATACAGTCCATGGACGCTCACAATAGTGAAGCGAAGTGCTCTTTAGCCCCAATAGGCCGATGAATTAAAATTCAGTAATGAATCGAATTATGTATGAGTAAATAAAACAGTAAAATATATATATTTACACTTTATTATCATAAAACATAATAATCTTATTATCAATTAGGCTAGGTAAGTAAGGTTAAAAATTAAAAAAAGGAATATTAGATGTAGAATATACATTTAGATGTATACTAAATGTTACACAAAATATAACAGTTCATTTTGATATCACTATAGTCATTTAAACGCCTGGGGCATGTTTATAAAACAATACAAAATAGGGAGCAAAAATAAAATACTGAGGTGATAATAGATCGATTAAAATTCCTTCGAAAATATAGTCGATTGAAAAAAAAAACGAATAGGTACCGCATTAGAACATCACTAAATGATTCGTTTTTGAGTAAAGTAAAATTACTGGCTGTATTAGTAGTCGAAACTTTCTCTGTTCATGTGTTGCACTTGTTGATAATCCTAATTCATTTCCTGAAATGGCCTCGTTATTCGGGGAGCGGCCAGGGAGCGGCTTCGTAATGATCAGTGTTTCTTTCAGGCAAAATTCTCCGGGGGGGGCGGTTAAGAGATCTGGGGGGCGGAGTAATTATAGGAAACAAAGTAATATTTAAAATCAATTCCAATTATTATTAAAATTTTAATGAATAAATGATGCTATAAGCTAAAACCAAAACTGTCAAAGTAATATTGTAAAAAGCCACGTAGAATAATATTCTTTACAAAAATCTTATTCTTCTTGACTTTTTTCTTGCGTACACATAACGATAAGGCCACAGCTATAATTTTCATACTACAAATTTCGCGAAATTATCATCTATAAACAGCTGTTTAGAGGAAAAGGGATGGCGATATTCTCGAAAGTTTGTCGTTCTTTCTAGGCGCTATTCTGGTTTCTGATTGGCTACTTTAATATATCATGCACTACTCAATTACTGATTGACTGATTGAGTGCCATCGGTGCCACGGCACGTCAGTAAAGGGTTTCCAGCTCTAAAATGATACCAGGCTAAAAAAAATGCCAAATTGTAGGGATATTCGTCGCGAATATCTCTACAATTTGGCAAATTATTTATTTATTTACGAATATACGTATATCTACTGTAGATGCGCGAAAGTGAGCGAACGGCAACCTATTGCTATTGATTAAGTTCCAAACGCCCCGGGGGGGGCAGTAAGACCCTGAAAGAAACACTGGTAATGATGATGGATCGCGTGATATTTGAGATCGTGAGATGTAAACATTTGTTGCAAGAGAATTGTTCATTTGAGAAATTGCTGGTATTTTAGTTGTTCGAGCCAATATAATTGTCCAGGGACCCGAAAATTAGTCACGAAAATAGAAATAGTAATACAAGAAGAGACTAATTTGTGACAGGCAGTACTGTTTTTATATGGCTCTAGCTAGCTTAGAAACAAGAAACATAGTAATTCCTCACTTGGTGGTGCTAGCTGCGTCTCGCACAGGTCCCCCGTGTAGCCCAGCACGCCGAGACAGCTGACGGCGCGGTCCGGACCCATCTGTTTGTTGGAACATGCAGCTTATGATTGAATAACGCCCAAAGGTTGTTTTTTATAAATATTTTTGTAGGATTTGACGATTGATGTTAAGAAGAGAATATTTCTATAAAAAGCATCTGTTAACAGTAAAAACGTACTCGAAGTCCTACAAAACAGCATAGCTTAAGGTTATGCTACTTTAAGTATAACCCCTTTTTGTTCCAGAACAAAAAACGGACGACATAAAGGATACATGACGCATAAAAGGAATTGGTTCAAGAGCTAAGTGGGACCCTTACATACAGATGTGCCTCCTTAGACATAAATCTAACTACATAACGCAAGTCCCTCTATCTGTAAGAAAACCAAGCGTGCCCTTTTTTCACAAATAATTTAAAAAATAATTTACTTACCAATGAAAGAAAACATTTTCAATACCTCGGCCAAATGTTTCTATACCTATTTTACATATGGCATGAAAATACATTTTTCTAGATTTCGGTGGATTTCTGGTGCCGATAATGTTAAATGAAAAGCTCAGATTACTATCATTGATCGTAACTTTACTTCGTTTTTAGTTAGTTTAGTTGAATTTAGCTTAGTTAAATTTATGTCTGTGTGTGGCTCGGTCTCTGGCAATTAAAAGAAAATATATTTTCTACACATTTTCCTGTTTAAAAAACTTATTGCAGGAATTCGAGAAAATTGTACTACGTAAAAGAATCAGTATTTGTTTTTGTGAAACAAGGTATCTACGAGACGATGGCAAGTATAATATAATGAGTCCGCTCACTTGCAGGTGTCACCATTCTTACATGTGGTCCTCGGTCACAGCGGACCCTCTCCGCAATCCGCTTCGGTGTAACCCGGAAAACACGAACAATAGAACTGCCTACGAAATGAAACATTACTTTGGATTAATCCATATCTATATATATAAAAATGAATCCCTATTTCCCTTGGTCATGGCATCACGCGTGAACGGCTGAACCGATTTCGCTTATTCTTTTTTTGTTGTGTTTGTTATTGTTAGGAGAAGGTTCTTATGAAAAAAAAAAGAAAGAAAAATAATACATAGGTAGGGTAGGGTAGGTAAGGTAGGTAGGGCAGGGTAGATAGAGTAGGGTGGAGTAGTGTAGTTAGGGTAGGGTAAGTCGGGTAGGGTAGGATAGGTAGGGTAGGATAGGTAGGGTAGGATAGGTAGGTTGGTGTTTTTATGGCAAAACAAAGTTTGCCGGGTCAGCTAGTTATTGTATAAAATAAAGACGTGGCAATATCACGGTTTTATATCATGCGAGCGAGATTTTATCGTACACAGAATTTGTTGACGGTGAGTGAATGACGCTCACTTTTGTCGGTATATAAACAGGTCACTCTTGTCATCTACTTTATAGGTAGCTTCCGAAGTTGAAACCAAATTGACTCACTGATAATCGTGAGGCGTAGCAGTGTCCCAGCAGCCTGCAGTCGACGGCCGGCGCTGCATGAAGTGGCTTCCGGTGACTGCGCTGCTCCTCGCTCCTCATACGTCACCTTGAACCCGTACATGGACAGCAGCACCAGCGCCCTGAGCTGTGTGCCCTCTAGCCAGTAGATTGTCAGCTCCACCACCAGCACGGTACTCTGGAACTATGAACAATATATCAATTTTAAACTTTTTAGTTATTAAAAACAGGACAAACCTAATAATATCCATGTTTTTTTTTGTTACGCAAGTTGTAAAAAAACTCGTTATTCCTAAAATTATCCTCCTGTCTTCCGTTACACAAAAACAGTTTGTGTGTAAGTTATCAATTATGATAAAAACTTGCTAACATTGCAAACGTTTGACGTTCGTAATATTCGTTTGAATATTCATGCGTAAACGTAATTTTATATTTTTCGGATCTTGTTATGATTTGTTTACTTAAATTGATACACAAGTAACTTGTTTGGTACTGGGTAGAGTCTAGTGTTTCGAATGGTGTCGATATGGTTTATTAGAGAGCGACAGTGATCGTTCGGACATGGCCGTGATAACATATTGGCCTAGGAACTGCTCAGTGTTTTCCTTTAAGTCCAGAGTAGTACTTAGTACCATAGTAGTAAAGGACTCTGTAACGAATTAAAACTGTGTAGAAGTTACAGGAGATATTTCTCTAGTTTACCCGTATGTCACTAAGTAGGTTAAATCACGATCCTATATACCTGGATCTGACATATTAATGGCAACTTCAGTAACTTATTTCAATATAAAAGAGCTCTCATATTAACGAAGTAATAGTTATTAATACCAAAAAATAAGCATCAAGCAAGTCTTTTCCAGTAAACGGATTAGAAGGGGTAAGAACTTCATGTTGACCTTAGAATTCCTACGATTCAGCAGTTCATGAAACGCCTTTCAAAGCATTTCTTTGACACATACATAGTAATCCGCTAATCAAAACAGCCTGCCGCTACGAACACTCCCAATTCTTTCAAATTCGTCGATCTAGGCATACTCACATTGCTACGATGCTACCACACTGCTCGAAGAGAGACCAGCACACTTAGAAGACACAAACCGCCTTCGTTGCGTCCTCGCCGTCGAGGCCCACCACGACGTCCCCGTCAAGATATTCAAGCCAGCCCGCGCAATGCTGAGCCGTAGTTAAATAATTTGTTAATAAATAGGAGTTGAGTTTTGGCGGGAACGTGATGGCGTCTATGTTGCTTCTGTTTTATTTTCCTAAAATTGTGTTAAATTAAATATTAATAGTTTAAAAATGGTGGTGTTTTATTCTATTAATATGAGTGAACGTGCACGAGTGTGGACAAGTAAAGCACAGCGGTAGAACATGAGTTTGTTCATGTTGTCGATAAAACTCCGTGGAAGCTTCCAATAAAATTACCGCCATTTTACTGGGCCCTGGGGCCTAACTAGGACATTGAACTAAAACTAGAGGAACTGGAATTTATAAACGTGACACAAGCTAAATACAGAAACCGTGCGAAGCCATAACAAAAAAAAAAACGGAGTATCTGGTCCGTTTTTCCCCACGTAGCAATTTTCAGAACGGATGGTAGAATCACCTAATCATGATCCAGCCATAGTTGTCTCCCCAGCGACGCCCTGAGCCCAGGTTTGACCCCACAGGGGACAGCCTTGAGCATGGTCGCTAAGGTTTAGCTTATTGTGCCTGGCTGGAGGCTCTATTTTGGTCTCCATAGGATTGCCCGGTTACACAGTAGCCAATCATACGAAAATCCAAAAAAAAAAACAGAGCGAGCTCATTCGGTGCTTTGCTGTAGGACGGAACGGAACCTATCTTAGATGCGTGTGTTATTTGAGTGTTGTCGTTATTTATGCGTATGTAGTTACGCTGATCATGAGCACTATCTGTTGGTGTAAACTATCTGTAAGGAATAAAACATACTTGGTTAGTAATCCATTTGTTTGGTTTTAAATAATAGATGATGGTTCTTAAGAATGTAATATAAATAACATCAGGGAAAGTAAAATTGAGCGTGTATTTACCGGTTTTCATTATTAGATGTGAATGTAGCACATTTCCATGTAACATATTTCCAACTAAAAATTATCGTTTTTATTTTTGCACAAAAATCACAGATACTCGGTTTCCCAGCTCTCAATTATAGGACTGTTAACGTAATCGACGAATAATCGATGAAGTGTTGAGAAACTCACTGACAAGTGAGGGCTGGTTCATTTGTGACAAATTGTTAGTGGATTTGTGATGTGACGTCTACTTCAGAAACCGGCCTAAATAAATCCTGCAAGGGCCAGCGATAAATAAAATATTCAGTTGGTGCTTGAATAAACAATACCGGTATGATCAAGTGGAAGCTAACAGATGCTGATATACAAAGCCGAGGCCTAACACAACAAAAGCAGCAAAAACTGGACAATTGTATTACGTTTCGCCTTTCACTTCATTCCATTGTTTACCAGGCTCTGTGTCCGAGTACTATTTGCAAACATTTTTGGTCTTGGCTAAGCACTGAGGCTGTTTAATTGAGGTGTGTGTGTGTTTTCAGGGTTTACGATTTTAGCAGTGTATGAATTAGTGTGAGAACAATAACACACCTGGGGTTAGTTTATTAAACCTCTCAGGTATTTTTCAGCACCTTTATACTGGGACATTCATAGTGTTATTGCTGGTAGAGTTAATACATGTATAATCAGCAAATAATTTACAACTCAAGTCATTGAACGGATATTTTTAAAGGGTATAGTAGCACAAAGTACGAGCCGCAGACTGAAAGTTCCACTACCACTAACAAAGTGCCATTTCTCACGCACACATTGACATAACAATTTTACAGGGATTCACAGGCATTATTGGACAGAGCTCAGTCGGGGCTGTTAATACAAATTCACAAGACAATTTTGTACAAATTGAGGAAGCAATGGGAGACAAATTCACATTATACTTTAATAATAAGTATATAATTTGTGGAAGCAATAATAATAATTCAGGACGCGAATTTTATACACATTGAAATACAATAATCGTACATTTAAACAAGGTCGCAATCGACTATTTTTCAGTAAAACCTGTGCCATATTTTTAAATAATAATATTCAAATCTACCAATCTTTTAAACACAACAGAGGTAGATTTTTTACTAAAATAATAAAAAGCACTTCTTGGTTTAAAAATAGAAACGACTATTTTAAGTACTCATAATTTACAGGGAAACCTAAACGTAAACCCTAAGTTCTATGGAATACTCGGCACGCGGGTCAGACTCGTACAGTAGTCACAGCGGATCTTTGTGTCTCTGAAATTAGGCTCTGCAAACTATAGTATAATGGATACAGTAGGCTAGATGGGGCATTATTTGGATCTATCACCCTGTTTTGTCCCCCAGGGGTACTAAACAGGGTGACAGATCGATATAATTCACCGAGATTTCAGTAAAGGTCCACCTCACTGATATTATAATGAAATCTTTTTGCACCGTCTCTTATTATATTTGGGATTGCAAGCTACTGAAAGATTCCTAAAAAGCTATTATTAAGTTCGTGGCAAACATAATGGAATAGGACAGAGACTAAAATGAAGTCATTTGTTAAATGTCTTTCCGTTACTTTTACGATCCATTTCGTGATTAATGGACGCCTCATTTGTCTTTTTAGAATCCTTTAATGCTAATCATTGACCCTCATCATTGCTTCGGTGTTAAGTTTAATAGCCTCATTGCGGGTCGACTTTTTACGGTATAAACTTTTAAATATAAGCTTTTACTTAGAAGAACACAAAGGGAATTTTTTGTATCAAATTAATTTGGTAACGTGACGAAGGTTAGAGGTTGTGGAGCGATATTATTTTGGCAAAATCATAAGAGCACAAATTTTATGAGAGTTTTTTCTTATCTTCATAACTTTATTATTTCTTGGAAATTATTGTGTAAGAGATTCGCGCTGTAAGTAGTCCCCCTTGAGGAATAGCGTATTAAGCTGCTTATATCATAAGGGGTTTGGGGAGTACCAAATTGTGAGAAAATTTTATAATACAATTCAGTTGGTTTGGCACTTATCAGATTTTTTTTTTCGTAAACTTCCATTACTTCTTTTAGTGCCAGTCCTAATGAATTTTAAACCATAGGAAATTCTTTCAGGGGAAAATGTTGTTTACTTTATTTTGTTGCAGTTCGTATTTGCGGAGAAGATATAAAAATGCACAGTGTGTGAAACACGTCTTTCATATTTTATAGCGTATGTTAACTCCGGCGCTGTAGTGAACGTGAAATATTTTCATCTACATTGACAGAAGAAGAATTTGATTCCAGTTCCAAAAATGTACGAATTGATGTTTCGATGTTATGTTACTGCAATTTGGATCGTATCCATTACATGGTATTCAGATATTCAGCTTGCTATGTACTTATGTAGGTATATAGGTACAATTTTATATCTAGCTCGATCAGCATTTCTTTTGGCACTCTCAAACGTATTGTGTATCTTATCTCCTCCTAAGACAAAACAAGTAAACAGGAACTTACCAATACGACAAACATACGACTTACGGCAAAAAATAGGCCAGAGATAAGACCAAATAAAATATCTACTTAAAGAAAAATAAGACTGAAGCAAACAGCTGAAAACGAAACAAAACAGGTTTTATGAGGCGTTTATGAGGCAGCCCCGTCCGTTATTAGGATTTTAAGTATTTAATCAACATTCAGAAACAGTCCCTGAGATGTAAATACCTACATGCGCATTCTGTGGCGGTATAATGCTAAACTTGAGCACATTTTGTCTCAGTGACATTATCCGAACAAAATCGGACTGTTCAAGTAAATAGAACAAAATATCTGTTTGGAGGATGGAATATATTTTAAGTGGGAACTTCTTCGTTTAACGAGGTTTTATTTTTATTAAAGCTTTGTTCAAGAAGTAGTTATAATAAATTTTGGAGCTTGTTAATTCTATTGCAGAATTTGGGCATGTTTTTAAGTGTAAGTTTTTATAGGATCTTTGTTTCCGAAAGCAGCTAAAAGTTCGAAATGGTAATATTCCAATAACTAAAGCTCTACGATATAGAAATACAATAGGTACAGCAAACAGGCATTTACGAATAATTCTGATTTTGGTCCAAATTGTACCTGAGTTCTGAACATAAACGCTTACCGTGAAAAGTTATGATGGGTCGTATAATCATGTTTGTCGTAAGAATTGAAATAGAATAATAATATTAAAAATAGAATTTGTGAATTTGATTTTATTTTAATTGTATTTCGTTTTAATTTAAATTATATTTTAATCTGATTTTATTTTAGTTTCACTGTGAATAATTTAATTTTATGTTGATTTGATTTTATTTCGATACGATTAATTTTTTATTGATTATTATTTTATTGTTTTTTCGTTTTTTGATATTGTTTTTACTTTACTTTTTTATTAATTTTAAGTGTTTTTACTAGTGAATATGTGCATGTAAGATTCACATCTCGTAGATGTCAATCAGACTTTCTATAAGACCTTTTTTTTTGCTCGTGTGATTGCACCTCAGTTTTGTGAAACATAATAAAAAAATAAAAAAAAAGTATAGAAAAGCTGATAAAATTACACACACAATAGCTAAGTTTGTGTGTATTGTCTAGACTACAATTTTGTTGTAAAGTTTTATAGAATCCCAATATTTGGATCCAGGCTGAGTTTTGAGGGAGAAGGTTTCTTTCTAAATATATTGAATTGAGTTAGGTATAAGAAAACATTTTCTAATCCCGAAGTACACAATCAACTCGTAATCATTGCTACAGGCAATTAAAAGAATATTCACATCATTCTCAGATTGGTAATTTGCCTATTTGGTGAATACATTTTGTTCAATTCTTTCATTACTTTCTTCAATACCAAATGAAGACTTATCAAAATTGCTATGGTTAGTCTTTAGCTTTTCCAAGTTTGCATAAGAAAATTCTGCCGCTCATTACGTTTGCCAGAATTATTATTTTCTCTTATCTTGATCTTCGGTACGAGAATATAATTCTAGTATGTCCAATGAGTACCGATTACGCCACCGCGTCTTTTTGTTACTCAATATATATAGCGATGTATTCAACGAACCAGAGCTAATGTTATGGTCAGGCTAAAGTTGACCTGAATTAGAACGTGACCGTAAAATCTGATAATATTTCAAAAGATTTTGTTATTACTACGAAGCTTTGAAGTCAAAGGTTAAGAAGGCTTCGGTTCTTTGTTGCTGTTTGCCAAAGTTATTTAACTCCTAAATACTCAACTAGGGGATTTTGTTTGCTATTTTTAATCAATTTCTGTGTGAGAATTGATATGAAATAAAATGCATGTCAGGGGACAGGATGATATAGGCGAATCTGGTTCACAACCAGAGCTTAGATGCAAATCTTTGAACGAGAATGCTACAACACTTAAAAGTAACATAATATAATATCTGTCATTGTTATTTTCTTTGCAGAGGGAAATGTAAAATAACGTTGATGTTAAAAGTTCTCTCGCATGTAACTTGCTGCCGTATCTAACAATTTCACTTGTCCTTGTCTTTTCGCCTGCAGTAAGAATGTGAAAGATATGTAAATGGAGGAGGAGTTGTACCACTTACTTAACTGTGACATCATTCCATAGTTTATGTGTTACCTAGCATTTTTACAAACGATAGGCTCATTTGATGTGTGTGTAGCGAATTGGATTTATAATGTAGGCTGTTGAGTATTTCAATGTGGACCTAAATTAACTTTTACCACATTTGAAACATTAAAACATGATTCAGTTAACATTATAATACATCTTTTGTTTCTTATTGTTCATTGGAGCATGTTTAATGAACAAATCATTATATATGGTGCGGAAAAAAAAGTCTTCCCGACATAAGAACAAGAACACTACAGGAGTTTATTGAAATAACAAATTTTATTGGTGTAGTAAAGAAGAGTTCTGTATTCTACTCAGATGTAGTTGGCAATAGAAGATTAAGAAACTTAGCGCAGATACCAAGAAAAAGAGTGGAAATAAGTATTTTACTATTTCTGAATAATATTAAAAAAGGGTAAAACGTCCTACTTTTCAAAGTTTGTCACGACCACGAGATTTCAATTTAATGCAATTTTTAGGCTTCCGTACCTGAAAGGCTTAAATGGGTCTCTTGTGCGCAGAGTGCGGGACGGATCCAAAACCGTTCTAAGTATGATAGCAAATAGGTTGGACTGTCCTTATGTGCGACACTGTTGTGACGAAGTGAACTTACATATAGTGTCGCACGTAAGAGACTACTGTAATTAATTTGATTATTATGGAATATGAATTTGAATTTATTTGATGTGTTGATGTTGTATTTATTTCTTTATATTTATCTATGTGTGACTTTGTATTTATTATTGAATAATTTAAAGATGTTGTCTGATATGAGTTTGAGAACTGAAATAAAGGTTTTTTATTTTATATTGCTGTCATTCAGTCCGTCGTCTGTCACACGGTTTTATAGCTTGACCGGTTGCAGCTTCAGTATAACGATCTTGTTGACCCAAAGTCATACAAATTGTCCAAAAATATTTTAAATGTTTTTAAAGAGGGCTCCCATACAGCTAAAGGGGGCATTCAATTATTTTTTGATCTTCCTCATTGTGTGGGGTATCGTTGTTTAGAACCCGTTGAGTAGATAAATACCGTACTATTTAAAAATATTGGAAAACAAAGGAATGAGAAGCCACCAAAGTCAGATTTTTTTACAAAATTTTGTTTCGAACAATATTTTGACTCAATGCATTTACGTTTGGATACACCATAAGACAAACACTGTTTCTGAAGTACGTCTGAAGGTCAGATTAAAATATAAAACAACTAGAATTTCACCTATGAACAACAATGTTTAGCACCTACATACCTTTGCAAAAAATGCAAATAAAATTTAGACCAATTACATGTAATCATTTAGAATTTATTTAAAAAACCTTGAGTAGTAAATTACGTGTTCAAAACTTTATTACTATAAATGACCCAAATGAGTTATTTGCCGAGTTTTTTTAAGTAAGCAACATGCAATGTAATGGTACTTTTCCATTGAATGCGAAAAGTATTTACACCAAGTTCGTATTTAGCGATTGGGCGACTCCAGGCATTCGGAAAAGCTAGGAAAAGCTATATGAACTTTATGGTCTAAAGCAACATATGAATAATTAAAGTTTTGCTGAATATGTTGCGAAATATTCAAAAACCTTTAAAACTGCATGCAAAGTAGCTAACACGCTGTATATAAGCAATAAAATAAAATCAGCAGACGATAAAATAAAAACTACCTGGAAAATAATAAATAATAAAACAGGTACAAAAAACAGCGTAATATTGAATTTAATTTAGCGGCTGCACATGGCCCCATATTCTCAGATATAGAGGTAACTCAGGAATTTAAAATCTTTTTTGTTAATATTCCTCTTAAAACTACAGCAGCCAAAAACTCCTTACCCGCACTATCTGCTGCCTTACTTAGAAAGAACGTAAATGCGTGCCATTCGGAGTTCAAGTTTCAACATACAAACCCCCAGGCTATTATAAAAGCTTTTAAAGATCTTAAAATTAAATCCACAGATGACCTTTGGGGACTATCTGTAAAAGTGTGTAAACCAATCATTGAAACTATTGCACCCTATTTACCTTTCATATTTAACACTTGTGTCGATAAAGGAGTTTTTCCGGGCCTCATGAAACACAGTAAAGTAGTTCCATTGTTTAAATCTGGGGATAGCAAAGAAGCCAATAATTATAGGCCAGCGTCAATTCTGCCGGTTCTCAGTAAGGTCTTCGAAAAATCAATGCTCAAACAATTGTTGCGTCATTTTAACAAACATTTCTTCTTTTATGATCAACATTACGGTTTTACCAAAGGGCGTTGCATAACTGATGCCGGTGTCACCGTAATAAAGAACATCTTTAACGCCTGGGAGGAAGCACAAGACGCCGTTGGAATCTTTTGCGACTTCTCGAAGGCGTTCGACTGCGTTGACCTTAAGACACTATTGTTGAAGCTCGAGCACTATGGAATTAGACATACAGTCCTTGAGTTACATAGATCATATTTAAAAGCCAGACAAGTTAAAGTTCAGGTAAACGGCGTACACGCGGCGTAATCTCACTAGGGTCTGAAATGGCAATGGGTATTTCTCAAGGCTTGATATTGGGTTCATTCCTCTTTTTAGTTTATATTAAAGATTTACCCCAATTACTACAAAATCAATCGAAGATGGTATTGTTTGCTGATGATACTTCTTGGATATTTAAAATAGATCGGCGAAAGATGTGAGAACCATGTTCCTATTTATAAAATTAATGAATTGCCCTGTTAATGCGTTTAATACTTTTTACCTGTACGTAGTATAGTGTGTGGTGCTATTCTGGGTGCATGATCCTCACATATATCCCCTTCCCTCCGGACCTCTGCTAAGAGTAGACGTGCCAAAAATATTTTTTATTTCAATTATTTATAATTTTAATAACACATAATAAACAGTTACGAAAATAGGAGTGCATAAACGCGAAGAAGTTAACAAATTAGCTACCTGGAATCCGTGAGTACACGCACACATAATATCATTTAACTGTGTACATGTGATCTCCGAAAGTGTGCACATAAACATCAAAGAACGCAAAGGATAGAGAGATTGCGGCATAATCATTTGCGAGAAAGAGATAGTTATACGTCCGACAGCTACTCTGAAACACTGTGCACGCGCATCTATTCTGTACGGACGGCTCACAATATACTGGACAGAAAGGCTATTCGTTCCCGTTCGTCGATAGCGACCAATTGGAGTAGATCCCCGCCGCACTAGTAAAACGCAGCTATTTACAACGTATGTTGCCCTGGTACTTTTGGTGTAACAACTTGTTGAATTTGACAAATTAGCCTAATTAAGATGTCACTCTCAAGAACTCCCCCTCCCTCACCTTCCCCGCTGACACCGTCGGCTGCAGGAAATAATGCACGGAACAACGCGCTATCCTTTACAAAAGCGGTGATTGACTCACAGTTGCACCATAGTGAGTCTGAACCTGATCTCCACTCTCTTGCGGTGAATATTACGGAACGGAAGAAGAGGAAGCACGATGATGAGAAGACAGAGGTCACGACTTTTATCAAAGATATGTTTGCAGCATTTTCTAAGGAACAAGAAATGCGCTTCCAACAGCTTAAAACAAGCATGGACTTAATGTCAAGTAAATATGACGAATTCCTTTCGAAGATAAACGCTCTGGAAACCGAAAAAAGGCTGATAAACTGCTCATTAAAGAATTAGAAGAAAAACTGGAGGCAGTGGAGCGAAAATCACGTGGTACCGGTATCGAATTAAGGAACATCCCGAAGCAGAGCACAGAAACAAAAGAGACTCTGTGTCAAGAAATTATCCAACTAGGAAAAATTATTGACGTTGGCATAGATTGCTCTAATATAAGGGATATCTACCGGCTTAAGTCAAAGGATGAATCAAACCCGGTTATTGTTGACCTGTCAACGGTTATGCTGAAAGACAAAGTCCTCAAGGCTGTCAAGAGTTTCAACAAGTCGAAAACAAAAGACAATAAACTTAATACCACCCACTTGAACCCCAAGTACCAAGCAAAACCCTTATATCTAGCAGAAACCCTCACGTATAAAACCCAAAAGACATATTATATGGCAAGACAGTTTAAAAACAGCCATGGTTTTAGATTTTGCTGGACGGCAAACGGAATTGTTTATCTCAAGAAAAACGAAGAATCCTCACATATTCGTATAAACAACGTTAGCGACTTGGATAAGCTAAGAATGTCAATATGACTACCAGTCACTGTTCTCGAATATCTCTGTACTTTAATTTTAGAAGTTTTTATATTGCATGCTTTTCTATATTTTAAAAACCTAAGTAACTCTTTTTGTATAAATTGTAATTTGATTTGCAAAACACATTTATCCTACTCTTACAAAATATTATCACATACGAGTACACCTATATACCCACTACCTAATCATATATTCTCAAAACCAAAACACATACTAATAACACATCACACCATTCACATCACATATATTACAGCATCCGTGTGTCACACTTCTCGTACGAGGCTGTTTAATCTTATCTTACGCGATTATAAACATACATTCACACACGCCATAACTAAATACTACCTGCCTTACCTGCCTTCAATTCTAGTAGAATACTTGCTAAATTATAAAATTCTCAGATATTAACCACGTACTTAATAATATAGATAATTACAAACCAAGTGAAGTATATATCTGTGACCCACATCAATGTAACGATATAGTAAAAAACCCACAATCTTTTGTTAAAATTCTACATCAAAACATACGAAGTATTAATAAAAATTACGACAGTTTGTGCGTTTTGCTAAAACAAATAAAAATAGAGTGCGATGTTATAGTCTTAACGGAATGCTGGCTGTCTTGCGTCACTAATCTCCCTGCTTTGGATGGCTATGATACGTACAGCAGCACTAAACATCATAATCAAAATGATGGAATTGTCTTACTCATTAATAAATCTATTTGCCATAAAATTGAAGAACCATCTTGTTTGGACGCAAATTGTTTAATTGTTAAGCAAGGAAAGGATACAGTTATTGTCTCGGTATATAGACCACACTGTTTTAAAAGAATTGATAATTTTTTAAACTCGCTGAATACCATTCTGACAGAACTATCATCTTTTAGGAATATTTTCATAGTTGGTGACATTAATATTAATATTTTAGATAAGAACACTAACACTTCGTGCTACCTTGAATTACTTTCCTTTCATGGATTGATCCCTGCCTATGATAATGCAACAAGAGGCAGAAGTTGTATTGATCACATTATTTTGAAAACAACCTTACCTTCTTTGTCATTAATAGTCACTGCGGCTGTCACAGATCATGAGCCGGTTTTATTCTGTTACAAAAATAAAATAAATAAATTATCAAATACCAGGTCAGCTAGCAAAATTAATTTTGATAGTGTTATACTAGAATGTAAAAGCACAAACTTTGATGAACTGTTGCCATACCAAGATCCAAACCTGGCAACTACTATCCTCGTGGAACTCTTGCAAAAAATTATTATTGCTAATACAATAAATATAAAAATACCACGTATGAAGGCTACTATTAAACCTTGGATTTCTTCTGGCTTACTAAGATGCATTAGAAACAGGGATAGGATGCATATGAGACTTAAAAGCGAACCTAATAATCAAATACTTGCCACTACTTACAAAATATACAGGAACTTCTGTAATTCAATACTTAAAAAATGTAAAATTACCTACAACAAACATGAAATTGAACTAGCAAAAAACAATAGTAAAAAGCTCTGGAATAGTATAAAAAGTATCACAAACTCGCATAAAGTTAAGGAAACAAATCAGAAACTGTTGACACTAAAAAACTCTGCAGTCGAATCTGTCAATACTGTTAACGAATTTTTTGCAAATATAGGCGAAAATTTGGCAAAGAATATTAGACCGATGCCAATGACATCAAACTTTATGTCGGAAAGTGTCCCAAATATGTCTTTTGTCCTATTGGATACAGACTGTGATGAGGTAGACGAGATTATAAGCAATCTGAAATCGGGAGCCAGTACCGGTTGGGACAATATCTCTAGCGAAATATTAAAAAAGATTAAAAAGTTTATTGTCCCACCTCTAACAAAGATTTTCAACAGCTGCCTGGCTCTCGGAGTTTTCCCAGATGCTTTCAAGCGCTCCATACTGATACCCATTTACAAGAATGGGAGGAGAGATTGTGTCAATAATTATCGTCCGATATCTATCCTGCCATCTTTGTCTAAGGTTTTAGAGAAAATTATTAATATGAGACTGACAAATTATTTGGAAAAGAACAACCTATTATCTGACGCCCAATACGGCTTTAGACCAAATAGATCAACTGATGCTGCTGTGCACCACTTCGTTGATTTTATTGCGACTAACCTGGACGAAAAAAGCAAGTGCTTGACAATCTTTTTAGACCTGGCAAAAGCTTTTGACACAGTCTCTCTTCCCAACCTATTGCTTAAACTCGAATCATTGGGTATCAGAGGGAATCAACTACGATTATTTAAAAGTTACCTCTCTGGTCGGATGCAGCGGGTAAGGATAGGTAATAATTTTAGCAATGAACAACCTGTTAAGCTCGGAGTGCCACAGGGAAGTATTTTGGGTCCCTCGTTATTTCTGTGCTACATTAATGAACTTTGTCAACTAAAGCTCAATTGTTGTAAAATAATTTCTTATGCTGACGATACAACCCTCACTTTTTACGGGAAATCGTGGCACAACGTCTTCGCAAATGCCCAACAAGGTTTTGATAGGGTCTGTCAATGGTTAGCATCTAACTCGCTAACCTTAAACGCGGATAAAACCAAATATATAACATTTTCTTTAAGAAATTATAAAATTAATAATTCTGACCTTTTGCAGCACCAAATAATAGCTCATTGTTGTAACCGAGTACCGGATTCGATCTGCGATTGTCCACACATTAATTTAACAAACTCTATAAAATATCTGGGAATAACAGTTGATCGAAATTTAAGTTTTGCGGAACACATAAGTAGCGTAGCTACGAGAGTCAGAAAGCTTACATATATTTTCAAACAGTTAAGACATGTGGCGGATCCCGGGATAATGAAAACTGTTTACCTGGCTCTCTGTCAATCTGTCCTTAGTTACTGTATCTCTTCTTGGGGTGGAGCAGCTAAAAGTCACTTAATAGAACTGGAGCGGGCTCAAAGACTCGTATTAAAAATAAGCCTTTCCAAACCGAGATTTTTTCCGACCGTGGAACTTTATAGCTTAGCTGAAGTTCTTTCAGTCAGACAGCTCTATATACTTGCTGTTATCTTGAAACAACATAAATTTACACGGTTTGACCCAAACAACGAAGTTCTTACTCGACGTCGGAACTACCAAGTTTGCCAAATAACCCCAACCAAAACAGCTGCTAGGGCAAATTATTTCTATTTTCAAGGACCGAGACTTTATAACCTTGCCAACAAAATCCTGCAAATTTACCACAAAACCAGAATGGAGTGCAAATTAAATATCACCAAATGGCTTCTCACTCTTGACTACCATGAAACAGAAACACTCTTAAACAGACACAGAAACATTTAGACTCACCACAAAACCATATTTTAGCGGATTGCATACTCAAATATACAGTAACTCTCCCACTCTCTCATAAACACACACTCGCTTTCACCCTCACCATCCAATACTCACCCTCACACCTGCCCATACGCACACACCCTCACACAACTATACACCTATACACACTCTCACACCCACGGTACTCGTCCAGTTTTACTCCCATATACATCTCTGATGTATTAAATAAGTAGCGTTTAAGATCTTCGGTTGGGGCCAGGAGACCCAAGACACAAGCTTTGCTTAGTTTGGGCTCCTGTCTCTCTTCTAATTCTGTATTGACTCAAATTGTAAATATGTTTTAAGGGAGAAAATAAACGAATTTATTATTATTATATTATTATTATTTATTATTATATATGAATTTATTAATATATATACTTATGTTAATATTGTAAGACACCCGTTTTTTTAAAAGAGTAATTATGGAGTTTCTTGTGCATTCTTCTCCATAACAAGCTGCTTTTCCGAATGCACGGTAGAATCAACTTTTATCACTTGTAAATTTGATTTTGAACTTGAATTTGTGTTTGACGTCCAAAAGTGCCGCTTATTGGCCTAGTTGAATAAATATATTTGAATATGATTAAAAAATTAGGGCTTATAATAGGAGGAAAGGACATATTATATAAAATTTGTTATAGATAAAATTTGTTATGTAAACAAGTTAACATAAAATTAGTTTAGATATCTACTGTTATGTATTAGATTAGGTTTACTGTAGTTAAGCGCATTTATTGTATTGGGTGTAATCCTGTAAAGATGTATGTGATAAGGTTGAAATAAATAAATATTTATCACTTACGTCTCTTCAATTTAGTACGCTTCTTCTTTCAATTGACGTATTTGGTATTAATTAAATAGCCGCAGCAGCTTAGGTACTAAAGTAGAAAGTCGTAAATAATAAAAAGCGCCTTTTATTCTTAAACATCATATTATAAAAATAGCTGTTGTAACTGATGAATTTGTGAAAGGGCGCATATGGAGTTTTACGGCTTTCCTAATTAGTTCTAGATAATATACCGGATATTTTTTCTAAAAAAAAAACAAAACTTTTTGGAAAAAAATAATACCAATTCAGTACAACCATTTTCTTAATGTCAATCATTGCATTTCCGGTTGCAAATAAATGCAAGTTTCCAAGTCTATCAATTAATAGATTTTCGATTCGTGTATAATAATTTGAATTCAGAACTAAGTACATTATTGTTGTTTTGTTTTTATTTCCGTGTTTCTATATAGTAGAGCTGTAAAACTATATTCCTTTTGACCGCAGCAGCAGCAGCGCATTTCCTAAATTTTAAAAATAAGTTACATTATAGTATACTATGATACAAGTGAGCTAAGTTGCTCATTACACACGAGGCTGTGGGTTGCAGCCTGAGCCGTAAGTGAGGGCGTAATTCATTATACTTTAGTCGTTACATGGTCACATTAATCCTCGACCTTCTTCTCCCACCTATTACCCATATCATCAATTTCTCTCTCGATTCCGGCCATTTCCCATCCCTGTGGCGTATGGCCTACGTACGTCCATTTCCTAAAATTTCAAGTCCCTACCTGCCTAGTCATTTTCGTCCAATCTCCATTCTCCCGTTCCTATTCAAAGTGCTCGAAGCTTCCGTTCTCAAGCAGTTTTCAGAATTTATTCACCGAAACAATCTTATAAGTTCATTCCAGTCTGGATTCAGACCTGGCCACAGTACTGCCACCGCACTCTTTAAAGTGACTGGTGACGTTAGAGAAGCAATGGAGCATACTAATGTCACTGTGTTAGTATTATTTGAATTCTCCAATGCCTTTAACGCTGTCAGTCACGATATACTCCTATCTATCCTCTCCCATCTTATGGTTTCTTCCGAAGCGCTGGAATGGTTCTCCTCTTATCTTCGGGGACGTCAACAGTCGGTTGTGTCGATGAGACTTCGTCGAATTGGCGTGACCTGGATGCTGGTGTTCCACAGGGCGGTATTCTATCTCCATTATTATTCTCCATTTTTATTAGTTTTATAACTCACTGTCTTCGGTGTTCGTATCATCTTTATGCCGATGATCTTCAACTATATACATCGGCGCGGATCGAAGATTTATCTGACGCCATAGAAGATGTAAACCGGGACTAGAATGCTATCAGGGATTGGTCTGACAGATTTGGGGTGTCCGTAAATCCCATAAAATGTCAGGCCATTATTATTGGAAGCCCGCGCATGATGCGTAGAGTGGCGGTTGGCTCTATTCCCCCGATTATTTTCAATGGTTCCGTCATTCCCATTAGCCCTAGTGTGAAAGATCTCGGTTTGCATCTTGACTCGGCACTTAGCTGGCAAAGTGAGGTGTCCAGTGTCAGTCAGAGAGCCAGCGGTACTTTGCGATCCTTGTATCGTTTGAGGAGGTTTCTGCCAGCCAAAACGAAAATTATGCTTGTGCAGACTTTAATTTTTCCAGTTCTTGACTATGGTGACGTGTGCTGCTTTGACATGAACGCGGTCTTACTGGATAAGATAGATAGGGTCTTGAACAACTGTATTAGATTCATATTTAACCTCAGAAAGTATGACCATGTGTCATACTACAGGTCTGAGCTAAAATGGTTGCCGATTCGCCAGAGAAGTAGTTTACGCGCTTTGACCATCTGAATTCTCCCACCTCTCCTTCCTATCTTATGTCTAAATTTCATTATCTATGTTCTTCACATGCTTGGAATCTGCGTTCTTCCAATAATCTCCTCTTGCTTTGTCTTTCTCATACTAGTGATTTTGTTCACTCTTCCTTCAATATTCAGTCCATTCTTCTCTGGAACGAGCATGCTCTCGAGATCAGGACGGCTACAAGTCGATTTGCTTCTTATTCTGTTTTGGGTTGGTTGTTATTAAAACAAGTTGCAATGGTTGCAAATCTTAGCCCGGCTTGTAGATGAGCTTCGATTAATTCATTTTTTTGACAGGTTTATAATTATAGATCCCAGTTGCATAAAAATGTCTTCGGGCAGTGGTTAGCAAAATGCCATGTCTTATAGCACCAGATCGGGTGGTTGTAAAAAAAATCGTGGTTTGGCTATTCACGATGACGGCTGGATTAAATTTGTGTATAAGAAACAGTATGGTTTCCCCAAAGGACGTTGAACAACCGACGCTGGTGTCACCTTAATAAAACACATCTTTGATGCATAGGAGGAGGGACAAGATGCCATAGGTATCTTCTGCGACCTGTCGAAGGCGTTTGATTGCGTTGATCATGAAACATTGCTTTTGAAACTTGAGCATTACGGGCTAGGCCAATCAGAATTAAGTTTAGTAAAATCCTATTTAAATGATAGACACAACTAGTTCAAATAAACGGTTTATAATTATAGATCCCAGTTGCATAAAAATGTCTTCGGGCAGTGGTTAGCAAAATGCCATGTCTTATAGCACCAGATCGGGTGGTTGTAAAAAAAATCGTGGTTTGGCTATTCACGATGACGGCTGGATTAAATTTGTGTAATCAATCGGACGTGGCCCTCGGCTGTTGTACTTCACTTCACCAGTTTCTTGATACCGTCGCACCCATAAATGAATTGTGTTTCTCTATAAGTAAATTAAAAGTTGGATTTGTAATGGCAAGAAATGAAAATATAAATTGATTATAGTTTAGATTACATTTACCTCGACAATTAATTCTCGAGCAATACTCTTTAAACTTTGATTTAGTTCCAAAAGGACGATTATTTAAAATAATAACAGTTTCTCAATCGAGACATCATGTTATTGTAATTATAAGTCATTATTCGAACAACACATAAAATATTGAAAAAGTATGCAAAATTTAATAAAATAATTAAAAATTATTCCCAGTACAGGAAACAACACAAACTTTTCTTTAAAAATATTCCACTCAGAAAAGAACGAGTTGACTGCATAATAAATTAAACAATTACCAAATCAAATTAGAAGACAGCATAAAAATTTATGAAATTGATACACAGAGCTTACAAAATGATATTCAGGTACGAAGACAAACTGGGCTCCCTTCACAATAAATATGTTAGATCCCAGTTACAAATTAAGGAACACATTCTGGCCGCAAATGAGTTGGTGATGTGTCAATGCAATTGTCAGATAGTCTCAAACCTGAAGGCTGTCCAGCCTGAGGTAACGGAGAGCCCGGCCCAGGCTGAGAGGGTGTCTCAGGACGGTATCTTTGTTCAAGACCAAGACATACCTGATATTTCACAGGAAGTGTCTCTAGAAGACCAGCCTGAGACTGCTACCTTTGCATCTAGTAATAGTAATCATGGGTCTCATTCGGTTATGTTTGCAGATAGTGTTGGAAGAGGTTTAGGTAAATGATTAAATAGCAATAAGAGTTATTCGACTTTTAATTATTGTATGCCTGGGTCATCTTACAAGCATATCATGGAATCTGTAACAAACAATGTATATAAATCAGACACCAATGTAACTGTCTTTATAGGTAACAGTTTGGATGTAAAAAAAGATGACATCACTGAGTGTGTAACAAAGTTACTAAAATTAAATTGTAATAAAATTATATTGTGTGCTTTTTCATATTTGGAAAAATTGTCTAGTAAACAAAAACATTATATTTCCTTGTCAGCCATTACAGTGACAAATTAGTTTTCTTTGACATCAACATTTTTGTTGATAAATTAAAGTCGACAGGCAATACAGTGTATCTTCCTATTAGGGTAAGACGTCAAATAGCGAGGCTATTATCTTTTACTTTAAACTCAGACTGTAGAGTAGTAATACTAATTTACAGGTCTCCAATAACATTAATAACGTTAGCAATTCTGCTATTAATAATTATAATTTAAACTAGTTTGTAGGACAAGGGAGGGTACCAATAACCAAATAGTTAGGAGTACATCCACCAACAAGAAGGTACTTTCTTGCTCTCACATAGTTAATTTAAAAAAGGGGCTAAGCAGAATTCTTTAAAATTATTCCATCAAAACATTCATGGTTTTTCTGCAAAGCAATTGGAAATAGAACTGTTTTTAGAAAAGACAATGTTAGAAATTATTTGTTTTACTGAGCATTGGCTGAAAGATTATTCAAAGCTTATTAATTATGAAAATTATACTGCGGGCAGCTGTTTTAACAGAAATGTTATGTTGCGTCACTTATTTTAATCAAAAATGGTATTAAATCAAAACCTCGTAAAGATATTTTAGATCTATCAGTTGAACATAGTGTTGAGTTGTCCTGTGTTGAGCTGGATAAGCATATTATAGTGTGCGTTTACAGACCCCCCAATTATAAAAACTACTGTATATTTGAGTCAGTGATGGAAGATGTTTTGGCAAAACTTGCAACTGGTAATAAACTAGTCATAATCTATGGTGACTTTAATATAAATATTTTAGAAAATAATTCAGATAGCAGTTGACTATTAAATCTCTTCAAATCATTTAATTTGTTTCATGTGTTTGAGGAACCAACCCGAACAACTGTGACTACTGCTACATGTATTGATAATGTTTTTTGTTGCTGCGACTACTTAAACAAAGCCATTATGAATTGTCTGCCTTCAGATCATAGTGGGCTACTGGTAACATTTGAGTCCAGCATACCAATACAACAAGTGCAGATTCAATCCAGACCAATATCATCCGGTAAATTAAATAAATTTAACAGCACTTTAATTGGTAAGTTAAGTTATCAGGACCTCACAGTGAACGATGGTAATATTTTATACAAAAAAGTTTTTTAGTTGTTCAAACAGAATTCAATAACACTTTTAAGAAGAAAACTAAAACTGTATGCCCTAAGTTTTTGTTCAGTGACTGGGCGACTAAAGGAATCAGGCAAAGTAGGGAAAGACTTTACGAGCTGTATGGCCTTAAGCCTTATATTAACACTGAAACTTTTAATAAGTATGTTGCTACTTACTCAAGAATTTTTAAAAATACCTGTAAACTAGCTAAGGTTTTATATATTAGCAATAAGGTTAAATTCGCAGAAAATAAAATTAAGACGGTTTAGAAAATTATAAACAATGAAACAAACAGGAACAAAAGAAATAATACTGATTACACGCTTGAGACTACACATGGACTTATTAGAGATAACAAAGATTTTGCTCAAGAATTTGTAAATTTCTTTACCAGCATCCCAATTAAAACTACTGAAACCTTGAATTATTCGCCGTCGCTCGTTTATGGTTTATTACACGCTAACGTTTCAGCCTGCCCGACTGACTTTAACTTTTCACATATAAACCCAATAACAGTAATAAAAGCTTTTAAGCAAATAAAGATAAAGTTGACCGAAGATCTATGGGGAATGTCCATCAAAGTTTGTACCTTCATTATTCAGACTATAGCGCCGTACTTAGCTTTATTTTTTTAAATTTGTGTATAGATCAAGGAGTCTTTCCGGATCTAATGAAACATAGTAAGGTTATACCACTTTTTAAACCCGGGGACAGTAAAGACACAAATAATTATAGACCAGTATCCGTGTGGACAGGTTTCAGCAAGGTATTTGAAAAGATAATGCTAAATCAAATCATCAATTATTTTAATACAAAAAAACATCTTACACGAGAAACAGTATGGTTTCCCCAAAGGACGTTGAACAACCGACGCTGGTGTCACCTTAATAAAACACATCTTTGATGCATAGGAGGAGGGACAAGATGCCATAGGTATCTTCTGCGACCTGTCGAAGGCGTTTGATTGCGTTGATCATGAAACATTGCTTTTGAAACTTGAGCATTACGGGCTAGGCCAATCAGAATTAAGTTTAGTAAAATCCTATTTAAATGATAGACAGCAACTAGTTCAAATAAACGGTGTCAATTCGTCGGGGTTGAACGTGAAAATGGGGGTACCCCAGGGCTCAATTTTAGGTCCGTTCTTATTTTTAGTAAACATTAACGATTTATCCCATCTATTAAAAAACAAACTAAACATGGTGTTATTTGCTGATGACACTTCTTTGATTTTTAAGATAAATAGTTGTACGAGTAACGTTGCCGACGTAAATAATGCATTGCAGCAAGTTCTAAATTGTTTCACTGCTAATATTTTAGTTTTGAATGCTAAAAAAACTAAATGTGTAAAATTTGCCTTTCCGAATGTCAAAAGTTATGATTGAGACATTATGTTAAACAACGAAAAGCTACAATTCGTCGACAAAACAGTTTTCCTGGGGATCACGCTAGACTCAAGGTTACAATGGGGTCCTCATTTAATATCACTTGCAGGGCAACTAAGTTCGGCAGTTTATGCTGTTAGAAAGATTCGTCAATTTAGTGATGTAGATACCGCTAAGCTGGTCTATTTTAGTTACTTTCATAGTATAATGTCTTACGGTTTTTTACTATGGGGAAGGGCTGCAGACATTCAGTAAATTTTTGTTCTGCAAAAACGAGCCATCAGAGCTTTATGCAATCTTCGCCGGCGCGATTCTCTAAGGGAACTATTTATGGACATTAACCTCATGACGGTACCTTGTCAATATATTTACGAAAACATCATGTACGTAAGAAATAATTTACATCTTTTTAGTAAAAACAGCGACAGACATAGTTATGTTACTAGAAATAGGAACCAATTAATTCAACCAGGCTGGCTAAAGTAGCGTCATCTTTTATGGGGTACTGTATAAAATGTTACAATAAAATACCGCCCCGCATTCTAGAACTAAATGACGCGAAATTCTAAACTTGTATAAAACGCACACTATGATGCAGGCAGATATATTATAGGTTGGGGGATTACATCGCTGATAAGAATGTTTGGCCGAACGCTAGTCCAACTCCACAGCCACTAGGGCACAAAAAAAAGTGATAAGCAGAAAAGTTCTGCAGTAAGTGACCTGCTGAAGACTGTATAAATATATTTGTGTTGTATAAATTCAATTTATTTTTGTATTATATAGCTGCACAGCACATATGTGAGTCTATGTACCAACTGTAAATCTACCATTTACTGTACCTATGTGTCGTTTGTTGACTTCAGTGTGCCCTGGCATTTGAGTGTATCATGCTCTCTCTAATGTCTCTCTGATGGTGGCACATGTGTTGGATCATTCGGTTCCCTTCATGATGGTTGAGCTGAGTGGTGCCGATCCATATGTCATGTTCGTGAACGGGCGCCATCAGTTGGGATTGGTCATACCTTAGCTGCCTCCGCCTGTTTTTAATTACCTAATTATTGTATTTTTAATTGTTTGTTTTACTCTAGACGCTTTTAAGTGCGGTTTTTTTACATCGTTCTTACATATATGTATGTATTTTTCCAAAAAAAATATTTTAACCAAATACTTGTAAAACACATTTTTTTAAAAAAGAGTAAGTGTGGAGTTTCTTGTCCGTTCTTCTCCATAACAAGCTACATTTCCGAATGGACGGTAGAATCAATTATTATTACATTTTTTTTTGACGTTCGAAAGTGCCGCTCAATGGCCTAATTGAATAAAGAAATTTTGATTTTGACACAAACAGACGAGTAATTATGCTAAGATGCTATGTCATATTTTAATTAACAAAATTATAAGCTTACCCTCAATCTTATTCATAATCAAATTTTTATAATATTATATAAACGTCAGGGCCGACATGAATAATGTGATGGTGATTTATAAACATATCGATGAATTTCACTACTATGACCAGTGTCAGAATGGCGTGGCGGTATACCAGCTTGACTCGTGAGCTATAGGGTTCAAGATCGTATCTTGCTTTTCGGCCTAACGATTTTATAAAATTTTAAAATTCTGTTGTGAGGTTTTAGAAATCTATAAAAAAGTATAATGTTTGATAAACACATTTGGAAGTTTTAAAATATCAATAGGTAGGATGCGATGGATGATATTTAGCGGTCGCATGCATGAGCACCTTCAGTTTTTTACCCGACTGCCGAAAGAGGGTAATGTGTTTATCAGTCTATGTATGTATGTATGTTTGTTCCTATGTGGCGTTCTAGAGAACAAACGCGTTGGCCGATTTTGATGATTCTTACGTCAATCGATTCGTCTTAACCCTGCGAGTGTTACTGATTACATAAAATTTGGAAAAGAAAAAAATGGCGGATTTTGGGCGCCATTTTGTGAGAGAATTTTTTTTTTTATCTTCCAAACCCATCGTGTGGGGTATAAAAAGAAAGGGTTTAAGGCGGTGATTTCAGAAATACATAACACCTATATGTTTAAATGTACCTAATTCTAAAAAAAATAACTAAAAAGTTTTAAATAAAAAAAGTTAATAATACATCTGGTTTTGGTCAGCCAGCTCGCGAATATGTATCCTCCGACTGCACAGCATGATTTTCTTCTTGTTTACGTCTTTTTAGTTCGCTTTTTAAGCAGTCGGGTTTTTTTTATTTTTTTATTTCTAGTTAGAATATCTTAGCAGTTTCATTGATATCACCACACGTAAACATCGTAGTATATCCTCCTGTCCATAGAAATCGCTTTTAAAACATTTCTAGGGGTGAAGATTTTCTGTTGCTGTAAGTACAATTCAGAATAATGATTTTTTTGTAATCTGGCCGAGGCTTTATGTGAATTCAATAGTCATTCAACCACTACGTGGTACATCTGCCATCTCCGAAAAACTAGCGAACCATTTATCTTTAGAACTCTAATTAATTATCGCTACCTCGCACACATGCCTACATACTACATTAGATTAGGCGACTATTACGCCTCTCCCTCACGTTAATATAATGAACGTCCTTAATTCTGCATAATGCTTGCGGCGCACTCCGAGTTATCTTCACCGCCTCTCTTCCGCCGCTCCGCTCACCCTCTCTTATTACGCTCCGCTCCGACAATTTGATTAGCTCAGTGACGTCACAGAAAACCGGACGTCCAGTTCGTTCAGCAAAGTTCCGGTTAATTCAGGAAATTGTATGAAAGGCGAAGAAATAAGATCCAATTAATTATAAAGACACGGGGTGTTGTGTAGTGTAATCATAATACTGTGTTGATATTGTGTTGTTATTGTGGTCATTCCTTGTACCTTTGTGCATAAAGTTTTTAAATAAATAAATATGAAAAGATTTTTTTTCTGCAGATAAGGCAATAGTTCGTTTGCTTGAAAAAGCTCCGATTACTTATCACTTCCTGAGGCCTTGTTCACACAGAACATTCGTATTTCCAGGATCGTTTTAACGAAATCGTCGCTGCTGTCATCGCAAATCAATAGTACATTATGGTACAAGTATGTAATGTTGATGATTACTGCTGAGGCTTAAAAGGGCCGAGGACGGTAATCATCAATACACACGTATATCATACGACGTTTTTCAACACACTTGTGTAGAAAATAATACTAAAAAATCATTTTCAACAGTGAAATCGAGTTGTGAGAAAGTTTTCGCAATGGCGGGAAGAATTAATCAGTTACCAATGCGCGCGCATCTAACAATGGCGATCGGCCGTAGACTAAAAGAAAGAGTTTCCTTTTTTTTTTGGCTTCTTGCGGATAGCGTTTTAGCCACGTACCAAATGGGGAATTTCAAGTTTTCTTTATTACAGAGAAAACAATAAAAAATATTTCAGTGAAAGCTTTATTTATTAAACACGTACAATTTGAAATTATCTATTTAAATACGAAGTTGCATGAAATGAGCAAGCAATAGATACATTAATTTATTTGTAGGTACTATTGAGCACGATCTTTTTTGTATCTAAACTTTTTTAAGAACAAAGCAACTCAACCAATAAAATAAAAAATAAAAACTCTATAACTCACTTGTGAATAATAGCAATGAAAAAGTCACAGTTTGATTACAGGTATCATTCTGTGCCTAATTGCGGTGAAATTAGAGCCACTTTAGGAGCAAGTGTGTTGAAAATACTTTTACGATAAAGCAAACCTGTAAAACTGACCACTGTGTGTACGAGCACTAAGCCAAAGAATCTGGTTTGTATTCCTAGATATTGATTAAGTATTAAAGTAATAAGTAAAACAAATATCAGTGTGTCACGAAAACAGTCATTAGTAGAAAACCTTCTAGTGTCGCCTGTGAAAGATTTGAATACCAAATTAATGTTACCAATTTGATTATGGGTCGAAGCCAGACTAGAGCTTGGCTAATTAAATTATTACGAATCTATTGTAGCAAATTAACATCAAATAATAGTCAATTTTCAAATAGGTACCTTTTATGATAATGTACTTGGCGTGGCATTTTGTTATGGTACACAACGATTCTGTGTGTTACGCCCTTGGCGAAACAAGATAAGGTCACTTATAACTAAAACTTATTACTACACCCCGTGTTTCACTACATATTATAAAACTGTCTGTCTATCAGTCTGCCTGTCTGTTCGCGATAAACTCATAAACTACTGAACGGATTTTCGTGCGGTTTTTGACATTGTGCTGTGGTGGCCCAAAAGTATCGGCCGCGAATTATAAGTTGTAGGTCGTGGTTTCCAGGCAGGCGCTTTACTTTGTGTAAATTATTTTATCACCACTGCTCTCAAAACAGTAGTAGCTCCTGTGAGCGAGCTGCATCTCCGGCACTTTCCTGGATAGAAAGAAGAGGACTACCCGTTGGATTAGTTTTCCGGCAACCCAGCTGTAGGCATTGGGTAGATGCGATGATTTGTATTCGAGAGGTGAGCGTGCTTACAGCTCCGGGACCATTCTGGAGAAATGGGAGCCAGCTTCTCTGGCGTCCTTAACGGGGATTGAATCCGCTAGCACCAACTGCGCTGGTGCTGGTGCTTGCACTAGTGCTGGCGTGCTGGGGTGCGTGTGGTGAGCGGCTTTATTGCTCCGGTACCATTCTGGACAAATGGTAGTGAGTAATCACGGTGCAACTCACATTTTCTCTTGAGTACCAGGGGCGAGTGCTCTCGGAGGCGTGACCTACCGAAGATGGTCCCAGACACCTCGTAAGGGGTTGCCTGGTATAGTGTGCCGCTTTCCATAACGTAAGGTTGGTGAAGGAGGCCACTATAGGAAAACTCAGTAGACAAATAGGGTACGTGCTCTCAAAACAGTGAGGAAACCGGAATGTTCTAGAACCAAAAATTCGAATACACATGACGTCTACCAACCCGCATTAGGTCCGCGTGGTGGATTACGGCCGGCCCTTTCCCTATCACAGAGAGGAGGCCTGAGTCCCAGCCATCGACCACAGTGGCTGTATGGTCGATGGTCCCAGCAGTGGGCACATTAAAAAAGGCTGATGATAATGATGAAAATTTCAAGGTCGCATTTTTCTTTTGTGTATGGTAGATAGGTACTTATTTTAAGAAAAAAACATGTAGGCATAACGTACTCTACTACCCGTGCGAAATCGAGGCGGGTCGCTAGTTTGCGTATAAATATTCGAGGAGTCAATATATCAAAAGCTTTCGACTGTTAAGCTATGCACAAAGCTACGCCCGCGCCAGCCAGTCACGAAATTATTTCTACCTCTCGAGCTCAGATTATTAGGATACTGTTGTTTTCAAAGATTTTGTTATAGTGCATATTTCGTTGTTTAAAAGCTAGACTCTAGCTGTATTTTACAGAGATTAATGACTGGTTTTGTGAATATGTACAAGTAATAAAACATGATCCATGTTAAACCAAGAAATAAAATAACGGCAGAGGCTGGGCCTGAAATCGTGCATAACTTGTGTTGTATAGATACCATGATCTACTGAAACTTTTCTTATTTGCACAAGAACAGCGACTGAAATCATTTCGATTATGCTATATAACCTAAACACTGGATCTAAACTATACCGTTGTCGTTCATGAACGTGTAAAAAAAACCGGGGAGGCGTTACTAAATTTCAAAATTCTTTTGCCAAGTTTTTCTCGTCTTGTTGTAAGCTATTTATGTCAATGATCTGGAAAATTTCTGGTATAATATTTTCGCAAGCACCACGAGCAGTGGTGGCCCAGTGGTTACGGTCCCGACTAAGAGCAGTGGTGGCCCAGTGGTTACGGTCCCGACTTACGAGTTGCAGGTCGTGGGTTCGAACCCGAGCAGGCGCTTTACTTTGTGTAATTTATTTCATCACCACTGCTCTCAAAACGGTGAAGGAAAACATCGTGAGGAAACCGGCATGTCCTAGAACCAAAAATTCAAAGACATGTTACATCTACCAATCCGCACTGGGCCTGCGTGGTGGATTATAGCCCACTCCCTCTATGAGAGGAGGCCTGAGTCCCAGCAGTGGGAACTTTAAAAAAAAAAAAAAAAGGCTGATGATGTGATGATGTGAAGCACCACTCTGTGGTGTAACCGTAAAATTATATAGGTCCTCGTAATTAACATGGTTTATGCACTAAATTGTGAAAACTTCCGTAACAATACGCTTAAGCATAGCTGTTGGTTTGACAAGAATTCGTTTTTTAGAACAGTTTAACTGCACATTTAGTTTGATAAAATGTTCGTTCTCTTGTTTCTAGTAAAAAAAAGAAAATCCAATCTACAAAGTTGACACTTTTCTGACATTGAAACGAAGAACTACTAAACCTTATAGTCAAACCTTTGAGTCATAACTAATTACCATAATCACTTATTAATTTTATACAGACTTTAATTAATCCATGGAAGGCTGTGATGAAAGAATGAATGGAATATTTTAATTAAGACTGGCTTGAGATCCTTTTACATTTTGCTGTATCTACTGGCGAGGAAATTATCTTATTTTGAAGTAACTTTTCTACTTAGTGTAAAAAGAGAGCTTTTCTCTAATTATAGGTACTTTATATTATTCTACGTGTTTCATGTCAAATAGATAATTATAAGCTTGTTCGTCAAGATTCGTCAAGGTTCGCCAGATATATTTTGAATCACAGGTTTTTTAAATCTAAAAAGGTTAGGCCAAAACATTAATCACTTGCTACTTTTTAAAAGAAATTTGTTAATGTATTTTGAGTTGCTGGTGGTTTACACGTCTAAATTCAGTTCACAGAAAATTTAATTTCCTCAATGAGCGTTTGTTGTGATGTTAAACTGCCATTTCAAGCAGATCAGCGGCCAATACCTGACACAATGCACACTATACCCCTTATATAATTTCATATTCACAAACAGTGCGGTGTGACGATAGTCAAAGAGCCAATATCATTTTAAATGTTCCAACATCTGTGTCGGTCTTAGTGTCTATGTCGGTCATAGGAATGCAATTTGTCGGAGATCTAGTCAAGTAGTACGAAACAATCCGACGTGCTATCAGTAACAGTTGCCGAGCCATAATAAGGGTATATGTTCGCTGTATAATTATGATCGTGACTAAAAGACCGGGGTCTAAGGTTTAAAAGTACCTGAGCTTAATTTTAGTAATTAATTGATAGTACCCTTGAGATTACACCGGAAACTTTGGCAAAGTTTGAAATTAAGATTTAATTGCTAGGTCCAGCTTCATATTTAGGAATTCTCTATTGATTTAATTTGATCGGATCTTGTTAGTTTTTCATGATCTTTGGTATAAAGGTCTAATGTAACGTGCGAACTTACCGATTCAAGTCGAAGTTATTAACATATTCAAATACAGCAATTCAGCGTGGTGCATTCGCACGTCGTCAGCTTCTCTCGCAAATTGCAAGGAAATTGTGTTATAAACACACAGAGATTTGTTTGAAGAGGTAATCTAAACTTGGGACGTTAATATCGAATCTCAATCTCAGTATGAAATCCTATTTCTATAGAGATATAAAGTGACGAACATAGGTATTATAAACATGAGGAAATTGTATTCAAAGTAATGTATGCAGAGATATGTTTAATGTGGCTTTCAAAATATTAATATCCGTTGTGTAATGAAGGTAAATAATATTTCTGTATCTTAACAAATTCAAGGGGATGCTAGGTTGTGGGAGTGCTGTGCGATTTACTCTCAGGTGAGTGTTATACGAATCATCGCAGCATGCGTCGAATTAAAAAAAAATGTCATCAACATAAATTTAGTTTTGCATATGAACTGAAGCTAGCGCGACTGGAGGGATTGTTATTTTTTTTTTTACACCCTTTTTGGATTCATCTGGAAAATCGAATATATTGCATTCCTTTTTCATAAACAATTACGATACTCTATTGTCTTATTCGATTGTAGTAGGTGAATTCATTTTTATAGGTAATGCTTTTACATATAAATGTGGATGAATGGAGAGGGAGGGGAAGGCCAAAGAAAAGATGGTTGGACTGAGTGGAGAGTGATATGAAAGAAAAGGGATGCACTGATAGCGTCCTGTTCGAACGGTATGCAAGAAGGAAACGTGTTGCGGTGACCCCAAGTAACATAGGATAAGGGCAGGAAGATTTATTTATTTATTTTGTTTATTATAAGGTACACCAACAGCATTACATACAAAATAGTTTGTAGTAATCAAAGAAAAAATAAAGATGCTGGCATGTATGCCTATTACAGGTATACACAGCTTACACCATATGGTCAGAAACACTAAATTATTTAAAATTTCAAAATATAAATATTTGACGGCTGTTACGTCAAACGTCAGGTTGACGGGACTGTCGATGTCAACCTAGCGAAGCGTCATTGTCGATGGTAGTGCGGGCGGCCATCTTGTCTTAAACTCACTTTCTGAACGGGACGGCGCCTGCGCACCACGCTTGTGACGAATCGCTCAGAATCTTCACCATCACGCTATCTCAAGATTTAATTAAGTTGATTTCGTATAGTAGTAATCGCTAATTACCTAATTACATCGTGATTCCTGTGAATACTGATTAAAATAAGTCGTTTGTGGTCTGAAGCCATTTATTCCTATTTCCGCGCCTACCTACCCACATAATTAGAAGATGAGTTCTGGTGCTCCAAGCCTTCCTGGCCCTACATCAGAAGCGGGAATCGATCGTGCTAATAAGTTCACACGTAAAAACAATGCTAGTTAAAATGGCGGTTACATTCTTGCAAATTACAGTGTTGTTTATCCGGGATCAACGTGGGACTGATTTAAATAATCGTAGAGTTTTCTGCGACTACCCTCAGTCAGAAATAATGAAACACCAGTCCGGAGCAGAGCAGCAAGGAGGCTAGCAACAACCAAGGAGCTGGACAGGTCAATGAGGAGCGAGTGGGCGTGAAGAAAGATCCATACACACTGATCTTTATGCCAATCTGGTGAGTCATTTTCAATTTGTTATAACTATGGAAAAGTATGTTCTTTATTCAAGGTTTAGTGTTGCTGAAGAGTTATTATTCTACTATCACTGGTAATAGTCCTTAGCTAGCTATTATTGTTCGGACTTTAGAGCGATGTAGTAGCATTGCCGTACCAAACACATCATGCTGGATCTTAAGATAATTCCAAATGTAATAGTTTGATTAGTTGTGTAGTGTGATAGTTTTATGTAGTGTAAAAGGTGGGCATAAATAAAAAAGGCAGACTGATAATCACACCGATTTATTATTACTTAATAAAACTTACACAATCGAACAGAGTAACTAACAGCTTCGCAGTAATCGCAGCAACAAGAGAACCCAAAAATGAGCTGGCAGTGCATTATATAGCTTTTCCCCTACCGGAGGCGTCCAGTAGTGGCGGCGGTGGCGTGGCTTCGCTGTAATTGGCTGTCTTGAGTGGCGCGCTGTGATCAGCTGAGGCAACGTGGCGTAACATTCGGCCGTCCTGAAACAATGGTTGCTCCCGCAATGGGAGAAGAATGTTAACTTTCAAGTAGATCAATAAGGTCTTCAGTTTCGAGCTGTTCATCAGAACTACTGGCACTGTCAGATATAGGAATCGTACCGTGATAAGGCCTCAAGGAATCCGCTGCAACCAGGCCTATAAAGGCCTTGTAACCTCTGAGTCCCTTGATACTTCGGATCCTGTATCTGTCATTGCCTACCACCTTGGTTACGACATATGGACCTGAGTAAATGTCATCTAGCTTAGTGTTAACTTTTGTGGCACTGCTTGTCGGTGCTTGCCGCCAAAGAACTAAATCACCCTTTTTATAGATGTGGCTAATTTTGCGTTTCTTGTCAAAGTTGCGTTTCATCCTATCGCTTGCTACTCTTAGCTGAACACTAGCTTTGCTGCGCCTAACCTCCACTGGCTCACTAACACTTTCTTTAGTAATGACATCACAACGTGGCCTAGAACTTTTGGCAAACATCAAATCATAGGGCCTATAAGTTGTACTTTCATTTGTGGTGTAGCAGCTCATACTTACGTTACGCAAATGTATAAACATACAAATTAGAGGCGCACACAACCACTCGCCACCGTGCGCCCGCGCATACTAGCTAGCCAAGGTGAAAGGAATGTCGATCGGCCGGCTGTATCATCGCGCTCGGACATCGAGGGGAGCGCGGCACATCCTACCGACATTACCGAGATTGTGTTAGTCTTAAGTTTATTTGCATACCCTATTATATTTGATATTGATGAGTTTGTAATGTATATAAGCAGCGCTTTTATAATAAAACATATAGATCGTTATTCGTCTTCTTACTTTCAACACATATCCCTAAAGTGGTGACCCCGCGTTCAAAATGACCAGCGAAGAAGCGATCGAAATGATCAGTATCAAGTCGCGCATTCCACAGTTCTGGCGTGACAAACCTCGTCTTTGGTTTGCCCAGTTCGAAGTCATGATCGCCAACCAGAAGCTCGGAGAAGAAGGGAAATTTGGACTGGTAGTAGCAAATCTCACCAAGCCAGAGGTGGAGCAAATTAGCGACATCATCATGGCCGCTCCGAACACAGGAAGATATGAAGGAGTCAAGAAGAGGCTGGTGTCCGTCTACGAAGAATCTGAAGAGAAGCAATTGCAGAAGTTGCTCAACGAAATGGAGCTCGGCGATCAACGGCCATCACAACTACTGCGCCGAATGCAAGACCTGGCGCGAGACAAAATACCAGATGCTACGCTACGCATGCTATGGATCGGACACCTGCCTGCCGCGACCCGCGCGGTACTAGCCGTAAGCGACGAGTTAAAATTGGACTCGCTTGCCGCCATGGCAGACAAGATGCATGAGCAAATGAAGGAGGTAAACTCCGTTTGTTCCTGCCACAGTCAATCTTCAACAGCACAACAGCAAACATCGTCAGAACAGAACATAATCAGCATGATTGAAACCCTGACCAAGGAGGTAGCTGCGTTAAAAATGGATCGAGAGTATAATTACCGTCAGCGACCCCAACGCTATAGAAGCCGATCACGTTCAAAATCCCGTGATCGAAGGAGTGGTTGTGTGCGCCTCTAATTTGTATGTTTATACATTTGCGTAACGTAAGTATGAGCTGCTACATCATTACGATGCGATTGCGATTACCCGGCGAATTTTATGAAGAATCAACAAGACATCGCGACACGGTTTCAAACATCATGGATAAGTTAAATGGAGCGTTAAAGAAGGCCCAGGCGCAACGGAAATCAAACCAATCCCGAGCGACATTTATTCACGACGACCTATATAAATGCTCGCATGTTTATCTACGCAATGACGCATCAAGCAAGCCTCTGACGCCAACCTACAATGGCCCGTACGAAGTGATAAGTCGTAAGGACAAATATTTCACTATCCAGTTAGGCAAAAGAAGCAGCAACATCACTGTTGATAGACTAAAGCCAGCTTTCCGGATTAACACAGAGCCAGAAAAGCCAGTCACAGATACGTACGCATACGTCACGAAAACAGGCAGGACATCGAAGCCTTGTGTACGTTTCACTAGCGGGGGAATGATGTAGCAGCTCATACTTACGTTACGCAAATGTATAAACATACAAATTAGAGGCGCACACAACCACTCGCCACCGTGCGCCCGCGCATACTAGCTAGCCAAGGTGAAAGGAATGTCGATCGGCCGGCTGTATCATCGCGCTCGGACATCGAGGGGAGCGCGGCACATCCTACCGACATTACCGAGATTGTGTTAGTCTTAAGTTTATTTGCATACCCTATTATATTTGATATTGATGAGTTTGTAATGTATATAAGCAGCGCTTTTATAATAAAACATATAGATCGTTATTCGTCTTCTTACTTTCAACACATATCCCTAAAGTGGTATTGTTGATACCCCAAACAATGTCGGGTAAGCTATTGGCCCAATTATTCGCTGCTTCACTAGGGTCTGTGGCACGCAATGCATTCAATATGGTTCGGTTGGTGCGTTCCACTTGACCATTGGCTCGTGGGCATGCAACTGAGGTCAAGATATGCCTAAACTGTCTGTCAGTTGAAAACTTTTTAAAATATCTACTAGTAAAAGCCTTCCCATGATCACTTACAAGTTTATCAGGGTATCCAAATAAGCTAAATATGTTTTTTAGTGTTCTAATGGTTTCTACTGAATTTACTGTTCGAGTGGGCTCAGCAATAACAAATTTTGAAAAAGCATCTGTCATAACTAACATATACTGATAACCTTTTAATGTTTTGCAAAAGGGGCCTAAATGGTCGACATGCACCATGAGCATAGGCTCTGTGGGTTTGGGAATAGGGAACAATTTTCCTTCTTTCTTTCCATGACCACCTTTACCATAAGCACAATGGAGACATGCATTAACATATTTTTGAATAAAGCGAGTCATTTTGGGAAACCAGTAATCTTTTTTTATCAAATCCATACATCTTTGCAAACCCACATGTCCAATATCATCATGGTGCATTTGGACCAGCCTCCATCGAGCTAACGCTGGCGAGTACGAGGCGATTACCATGCAATGTCTTTTTATATAACCTATCATTAATAAACACGTAATTGTTGGTTATTTCGGAAGCAGCCGAGTCATCCCTAAGCTGGTCAATCATTCGCTTTAATTTGTCGTCCTGGTACTGGACGGTATAGAACCAGTCTGACACTTCAAGGCGATTGACATTCATAGTATCGACTGGGTTCCTACTTAACGCGTCTACGTGTTTCATTCTTTCTCCGGGTCTATACTCTACACTCATATCAAAGTCTTGGATTGACAACCACCATCTGGCCATACGCGGGATAATGTCACGTTTGGTTAGGGTGGCACGAACCGCCGTGCAGTCAGTCACGATCTTAACGTGTTTCCCTACAATGTACACCCTAAATCTACGCAATGATTCGACCACGGCGAGCGTTTCGAGCTCGTAACCGTGATACATGCTTTCTTCCTTACTCGTTACCTTACTAAAATACATAACGGGGCGTAGCGAATTATCAGTCTGTTTTTGTAACAAAATGCCCGCGATAGCTGATTTGCATGCATCCGTGTGAATTTCCGTTGGCAGTGCAGGGTCATATAATGCAAGTATGGGTTTTGTGCACAAACACTGTTTTAATTGTTCAAAACTATTAGATTGTTCACTGCCCCACTTCCACACAGCGTTTTTCTTTGTTAAATCTGTTATTGGGCGCGCAATTATTGCGAAATTTTTAATAAATTTACGGAAATAACTACATAACCCAATAAATTGACGTATCTCGTGAACATTGCTAGGGATGGGAAACTGCGACACCGCTGCCAATTTCAATTCACCCGGTTGAATGCCATTCGATGAAATTTCATGTCCTAAATATGTGATTTTATTTTGTAAAAAGGAACACTTGCGCATATTTAGCTTTAAATTTTCCGATTTCAATTTATAAAGGACTTTCTCTAAAATATCTAAACCGGACTGCACATCGATGGAAGGTAGCAATAAATCGTCTAAAAATGCTAATACCTCATATTCGTTTGAAAAGTCGTTGCAGGTTTTCATACTACCGCCTTTAGAAACGTTATTGCAATTTCGTATAGAATCAACGATCTTGTTTATGAGTCGCATAAAAACAGACGGTGCGTTAGCCAGACCAAATGGAACACGAGTATATTCAAAATGACCCTGTGGTGTTATAAAAGCTGTTTTGTGTACGTCTTCAGGGGCGATCCTAACTTGATGGTAACATTGGGCTAAATCAAGACTTGTGAAGAAATTCTTGCCGGCTAACTTTGAGACCTGATCATCGATGTGGGGCAACGGATACCTATCTTTGACGGTAATGGCGTTAAGCGCCCGAAAGTCGACACAGAGCCTACTGTCGCCGTTCTTTTTCTTCACCAGGATAACTGGAGACGCGAAACAAGACTCGGACTCTCGGATTATACCTGCGTCTAATAACTCCGAGACTTTTGACCTAACTATATCCTGCTCACTATAAGACAAACGGTAAGGTTGGCGGTATATAGGCTGTTTACTTGTTAATGTTATGCTCATTTGTAATAAATCTGTACATCCCAAGTCTTTCGTTTTATTTTCAAAACAGTCACTATAATTTTTCAATAAAGTGATTAAATTATTGTGATCATTTTTATTTAATTCACCCGACCTGATATCATTTAAGTTTACTCCCCCAATAGTGCCTGCATTGGCTAGGCTAGTGTGCAAAACAGACGCAATAGGATGGCTATAATCATTATTGGCTTTAGCTGTGGAAGTCGATGGCAAAGTGTAATTTTGTAGGCTAACCTGAACTGGTAGTGGCGAAGTGATGCAGCTGTCGGCTCTTGTCAGTACTTCACCAGGCTCCCAGGTGATGTTTTGAGCGCCATTGTTGATGATCTTGATATATCCGATGGGGCCTCTTAGCTGCGTGGCTGGAATCGAGTAGGCTACACCTCGCAGCTCATAATGTTGTGGCGTAGTGACGACATCGTTGTCTTCATCATTGCCCAGCACATTAACTTTGATGATGGAATGTCCTGGCAATATAGGCTCTCTTTTTCAGCAGTGACGACCTTGAAGCGAGTGCGCTCTTCAATTACATCCATGTGTCTTGTAAAGTCGAAATCTTGTTTGAGGGTAGCTCTTCCTCCGCTAACCAACAAAGACATACCGTCGCTGTTGATAATTGGCTGCCCAACCAACAGATTTATGTTCCCCATCTCCACGTTTGATAAATGCGCCTTGCAGAGGATAAGTATGCCGTCGATTTCCAGCTGGAAAGTTACTTGTCCGCGGCTGGGTAAATGTTCTCCGGAGAAGCCTTTGAGGACGGTGTTAGATGGGATGATTTCGAGATCCAGCAGTTCTGACACTCGAGTTGAGAGCACGTTGACTTGACTGCCGGTGTCAATGTAAGATTTAACGTAAGTGCCATTAATCTTTACCGTTTTTTCGTAAATCTTGTTGTAGTTTTGTAGTAGCTTGATTTCTTTGACTTCATCGACGCCTTGTTTCGAAACATTTACGCAGCGTGGAGCAATGTGGCCTTGCTTACCACACTTGTAGCATTTCCGCAAATCTGGATAAGGGCAGTTACGTAGTATGTGCCCAGTTTTTTTACAGCGCGGACACGGGTCGACGTCAGGGTTGATAGGAGTATATTTTTTATCGTTTCCTTGTCGATTGTTGGCATCTTTATTTGGCGCACGTGTTCCGCTCGACGTTGGTGGAGGTTGGTAATCATCCAACGCGGAAAGAAAGCCTTCATATAGTTCTTCAGGTCGCTCGCACTGGTAAGCTCTCGCATTCGCTTGGAGGGATAGTGGTAGACCGCGAATGATGCAGGAAACAGTTGCGTTGTCGGACAACTTACACCGGAAGCACATGGGCACTTTGTCCTGGTAGTATTTCGTCATCGATTCTGTAGCTAGTTTCTTCCGGTTCATCATCTCTTCTAACATGTTACCGAAATCACGATGTCTGGGAAACGCACGCATCAACATCTGCTTCCAATCTTGCCAGGAAAAATCATATTCATCAAGCCGATTGTACCATCTTCTAGCTTGACCTCTTAATCTGTCTTGCAGGTGAAATGACTTCGTAGTTTCACTCCAGCCATGAATCTCGCCGAGCTGATCGATCTTTTTGAGCCATGCTGACGCAGTAGTGCATTCTTCACTATCGGGATCAAACTCTGGTATCAGAGAGGCCGCGCGGAGTTCTTTTCTTGTGGTGATGGAGGGTGTCTTGTCGTTTAACTCACGCATGGCTTTTTGTACCTCGGTTTCCAAAAGTTTTCTAAGAATTTTTCGGGCTGGTGGGATTTCTGGTGATGTGACGTCATCTTCATCGCCGCTCGTTTCGGATGCTTCTTCATATTGGGATTCACGACTTCCTGACTTACGTCCTAACCTTGTCGCCTCGGCGTGATTACGCTTCATAGCTTTCTCTATTTATCCCCACTTCTGAGATGTAAAAGGTGGGCATAAATAAAAAAAGGCAGACTGATAATCACATCGATTTATTATTACTTAATAAAACTTACACAATCGAACAGAGTAACTAACAGCTTCGCAGTAATCGCAGCAACAAGAGAACCCAAAAATGAGCTGGCAGTGCATTATATAGCTTTTCCCCTACCGGAGGCGTCCAGTAGTGGCGGCGGTGGCGTGGCTTCGCTGTGATTGGCTATCTTGAGTTGCGCGCTGTGATTGGCTGTCTTGAGTTGCGCGCTGTGATCAGCTGAGGCAACGTGGCGTAACAGTAGTGAGAGTTAACTAAGTTTGAGAAGAAGCGTGGCATTCTTCTTTTCGAGTCAGAGAGCCAAGCTATCTGGAACGTAGTAAACCCTACCAGGCCATGTTAATGAGGCTTAAAATGTCGTGGCCGCTATGGCATTCATTCGATTCTCTAAAGGGGATGCTGTTATGTGTGGTTTATGTTTTGGACACTCTACACTCACACTCTGTGTTCATAATAACCCATATTGCAGTGCCGGTTTAGGTTACTACACCGCTGTTCCGGTAAATTTTCATCAAAGCTGTGTATGATTAAGATAACCATGTGAACATTTACTTTCGTAGTGTTTTTCATGTTTCAGATACCATATTGTGTCGCAGTGGAGCCTCTGCTGCAGGCTAGCGGTTCAGATACTGTACGTGAAGGCTGAAGTGTCAACATCCGAGAGGTTAAAAAGAACGGAAGGCTAGCAGTTTGCAGGTGGTAACCGAACGTTATGACAACAGTTGTGAGGTCGGGAGCGCGCAAGTTTTGGATAGAATACTCGGTGAGTCGCTTCCATGTTATTTCGATAGTGAGTTCGAATGTTGTCTAGGGAAGAGATGCTAGTTCGAGTTTAATAGAGTGTGTCGAAATTCGTCCACTGAATTGGTAGTGGTTATAATATCTAGCACTATCACTAGGTAATTAAGACACACTTAGTAAAAAGCAAGTAGTTAATGAAATTCCTATTGGCGGTATAGTTTCAACATTTTGTTTAGTACGCGCTTTAGGATGAGATATCCCATAAGAAGGACATAAGATAACCAAAATGACTGCGCAAATAGTGATTTTGAGTTGCAAAGCGAGTTAGTAATGTCATTGGGCCAATGCAATTGTATCGAGATAGGTACCAGTACCTATCATTTACGTGTATTCAGAACAGATCTTATGTTGCGTAACGATAAACAACGACCGTCTTCAGATCTGAATTTACTTACTTACTTTCAAAGTAATATTATGATAGTAGTAGATTTCACGATTGTTTTCCTTACATGAAAACTGAGTTAGTGAGCAATAGTAAATGGTTACTGTTGATAATTTGATTTTAACGATATTGAACCGAGTTAATTCGTGAAGCTCCTTCACACGAGCTATTAAGACGCAAATATTAGCAGGCTTAATTGTTCCCTCATATTGACAGTCGGTGCGTTCCAAAATCTTTGAGTAAAAACCGCGAATCTTGTGAGAAAGATCCCCGATCACCAAGTTCCTCAAGAATTGGACGTCATAGTTGATGAAAGTGGTAGGGAGACCAAATCTGATTAAGAAAGGCTTGACACTCATACTCGAAACTTTGGACCGCACCTCATGAGTAGTATGTGGCGATAGGTCTATAAGGAATCTTTGGTGTGATTCTGGCTTGTGTTGTGTGGGAATATCTGGTATGACAACTAAATAAGCCCTGTATTCAGTCCACGATAGGTGATTGTGAAAAGACGGTGATCGTTATACACTGAAATCTTTAAATAAGTACGCTTAGAACCTACAAGTATGCACACAGTAGGTTAAGGATACCAGCGGGTAATGTACCTCATCAACATCGAAGTTGATGTTAAAAGGATTTTGATGATGATGAGCAAGCTTAAGATCTCGAGTAATTGAGTTTATCAGCCGTATTATGTTTGACCGTACCAGTGGTTTCTGGCGGAGGTTGGGGTCCAGCAAGACCGTTGTGTGAGAGCAATATAATTGCTGGTCGGCTATAGAGCCGTGACGTTATAATTTTATATAAGGGTTTCTATAAGCTTGGCAGTTTTTGTTGCAGCAGAAGTTTTAAAGTTTGTTTGGAATGACTGTGGTACATGGCCCAGGGTAATGATTTAGTTTAAGAGTAGAGTTCTAAAATTTCCCTATTTTCACGAACCCAATGGTCTGCTTTGGTCAGGATTAGCCGAGGGTTATGTAGCAACTGATGACCTATGTGGCAACTGTGAGCCTGTGTAGTAACTGTGGGCTTGTATGGCACCTGTAAGTCTGTGACCCTATGTCTGGTGTGAAATTCATATTTGTCTTAGGAACCTTACAGAAAGTTCCTATTGAGTCATGAAGTGAAAAGAAAATAAACTCACATAGTCACGAGGTGAGGTCACCATGTTAATGTTGATGACATTCAATGCACTACACAAATTCAGAGCGAAGTTAAGATCGATGACCTTAATAAGCTTGCTGTTCCACGTGTTCCCCGGTTGTAATATATCAGATCCTATAATAATTGGTAGATATATTTTTGGCTTAGGACAATGCGTGAAAATTGATAATGATAACCTAGTAACATACACCAAAGAGCAATCTAATTTTTGTAATAAGACTTGTGCGGGACGGACGTGATCGATCAAGGCCCTAGGCTGACTGAAGGTTGTAAGGCTTCAGCTTGAACGCGTTGACGCCCCTTGCACCTATTGTTCAGTTGTCTTCGAGCAAGTATTGACCCTGCAGTGGTTGGAAGGCTGCCAAGGATGTTGAGGGGAAGGCGTGATGTCCAGTTCAGAAGAAAAGTCAAGTTTTCATGTCCAAAAGCGACGTCTCTTCATGGTCTCCGTTACGCAAAGTGACGTGGATTTAATATTTCGGAAATAATGGCTACGATTAGGACGGTGCCTCAGCGCACTATCCTACTACCACACTTGACCGTAACGAGGACCTCGAAACAACGACCGCGCATAAACTTTAATTATAAAATTAATATCTTATGGCTAGTCGCTGAAAACCAACAGAAACCCCCCTTCTACTGAACCGATTTTGATGAGACTTGTGTCTCTGGATAGGTCTCGAGAAGACCTTCCCTCCGGACCTGGGTCCAGGTTCCTATTTGCTACCTTCACGGAGCCCTTGCGTTGAGAACGCCTAATAAGGGGAATTTCAGTCAGTTTGTAGCTTTATATGCTACTTTACAATACAATGGTGCACTTTAGTGCCAGGGTACCAGCGAGGGACTTGTAGCCCTACTCCTGGACCGTCGATCTGTGACAGTTCCACAGCTTCATCTGTCACCTTCACGGGCACAGCCACGTGAAGGTGCGAAAACATAGCTTCAGTGCCTGTTTTCGGTATATTTCGTGAGTTTGTACTCGAGCTGGTGGGCGGATCCGCATTCACCAACCGTCATCGGATAGCCCTCGCGATGGGCTACCCCATGGTGGAAGTCAGGTGGATACAGCTCCAACCCTCGACCCAGTATTCACTCTGATGTGGTCGATGATGCGAGAAAACCATGGAACCTCTTACTATATTAAGTCGGTTAGTTCCCTAACCACCAGAGCTAGGCTCCTTCCAAAAATGTGGTTGGGAAGCTGGAGAATTGGGCTATCGAATGGTAGTACCCTGATGGGTGTACCACCAGCCCTTCTGGGACTTCTGATGCCGGGAAGCGGCCGAAATAGAAAATATCGTGTTGTTCCACGGCTTTAACGCCTCTGTGTGTGTATGTGTAGCTATATATTAGCTATGTGTTGTGACTGAGTCCAGGCGTGTGCCCGAAGGTCCCCAAAGGTAATGCTTCAGATAGCATATCAATAATCCTTCAGGCACCAAGTGTGTCTGAAGGTAGTGGGCCCTCTGGCAGACGCGTAGAAACGTCCATGCTGGCACATACAGACACATTATTTCAAGTAAGTAATATCTATGTACTAGAATTACATAGATGCCATCTATATATAGGGCCTGGACACAGTTCCAGGTCACCTAGAAGCGCTAAAACGCTTATAACCAAAATTCTATTTACTTACTTGAGCAAAAATGCATGTATTTACCATCTCAGAGTGAAACTGTTTTAAACCTGGCTATGTACTGTTATTATGTACAGTTTTTCAGTCATAGCACCAAGGTATACTATCTAGAACACCTAGGTGGTGTTTCCTAACAAAATAAATGTGTAAGGTAAATAATACGATTGGTAGGTGGGCAGAGCGCACCTATCGATACTTGCGACCCGGCCATTTTCGGGGGGTCCTAAAAAACGTAAACAAATATTTTTTATTTGCTTAAAATACTACTTACACATTTTATCTATAGTATATTAATTCTAATTATACTAGATAACTATATTTTAGGTACTATAGGCTATTATAAAGCCCTCAAAACGCTATTCTAAAATACCAAATTTGTCTGCTTACGCGCCAGACTATATATATCGTGTACCGCCATCTGACTGCTCATTTTGAACTAAAACGTCATGGCGGTAGGTCGTGTTTACGGAATTTGACTTATTTTGATTTTGCTTTCTTTCCGTAACTACCGCATTTAGTATGTATGTAACGATTCTAATTTACTCTTTAGACCCCATATTTACTTAATACATACTCATATACACTAAAACATAATGTTTAGTGCCTCAAAAAGTGGTCGAAATTTTATGTTTGAAAAAACTATAAAAGAAAAATTCTCGTCTAAAACTTTTTAGTACGAGCTCGCGCGCTGGGGTAAGCAGACGTATGTTTTGTTTATACTATTTATATCTACAAAACTATTCTAACATTTTTGTGACGCCTCGTCGCGAACATCTCTCCCGCCGTGCAGTGTTGTGTCGACCCGATGTGTTGACGCGGCGCTGCATCACGCATAGTGAGCGACGCACGTCGGCAGCGCGCGTGCCACGACGCTCAGCGACACGTCGCTCAGCTCTCGCCGCGGGAACTCTGCTACGCTCATTTCGGTAGTGGAATGAGCTTCTTCACCGGACGCTTTAGAGTGCCGCCAGTGGTGCGCACCTCAGCGGTCCGGACTTCTCCGTCAGGCCCAGGGTATATGGCCTGGATGCGGCCTCGCGGCCACGTGTTGCGTGGCAGCTGGCCGTCAGCGATAAGGACGGGGTCGCCCACCAGCAGGTCAGGCCCGCGGCTGTGGGGCTCCCGCCGATTTTGGAGCTCAGGCAGGTACTCTCGCACCCACCGGCGCCAGAACATGTCGGCCAGGATTTGTGACCGACGCCACATCTTCTTGCTGTCGATGTCTTGCTCGGTGAACACGCCGGGGGTTGGTAGTCTTGCCGACCCACCAAGTAGGAAGTGGTTCGGCGTGATAGACTCGTCATCATCGCCGTCAACTGAAACATGTGTCAACGGGCGACTATTTACCGTGTACTCTGCCTCACAAATCAGTGTGGACAACACCTCTTCATGTGGGTGTTTCTCTGTGAGCACGGTATACAATGCGTTTTTCACGCAACGAACTAGGCGTTCCCATGCGCCTCCCATGAAGGGCGCTGATGGGGTGATGAAGCGCCAAGTGATGCCTCGGCGACTGGCCTCCTGACGGAAGGCCTCTCGTAGCTCTCGATCGGCACCATGCATGTTGGTGCCGTTGTCCGAGTGTATCTCGGTTGGACATCCTCTGCGGGCGGCGAATCGGCGCAGCGCTAGTATAGCACTGTCTGCGCTGAGGCTGGCCGCTATCTCGAGGTGGACAGCTCGCGTGGTGAGACATGTGAACAAGGCTACATATCTCTTCTGATGTTGGCGACCGACGGTTACTGATAGTGGGCCGAAATAATCTAGCCCCGTATACGTGAACGGCCTCTGATGATGAGCGAGGCGCGTTCGCGGGTGATCGCCGGTCGCTGGCACTGGAGCTTGTGCCTTACGTATTCGACACTGAAGACATTGCGACAGTACTTTCTTCGTCGTGGGACGCATCCTCACGACCCAATAGTGCTGTCGCACCTCATTTATTGTAAGTTCCGTCCCGCTGTGCAGTAGGCTGCGGTGTGTCCAGTCTATATAGAGCTGTGTTATGTGATGGTCGCCGTGTAATATTGGCGGTCGCCTCACATCTTCTGTAATCTCGTCCGTGGCGGCTATACGGCTTCTTATGCGTAGTAGGCCATCTACTAGCTCTATTTGCAGCGAATGTAGTGGGCTATTCTTGTCCACTACTTCGTGCTCGTGCAATCGGGCTATCTCCTGAGCGAACGATTGCTGCTGTGCGACTCGTATGAGTATTTTCTCAGCTTCTTGGAGAAAACTCGCTTCAATATACTGCTTTCGGACTTGTGGCGCTATATATGACGGCTTTGTTGCTGCAGTCGCTGTCTTCTTTTTCTTCCGCCAGTCCGTGTCCTCTTCTGCGTTCTTCTGTGTTCTCTTATAGAACGTTTTCTCTGTTTTCTGTTTACAGAGAAAAATAAAACGTAGGACAGTCGCAGTCGCACGTAATAGCCGCTCCCATCTTGAAAAATTGACGGGATTAGGTATAGCTTCTATGAGCTTCGAAGTGTATGTATGTTTGGGGGTTCTGTCCTCCGAAACATCTTTTCCATACTCGTTGCTTGTGACAGTGAGGGTTCTTTCTTCTCCTGTCTCTTCAACCATTGGAGGCTTTTCTGATGGCCATGAAGTGGGGTCTTCATATAAAAAACTAGGGCCACAGAACCACTCGTGATTCGAATCGAACTTGTGTGGCACGTCACGAGTTGCTATGTCGGCGATGTTCAATTTTGTTGAAATCCATCGCCAATCCTCCACTTTACTGCCTTCCTCTATGGCAGCTATACGATGAGCTACGAAGGCTTTATAGGTTCGTGCTCCTTTTCGTATCCATGACAGAACTGTTTTGCTGTCTGTCCAATACGTGACCGACGATCGCTCATTGTCGTGCTCACGTTTCACAGCTGCAGCCAGACGGGTTCCCATCACCGCTGCCTGCAGCTCGAGGCGCGGTATCGATTGTAGCTTCAATGGTGCTACTCTCGCCTTGGCCATGACTAGGCTCACCTTCTGTGAGCCTTCTGCTGTGGTGGCTCGCCAGTACACAGCTGCTGCGTACGCCATCTCGCTTGCGTCGGTAAATACATGTATTTGTATTTCATTGGCATCACTATACCCAGGATAGCATCTTGGTATGCTGATGCCCTTGAGCTGCCGCAGGTTTTCGATCCAGCTTCTCCACTGAGCTGCTTGATCGTCTTCTAAAAGCTGGTCCCAATCGATGCCTCGCCTCCATGCCTCTTGCAGTATTTGCTTGGCTCGAATCGTTACGGGTGAGGCGAGTCCCAGCGGGTCGTACAGTGACATGACGATCTTGAGGGCCTCTCTTTTTGTAGGGGCCTCCTTCTCTAGGATTCCTGGCGGCAGTCTCGCAAGCGTTAGGTTGAAACCTAGCGTGTCTTCACTAGGTCTCCAAATCAGGCCGAGAATTTTCTCCGTGCCCGTCGCCTCTCCGATGTTCACAACCTCAGCGCAGGTTTGTGTCGGATCTAGGTTCTCTAGTAGGCGCGAACTGTTCGATACCCATTTTGATAGGTCGAATTTCGCCTCTTGGTGAATTTCCTTCACCCTGGTCGCGACTTCTGTCGCTTCTTCGACCGTTCTATAGCTGTCCAGATAATCGTCCATATAATGGTTCTCAATGATAGCTTTTACTGCTACTGGATGCTGTTCGATGTGCCTTCTTGCGTTCCAATCTTTCGCAAAGATGGCGGTGCACGGCGAACTTGCCGCGCCGAAAATGATGGACGTCATGCGGTACTCTTCTGGGGCTCCCTCTCTCCTGTTGCCTCTCCATAGGTAACGAAGTGAGTCTCGGTCTTCACTCCGCACCTTCACTTGCATGAACATCTCGGCTATGTCTCCAGAGATGGCCACGCAGTGTCTACGAAATCGCATCATGACGCCGGGCAGCGACTGCAGCAAGTCCGGTCCAGTTAGCAGGAAGTCATTGAGTGACTTTCCTCTCGATTTGGCAACGGCATCATGTACTATACGAATTTTCTCTGGCTTCATTGGGTTGAAGACATCGAAATGAGGCAGGTACCAGGTCCTTCCTGGCGTGCTTGATTTGGGGGCCCTTTCAGCATATCCCTTCTCTATTAGGGAGTCCATCTGTTGTGAATATTTCACACGAAGAGCTGGGTTTCTATCCAGCTTCTTTTCTATAGAGACCAGCCTTGTAAGGGCTGTCCCATAACTGTCGGGCATTTCTATGGCTTCTTCCCGCCATAGCATAGAGGTTTCTATGTGCCCGCTGTCGAGCCGCCTTATGTCGCGGTTCAAAATATCTTCTGCCCTCTTCTGAGGGTCAGAAGCTGGCTTTCTTGGATTAATAGCCAGTGACTCGATGGCGAAGAATTCACGGAGCTGCTCGTTCAGTTCCGCATCTTGCCTTGACCGTCTTCTGTCGCGGTCCGATGCGTCTTCTGCCCTCTTCTGAGGGCCAGAAGTTTCGCTGGCGAAGAATTCACGGGGCTGTTCGTTCAGCTCCGCATCTTGCCTTGCGTCAACGGTCTGAGTGCCGTTGACTTGGTTTAACCGCCTTTTGTCGCGGTTCGAAGCGTCTTCTGCCCTCTTCTGAGGGCCAGAAGTCTCGCTGGCTAAGAATTCACGGGGCTGTGTGTTCAGCTCCGCATCTTGCCTTGCAACGGACTGAGTGCCGTTGACGTAATGCACCCGCTGGCCCAGTGTTCTGGTGTGTGCACCATGCAATGTCCAGCCCATCATGGTCCTTGACGCGATGGGTTGGTCTCTTGGTCCCCTCCGGACCTCAGTGGCCAGCAGCAAATGCCAGTTGTCCTGTCCGACGAGTATCTTCGGTACTCCCGCCGGATATGTAAGCTCAGACGTCAAGTCTTGAAGGTGCCTGCATCGTGCCAGGTCCTTATGATTGACTGCCTGTGGAGACAGGTTGAGCTTCGAAATGGTGCGCGCCTTGAAGGGCACCCGATTCTTCAACTGGCTTGTGAGAACGACCGTTATTCGTCTCGATAGTGGAGTATCGATCCTAGTGTGTCCTATGGCATCGATCTTCAGTGGCTCAATTGGGCCCACTGCTCCTACTCGCTGAGCGATTGCTTCGTCGATCAGCGAGACGGTAGACCCATCGTCAAGGAGTGCGTATGTGTCTGCCTCTCCCGCCGGTCCAATAACCCGGACCGGTATCATCTTCAGGAAGGCTTTACTTGAGGCAGTTCGCGAACTGGCTACCGTCTCCTGAGACTCCTTCTTCGCTTCTGGAACAGCAGGCTTCCTTGTCCTGTCTGTCTGAGGCTTCCTTGCCCTATGAAGAAGTCGGTGATGAGTAGCTATGCACCCCTTGAAGCCACACTGCTTCTTTCCGCAGGTGTGGCCCTTACGGTGGTTCCTTAGGCAGCGAAAGCACAAGCCATATTGCTTGGCTAGCTCCCATTTCTTGTCACATGCTGCGTCTGTAAACTTTATGCAATCAGACGAGTAGTGACCCTCTTTGTCGCAAATTCGACAGTGGCCTACCGGCTTCGCGGTAGCTACGTGCGTCCTCTGTGTGACGCGTTTTCCCGCCACCGAGTCCGTTTCTTTAATGTTCTCGGGCGGTGCGAATGCACTGCAGAAGTGAGCTTGCTCTGTTATAAAGTCGCTGAAGAGTGACAGGTCTGGCAGCGACTGATACTTTTCCGTGTACGTCCTGTACCATAGTACACGTAGAGAATTGGGCAGCTTCTCAGTTAGCTGGCGCATCAGCTCAGCGTTGAGTAAGTAGTGTCCCTTCTTGAGGGCCCTCAAGGTGACGACTCCGCTCCTGATCCGACTTGCAAAGGTGCATATATCTTTGGGCTGTTCGCTGCAGCGTGGCAGCCCTCTGAGTCGGTCGGTTTCAGCCTGAGCTATTGAGTCGGGACGTCCAAATTGTAGCTCCAATTCTCTCATGATCTCATCCGGTTTCGCGTTCCCGATGAGTTCTGAGCTCACTGTCTCCAGTGCGCGACCACGCAAGCTCCTTCTGAGTCTTGCTGTGTTTTCAATGTCGCTGAAGTAGGCAACAGTTGCCTCGTAAATGGCTCGAAAAGTCAGCCATTCTGTGTGAGCTCCACCGAAGTTCGGCAGAGTCAACATAACCTGCGACGCCGTTCGGTTAGGCGTCCATGGTTCGATTTTTCTGTCGGCTAGCGACGCTATAGCGGTTGTCAACTCCGTTAGAAACGGACGGAGTGACTCTTTCGCTTCTATTTGCCCTGGTGGCTCCGTCTTGGACGGTTCGATGTTAGCCCTCGTCTTTGGTTGGTCTATATGGGTCTGGGAGTCCGCTACAGCGTCGCCGCTCGCAGGTGGAGGCCTATCTTGCTTCCCATTGGCGACGTCGTCCTCCCTCAACGGTGTGGGCTCTGGCGCCTCTTCGAGCCAGGAACGCACGTACTCTTCATTCGAGTCTCTGTCATCCATATATTCCTCTTCAGAAGGTTCTTCTTCTGCTCTCTGAAGGGCTAACTGTGCAAGCTCCAACTTAATCTTTAGTAAGTCTTCGCGTGCCTTAGAGATTTTTCTCTGTGACCGGGTCGTCTTGCTTGTAGACGGCGGTCTCCTATGTTCATTACGGGCGTCACCCCGGGTAGCCATTATTTCCTTATGTACAAAGGTCTTGTCTTGGATCCTTTGTTTTTCATCAGAAGGCTTCAGTGTTTCTTCTGAAGATCCTTCTTCTCTCGATGCCTTCCTGCATGTGCTCGGTTCCTGTGGTTCCTCCTCTTGGTGTGTGGGCGTATTGTCACCTATCTGTGACACGGTTGGGCTCCTGTTCGGTACGGACTGTTCAGTCCCATCAGTCGTTGTCGGCGAGCGTGGGGGCAATTGATGGTGTATACCTGCACCCGGTCGCTCCATGGCGACTGTCCACGCCTCAGGTCTCTTGTCCTGCGATCTGGTTATCGGCATTCCGACTGGTCCAAAATGTCAGCTCGAAACGGTTAAGTCCAACTCTAGACTTCAGTTCAAAACGTCAACTCGTACGGGTTAAGTCCAACTCCAGACTTCAGTACGATTGGGTTAAGTCTATTTTCGAGCTTCCAAACGGCTATGTCCAAGTCCAGTCTTTGCTTCAAGACGTCGTCGACTCGAAACAGCTAAGTCCAAACTTCAAGTTTTTTCTCGAAAAACCTAAGTCGTAACTCCGGGTTAAGTCCAATTTAAATCGTTGACTCGAAGAGGGTTCGCTTCCTTTTTCAAAATTGAAAAAATATTTTTAAACTCCGGGTTAACTTTTAACTCCGGGTTAACTCTGGCCCTCTTGACTCCGGGTTATCCTTCAGACTATAAGTTTTTATTCAGTCTTCAAACTATAAGTCCCAAATCAGCTTCAAAACTGCTATGTTGACACGACACAGGTTCACTATATTACTATCGACCCACAAGGGGTAAGCACTTGAGTAAGTTTTCACTGTACTTACTGTTTTATACGTGTCAACCTGTCCAGCAGCCTCCAAGGATGACCAGCTGGTCTGATACCACTCGCAGAAACTTCTGTCTAACACTTGACGTTAGTAGTCAGTCCAGACTCCAGCTATCGAAGGTCCAAGCTTCGATTGAGAACTTCTATCTCTTATATGACTATTTGTTTCCAAACAAATTCTAAGTCAATAATAAGTCTTCAGCTATAACGCTTCAGGAAATTTACAGGAACTATTTTTCGTTCTATTTTTTATAGAACAAGTCGCCCACACGACTATACAATATGCCTCTGTGTGTAAGCCTCCTCTAGGATAGCGCTTCAGCGATAATCCTTCAGCCGTAATCCTTCAGGAATTCTATGAACGTTTGTATGTTCGTTCTATCTCCTAAACAAGCTTTCGACACGCTGTATATGAAATTTCCGATTCTGAAATTTCAGCGATAACTCTTCAGGCAATCTACTTGTTCCTTCAGGATACAGTTTCTATGTATTCTCAGATACTACTGTTTCTCAGTATGCAGGTTACACAACAGAGACAACTCAAAATTCCGTCTTTTTGCGACGGTAATCTAATCGGAACGAAATGCTTCTCTGGAAGCAGCTAGGCACCACAGGAAACGGCTCAGGAAAGGCAGTTGCGTCCCAGCAAAAATGGTTATGTTCTAGAGCTAGTCCACGCGTGGGTCCCAAACCACACGTGCACTTTTCACTCCGGTAGTCGCTCTAGAAGCTTCTACTAACCAAGGTCAAACGTACGCGCGCCTTTTGACGACGCTAATCTCCCAGTTACTGGGTTTCTACACTGTTTTTGACTGTTAAAGAAATATGATCTTAACCTCGACACTTGTAAGGTTTACGAGGGGGACGTCAGGTTTCTTTATTCACTGGAACTTTTCTCACGAACGTAACGTTACGTACCCCGGTCGGTACTTTGTGTAGGTGTGTACTCTTACCAGATTTATATTGAGGGTACATACGTTCTCAGCAATGGTCGTCAGGCTTCTTTGTTCTCAGGAATTTTCACTGGCTTGGGCCTCGGTTTTCTTTGTTCTCAGGCACAAGCTTCACAGGAACGATACGTTTGACTTTCGATAAAGAAATAGGAATGTAACCCCACTTAACAAGGTTACGGGACGTCTATCTTCTTTGTTCTCAGGAACGGGACAACGGTTTTCTTTGTTCTCAGGAACTAGGCTCTTCAATATTGGCCTGTATTTTCACTGGAACCCAGGACGCCAGGCTTCTCTGTTCTCAGGAACGGGACAACGGTTTTCTTTGTTCTCAGGAACTAGGCTCTTCAATGTTGGCCTGTATTTTCACTGGAACCCAGGACGCCAGGCTTCTTTGTTCACTGGAACTAGGCTCTTCCTATTGGCCTGTATCTTCACTGGAACGCTGCGTAGGTCATTTGCTCAAAAATCCGGCTCGACAGGACCAGCAAATGTGCGGGACGGACGTGATCGATCAAGGCCCTAGGCTGACTGAAGGTTGTAAGGCTTCAGCTTGAACGCGTTGACGCCCCTTGCACCTATTGTTCAGTTGTCTTCGAGCAAGTATTGACCCTGCAGTGGTTGGAAGGCTGCCAAGGATGTTGAGGGGAAGGCGTGATGTCCAGTTCAGAAGAAAAGTCAAGTTTTCATGTCCAAAAGCGACGTCTCTTCATGGTCTCCGTTACGCAAAGTGACGTGGATTTAATATTTCGGAAATAATGGCTACGATTAGGACGGTGCCTCAGCGCACTATCCTACTACCACACTTGACCGTAACGAGGACCTCGAAACAACGACCGCGCATAAACTTTAATTATAAAATTAATATCTTATGGCTAGTCGCTGAAAACCAACAGAAACCCCCCTTCTACTGAACCGATTTTGATGAGACTTGTGTCTCTGGATAGGTCTCGAGAAGACCTTCCCTCCGGACCTGGGTCCAGGTTCCTATTTGCTACCTTCACGGAGCCCTTGCGTTGAGAACGCCTAATAAGGGGAATTTCAGTCAGTTTGTAGCTTTATATGCTACTTTACAATACAATGGTGCACTTTAGTGCCAGGGTACCAGCGAGGGACTTGTAGCCCTACTCCTGGACCGTCGATCTGTGACAGTTCCACAGCTTCATCTGTCACCTTCACGGGCACAGCCACGTGAAGGTGCGAAAACATAGCTTCAGTGCCTGTTTTCGGTATATTTCGTGAGTTTGTACTCGAGCTGGTGGGCGGATCCGCATTCACCAACCGTCATCGGATAGCCCTCGCGATGGGCTACCCCATGGTGGAAGTCAGGTGGATACAGCTCCAACCCTCGACCCAGTATTCACTCTGATGTGGTCGATGATGCGAGAAAACCATGGAACCTCTTACTATATTAAGTCGGTTAGTTCCCTAACCACCAGAGCTAGGCTCCTTCCAAAAATGTGGTTGGGAAGCTGGAGAATTGGGCTATCGAATGGTAGTACCCTGATGGGTGTACCACCAGCCCTTCTGGGACTTCTGATGCCGGGAAGCGGCCGAAATAGAAAATATCGTGTTGTTCCACGGCTTTAACGCCTCTGTGTGTGTATGTGTAGCTATATATTAGCTATGTGTTGTGACTGAGTCCAGGCGTGTGCCCGAAGGTCCCCAAAGGTAATGCTTCAGATAGCATATCAATAATCCTTCAGGCACCAAGTGTGTCTGAAGGTAGTGGGCCCTCTGGCAGACGCGTAGAAACGTCCATGCTGGCACATACAGACACATTATTTCAAGTAAGTAATATCTATGTACTAGAATTACATAGATGCCATCTATATATAGGGCCTGGACACAGTTCCAGGTCACCTAGAAGCGCTAAAACGCTTATAACCAAAATTCTATTTACTTACTTGAGCAAAAATGCATGTATTTACCATCTCAGAGTGAAACTGTTTTAAACCTGGCTATGTACTGTTATTATGTACAGTTTTTCAGTCATAGCACCAAGGTATACTATCTAGAACACCTAGGTGGTGTTTCCTAACAAAATAAATGTGTAAGGTAAATAATACGATTGGTAGGTGGGCAGAGCGCACCTATCGATACTTGCGACCCGGCCATTTTCGGGGGGTCCTAAAAAACGTAAACAAATATTTTTTATTTGCTTAAAATACTACTTACACATTTTATCTATAGTATATTAATTCTAATTATACTAGATAACTATATTTTAGGTACTATAGGCTATTATAAAGCCCTCAAAACGCTATTCTAAAATACCAAATTTGTCTGCTTACGCGCCAGACTATATATATCGTGTACCGCCATCTGACTGCTCATTTTGAACTAAAACGTCATGGCGGTAGGTCGTGTTTACGGAATTTGACTTATTTTGATTTTGCTTTCTTTCCGTAACTACCGCATTTAGTATGTATGTAACGATTCTAATTTACTCTTTAGACCCCATATTTACTTAATACATACTCATATACACTAAAACATAATGTTTAGTGCCTCAAAAAGTGGTCGAAATTTTATGTTTGAAAAAACTATAAAAGAAAAATTCTCGTCTAAAACTTTTTAGTACGAGCTCGCGCGCTGGGGTAAGCAGACGTATGTTTTGTTTATACTATTTATATCTACAAAACTATTCTAACATTTTTGTGACGCCTCGTCGCGAACAAGACTTTAGATACATCAGATTTAAATCATATTGACACAAGTCTCGATAAAAAAAAAAAAAAAAAACAGAAATAAAGTATGCAAATCATTTTATAGAAGGTAAACCTACCAAGCGGGTTAAGACGGGTATGTGAACTTAGACTAGTAGATCCGCAAAAAATCGTGTATAGGTGTCCCACGAGAATTTGCGTGCAGTACCATGGGAACATGATGGATTACTTAAAATCGCGTCTAGTCTTTTAAATAAAGTTAAGGCCGAGACGGCGTCTGATTATGTAGAAAATACTTTATGCTCAACTAATGATAACGAGTCATTAGACCGTATTGACACCTTGACCGTATGCTCGGACACTGCTTCGGCTGACTCACACACTGTTACTGCAAGCTCAGGTACCCTGAGCGTACACTTAGACCCTGAAACATGGGCGGTCCTTCATGAAGTTGAAGTGCACACAGAACATGACAATTCACTATCATAAGCAGGTATAGTACAAACTATCGTTACTATACTGTAACATTCCTTAAATTATGATAAATTGTAAAAATGGTTGATCCTGGGCGAAGAAGTGTCGTCCTTACTATTCCAGGGTGAGTAGTTAGAGGGCACACTTCACTCGTCACAGAAGGTAGACGAAATTTGTCGTCCGAGTCAGGTGTTGACTTGTCACAGTGGTTTATTTAGCGTCATCTGACGAAATTTGTCGTCCGAGTCAGGTGCTGACTTGTCCTGGATGATCGCTTGTCTAGATGTTTACAAGGACGTAAATGTATTGTCTTGGCTAAATTCTAGCCTGAATTGGTATCTAATGCGTTGTCGACTGGTCTTACTGAAGTGTAGTCCGAGTCACATCTTACGGTTGGCTAAGCGATACACTTGCCTGGTTAGTCCATGTCATTAAATCGACTGGTCTTACTGAAGTGTAGTCCGAGTCACACCTTACGGTTGGCTAAGCGATACACTTGCCTGGTTAGTCCAAGTCATTAAATCGACTGGTCTTACTGAAGTGTAGTCCGAGTCACACCTTACGGTTGGCTAAGCGGTACACTTGCCTGGTTAGTCCAAGTCATTAAATGATTTTAGTGTGTTATGTGCTGATGAAAATGATTAAGTCAGGATGAGCGAACAGACTATGCAGTTATCTTAATTAATTTCAGATATATCGCCCGAGGACGGTCGCAAGTCAGTCCGGCCGTGACGGCGGTTACGTCAAACGTCAGGTTGACAGGACTGTCGATGTCAACCTAGCGAAGCGTCATTGTCGATGGTAGTGCGGGCGGCCATCTTGTCTTAAACTCACTTTCTGAACGGGACGGCGCCTGCGCACCACGCTTGTGACGAATCGCTGAGAATCTTCGCCATCACGCTATCTCAAGATTTAATTAAGTTGATTTCGTATAGTAGTAATCGCTAATTACCTAATTACATCGTGATTCCTGTGAATACTGATTAAAATACGTCGATTGTGGTCTGAAGCCATTTATTCCTATTTCCGCGCCTACCTACCCACATAATTAGAAGATGAGTTCTGGTGCTCCAAGCCTTCCTGGCCCTACATATTTATCTAAACTTAAAAAACATAGTAAATAATAATAAAAACATACAAAATGAAAAACAGACAAAATAAAAAAATAAAAAGAAGTAGGATGTATAATAATGTTCGTAATTAGACTAAGTTGAAGTATTTGCGCACTGCCGTACCTCCGAGATTGCACTTCTAAACTTATTCAGTGAAACACCGTGTAAGTCAGTATCTGTTGTTGTACAATAGTACATTGTGTATTAAGGGCGGTAGGTAAGGAATTACGATCGAGACTCTAGTAGAAGCCCGAAGTCGAAGACTGAGGGCTTTCTGAGTCGAGGTTCGTAATTCCCGTACCGCCCGTGATACACACAATGTTTTTCATCACATTTGCGAGTAATAATTATGAATTATAGCTTTAATACACAAGTCAGCACAGCTGTTATTACGAAATACGTGAACCTTTTTTTTAAGCGGTTGACGAATTTTTGCCCACACCACAGATTATACAGTGTTTCGTTCAGAAACTTTAAGGGCAAATAATTACGTAGGTATACAGCCATGACGGAGCGTAAAAAGAATTAAATAATTTCGACGTTTTCATACTATAACTATTAAAATCGATTATTAAGAACGTTAGTTGAGTATTTAAGTAACATGTAGCGAGATTGCAAAGAAATGCCTGTTTAGATAAGATTTTATGACAATTTTTCAATAGCGTGTAAACTCCTTGCTTGAACTTGCATGACCTGTGTGCTGTGCTGTAAATTAAAAAAATATTACTTACCACCCTAGGGCTTCATGACAAACAAAAAAGCCCGAGGGTTTTATATGGGGCATTACGGCTAAGTTAACCTGTATGTTTTGATACTGTTTACGTGCAAGTGTGATGAAAAAACTATTATAGCTTCTACACTTGCGGAGGAGTGGAGCGTTGAGGCCTAGGTTGGTTTCGCGGAATGGAGTAATTTTGTGGTGGGTGAGGGAGAGGAAGAACACCACTATGAATATGTAGGCAGTACGGATTATTCGGTTAAGGACAGTGGATAAACATTAAGCCTATCCTTCTAAATATCCTATCCAAATTGTTTCCCTTCCTAATTCAAAATTGGCGCCATCCCGCTGGTGCCGCGCTAGCGCCTCACTGCGGTGAGAGTGAAAACTACGACTTGAAAAAATGGCGAAAAGCAGATAACTGCTCCCGCGCTGGGTCCGATTCAAAATAGGGTTAAAAAATACCCAAAAGGCTTCGCTAGAAATTGATTAACTGATTGGTTCTCGTAATCCTCCTTGTGAAGTGAAATCAAGCAGAAACGTGAACTTGTAGTGCATATTGAATATCCGCCACGCCGGCCGGCCCGGAGTCCCGAGTGTAGTGGTTACCTTCAATCCCTGCCTATCCAGGTGAGTGTTTATACTTTTTCTCAACGCAAGGAATCGCAGGGTTGGGATTGCCAACATCGGAGATTGTAATTGTTTCTGCGGACGAAGTCCAATCATTTCTTTTTGGTGCCTCCTGTGAGGAATCTACTTACCCTCACATTCTCTTATTAATCATAATTCTCGTTCTAATGAGTACATATTGCGTTGTAATATCGTGTATTCTTATTAATTTAATAAGTAACAAGTAAGAATCACGATTTAAATAAATACATTTCATAATTTCTATAAACGGTACAACGCAAAAGGTAGGTCCAATTCAAGTCGGGTTCCCGTACAACGTGCCAAGCTGGCCAGCGGACCACGATTGTACCTAACCTACTCTCATTGATCATTATTATTTATTCAGGAAATTTAATCGTATTTAAGGTTTAAATTGAAACCTTCAATTCAATGGGTATTTCTTGTATGACTATTTCTTGCAATAACTGATGTTGGTATAAAGCTAATGGGAATGTTTCATGGTCAAATAGTTGTGCTCGAGAAATTACCTATCCACCTACATTTTATTACGAATAAAAGTGATAACTTATAAGTGTCTAAATCGTAATAGGTATTTATACCTACATATTTAAATTCATAACTTGTATTGCTTGCCAAAGTAGGTACGCATAATAGTGCCTAAAGTATATTCCGCTTGCAGTTCGGATAGGTACTTACCTACCTACCTTCTCATCTCATTTATAAATCGTGAATACGTAAGTTAACAAAATGTCTGATGAAGTTGAATTACAGGCGTCCCTTAAAAGATGCGAATATGATTTCAAGTGTATGCAGATTATCTACGATTTGTCCAAAGATGTTCTGAAGGATAGTTCTAAGCTATCTCCTTTCAAGGCTAGATACAAGAAGATTGATCAGATTAGGGCTGCTTTTATGGAGTCTAGCGAAAATGTCAATAGATTACAGTTAAAGGTAAAACCCAAGTCAGAAATAGATTTGAGTGCTATGTTGTCATTTGATGATTTGTATTATGCGTCTATCGAAGTTGCCGAATCTTTGTTTGCGACATCGCTGCCTGCGCCCCACGCGTCTGCAGTCGCCGATCCGTCCGTACATTGTCGTCCAGAAGGTTCTATTGTTCAAGTGAAATTACCTAAATTGAAAATTCCGCATTTCAATGGGAAAATAGAAAACTGGCAGACGTTCAAGGATAGTTACATCCCGCTTATTCATAACAATAGTTCACTTTCGGACACGGAAAGGTTTCATTATTTGCTGTCTTATTTGTCTGGGTGTGCACTGACCTTGGCCAGGGGCGTACCTATAACCGAGTCGAATTATTCCGTGGTTTTCAATCTTTTATTAGATCGATATGACAACAAGCGTATATTAGCAAATACTTAACTAGAAAAAATATTTAAATTAACGTCTGTTAACAAGCCGTCACTTGAAACTTTATCCGAACTGACCAATGCGTTATATGAAAGCGTAAATGCGTTACGTGCTTTGCAAATTGATGAACTAAGTGAATTTATGTTATTTCACATTGCATCGCGATCACTTGACCTTGAAACTAGGAAACGGTTCGAGTTACAAAATACTCACGAGATTCCTAAGTTCAATGACTTAATTGTTTATTTACAAACTTATATAAAGATTCTGGAAGTTATTCAACCTGTCTCGGTTTTAACTACTCCTCATAAGGCAGGACATAAGGGTCAGCAAAGGTCATCATCATTTGTAGCATCTACGAACCAAAGTAATAATAATAATGCATCGGGCTCATTTGTTTGTTTATGTTGTAATGAAAATCATTCTATTTACCGATGCGGCAAGTTACATTCTATGACACTTGAACAGCGTCAACATTTCGTTAAGAAATTGAACTTATGTGCCAATTGCTTAAGGCCCGGTCACGATAATAATAATTGCAAATCTAAAACCACATATTTTGTTTGTAACGCGAAACATAACACGTTATTACATGTGGAAAATATAAGTTTATTAAGGTCTACTGTTAATTCAAATGAGAATAGCGAAAGTTCCGCTAAAGCTACGAGCACACTTACTTGTATTACGTCACAAACTTCGAGTCCAAATTGTAATACGAAGATTCTTGGCTCAGCGGTAGTTCGTTTACGTCACGCAGACGGCTCGCTCCAGTGTGCACGCGCCGTTATTGACAGCGGTTCGATGGATTCTTTCATTACCAGCGCATGCGTGCGCCGCCTTAGTTTACGTATAAGAAAATGTAACTTGAACGTTACCGGTCTCGGACAGAGTAATGTTTGTGACATAAAAGGTTATACTTTCGCTTCAATAATACCTCATTCTTGTGAGTCGCCTAAGTTTGACTTACCTTTAGTAGTTTTGTCTAAAATTACTTCCTTGCTGCCTTCATCAACGTTACCGTTGCACGTCAAGGATCATTTCAAACATCTTGATCTCGCCGACCGCGACTTCGATAGATCCGGTCCGATCGATCTACTGTTAGGTGTCGAGTGTTTTGATCAAATATACACTGGCTCACGTTTAACTCCCGATCCCGGATTACCTTGCGCCTTGTCTAGTGTATTCGGTTGGGTGATAAGTGGTCAATATTTTCATAACACACCACCTAACAATATTCACAGTGAATCCGTTACGTCACTCCTCGCGTCCTCTTGCACGCTCGAAGATATCGTTCAACGGTTCTGGGATTCTGAAGAACCGCCGAAATGTAAAATTTCCGGTCCTGAAGATGATCTCTGTGAACAAATGTATAAACAGGATACTTACCGTACACGTGAAGGTCGTTACGTGGTACCTATAATGTTAAAGAAGGATGCGCCTTCTTTAGGCGATTCGTCTCGCCAAGCTTTTAATCGCTTTCTCAGCTTAGAAAGGCGTCTTATTAATCAGACCGAGCTGAATGCTGATTATAAGGAATTTATGCACCAGTACGAAGAACTAGGACATATGAAGCCTGCAGATTCTTCGACTACTGATCGTTACATAATTCCACATCATTGCGTCGTGCGTCCAGATAGCTCTACGACACGACTCCGGGTAGTCTTCGACGCTAGCAGTCGGACTACAAATAATCTTTCTCTGAATGATTTAGTTCATGTTGGACCGAAACTTCCAATTGACATTGTCGATTTAGTTACGAAATTCCGACTTCATAAGATTGTCTTCACTGCGGACATCTGTAAAATGTACCGTCAGATATTGATACGTCCTGAGGACAGGTGTTATCAACATGTTTTGTGGCGTGACGAGCCTAACGAGGCTTTGAATGAGTATGAGCTTAATACCGTGACTTATGGAGTCAGCAGCTCCCCATACTTAGCTATTCGCACTCTGCGTCAACTTGCTGAGGATCACGGTTCTGAATATTCAAGCCGCGCCGCTCAAGTTCTTTATGAAGATACATTCATGGACGACATCACTACGGGATGCTCATCTCTTGATGAAGCGAAACAATTAAAAGAGGATACCTCGTTATTGTCAAAGGGTCATTTTGAACTTCGTAAGTGGAGTACGAATACATAAATTCTTTTGTCTGATGTTCCCCCTGACCATCTTCAGACTTCTAAATCCTTCGATGATGCTGGAAATGAGTTTGTCAAGATATTAGGGATACGGTGGAATCCATTGGATGACAATTTCTCCTACAAGTTTTCAGACTCGTTTGACGTTAAATTTACTAAGAGATCTATCCTCTCTATAGTGGCCCGCATTTTCGACCCACTCGGTTGGATAAGCCCGGTAGTGTTTTCTGCAAAGTCGCTTTTACAAGAAATGTGGCGCTTAAACTTAGGTTGGAACGAAGCTATACCACCACAATTGGTTAAGGTGTGGCATTTAATAGCAGCCAACTTATCTGATTTACAGAATATTTCACTACCGAGACTGATTATGCCCTCTAGTCCTGCCGAAGTGCATTTGGTAGGATTTTGTGATGGTTCACTCAAAGGGTATGGCTGTTGTGTATATCTTTGTGTTGTTGTGGATGAAGTTACCATGGTCACTAACCTGCTCGAGTGGCTCCGTTAAAACCGACAACGATAAATAGACTCGAACTAAGCGCAGCTGTGCTTCTAGCGCAAGTTATGTCACACATGCACAACTTACTCAAGGATAAAATTCACATAAATTCTATGAAAGCCTACTCGGACAGTACCACCACTCTTTCTTGGCTCAACACGGCACCTCATTTGCTAAAAATGTATGTAGCAAATCGAGTCGTGCAAGCAACCGATTTAATTGGTCCCGAAATTTGGTTTCACGTGTCCACTGAGGATAACCCGGCCGACTGTTGTAGTCGCGGTGTTCTCTGTTCAGAATTATTTGATCACCCACTCTGGTGGAGCGGGCCTTCTTGGTTGTAAATGTCGCCTAATAAATGGCCTTGCAAACGTACGTTCCTCGTAAATGCAGAACTGCCGGAATTAAGAACTTCAGTTCCAAGCAGCCTACACGCTACTCAATCTGATAATCCGCTTCTGACGTTAACTTCTAAGCTTTCTTCTCTGACAAAGATTCAACGAACTTTGGCATGGTGTTTCCGTTTTATATCAAATGCAAAGGTTGTTTATTCAAATAGAAATTTCTCCTCCCTTAGTAGTTCTGAACTCGATAAATCAATGAAGATGCTAGTCAAGTTTACTCAAGACCATTATATGTCGTCTCACGTCAGTCAAGTGAAAAATCATGAACAATTCGACAAGTCGATTCAAAAACTGTCTCCTTTTTTGGATGAAGATGGTTTATTGCGAGTGGGGGGTCGCATCGATGAAGCTAATCTATCGCCACCTGCGTTACATCCTCTTCTCTTACCTAAATTGAGTCCTTTGTCGAGGCAGATTGTCGAACATTTCCATCTAAAATATCTGCATTGCGGCCCTCGGACTTTACAGTCTCTAATTCATAGAAGGTTCTGGATAATTGGGTTGAGACTACTTATTCGTACCGCACTCTCAAAGTGCGTGCGTTGCTTCAAAGTAAAACCAGTGTCCAGTCAACCCATGATGTGCAAGCTCCCTGCCGCTCGTCTTCAGCCATCTCGATGCTTCCAAACCACAGGTATTGATTTCGGTGGCCCATTTATTATAAAGGAAAGTCGTCGACGTGGAGCAAAAACCTATAAAGCATACATATCTCTTTTTGTGTGCTTGAGTTCGAAAGCCGTCCATTTGGAGGCCGTCACTGAGTTGAGTTCTGAAGCATTCCTCGCGGCTCTTGATAGATTTGTTTCCCGTCGCGGAATGTGTGATACAATCATTACAGATTGTGGCACCAACTTTGTGGGTGCAAACAAATATCTTAACGAAATAACCGGCGAGCTTCGCAAACATCAAGCTGACAAATCAGATGGTTTGCCTATCCGTCAAATAAAATGGAAATTTAACCCGCCAGGTGCACCATATTTCGGTGGCATATTTGAAAGTGGCATAAAGTCCACAAAATATCACCTTAAGCGTGTAGTTGGTGCTCAAGTTTTAACTCTGGAAGAGTTTATTACGATTCTCGCTAAAGTGGAAGCTGTGTTAAATTCACGCCCGCTTTGTACTTTGTCTTCAGACCCGCAAGAATCGAACGTCTTGACTCCAGGACACTTCTTGTCGGGAGGTCCTTTAGTTTCACTACCTGAAGAACCTGTTAGTGACTGCTTATGTCCACGTTCTCGTTGGCAAATGCTCAAGAAAATAACTCAAAGTTTTTGGCTTGCTTGGCAACGTGATTATCTGCATACGCTTCAACAAAAAACTAAATGGTTCAAAGATACACCTAACCTTAAAATAAACGGCTTAGTCCTGGTTAATGAGCCTAATCTGCCTCCTTTACTATGGAAATTAGCTCGTATAGAACAGATCCATCCGGGATCTGATAACATAGTTTGGGTTGTGACTCTTCGAACTGCAAACGGTAAAACTATGCGCAGACCAGTAGTTAAGGTTTGTCCGCTACCAATTAATTAACTATTATCTTATATCTCGAACAATATTGTGTATTGATCAGTATTGTTCAATTAAAATAGTTTAAGGTACTTAGGTAATTGTGCTTATTAAGTAAGAATTTTATATTTCTCGAGCACTGCTAGTTGTACTCTGGCAGTCCTTTAACTTGCGAAATCCTGGTCGATTTCGAGTGGGGGGAAATGGATAAACATTAAGCCTATCCTTCTAAATATCCTATCCAAATTGTTTCCCTTCCTAATTCAAAATTGGCGCCATCCCCTGGTGCCGCGCTAGCGCCTCACTGCGGTGAGAGTGAAAACTACGACTTGAAAAAATGGCGAAAAGCAGATAACTGCTCCCGCGCTGGGTCCGATTCAAAATAGGGTTAAAAATTACCCAAAAGGCTTCGCTAGAAATTGATTAACTGATTGGTTCTCGTAATCCTCCTTGTGAAGTGAAATCAAGCAGAAGCGTGAACTTGTAGTGCATATTGAATATCCGCCACGCCGGCCGGCCCGGAGTCCCGAGTGTAGTGGTTACCTTCAATCCCTGCCTATCCAGGTGAGTGTTTATACTTTTTCTCAACGCAAGGAATCGCAGGGTTGGGATTGCCAACATCGGAGATTGTAATTGTTTCTGCGGACGAAGTCCAATCAGACAGTTTCTGGTTTGGGCAGATTCTGTTTTTGGCAGATTCGTTATACGGCAGAAGTAACATGACCAAGATAAACCATACAATTATTACAATAATTATTACATGTAAGTTGTTTATTTAATACTTGATATACATCGAATAGTTTTTACATATTAATTTCAGATGAGAATATTTTCTTATGCCCGGTTTACATTATTCCAGTCCAGCGATCCAGCGAGAATCCAGTCCAGTGCTGGACTGGATCTGTAACGTCTACGTTATTCCAGTTATTTAGAAGCCGTTGAAGTGTGAACACTACAGTGACAATGATTTCAAGAAGAAATCAGTTTGGAAAATGTTTCAAACGTGCTCAATTACTCTTGCTACAAGAATTAAGGAGGGACTTTTTTTTTGAATGAAACTTTGCCTCACACTAGAAATTTCTTCCTGTATCGTGGGTGCGTTTATAAACATATAAACTCACATACACAACATCCAGAGCCGGAAAAACTATCTGTAGGTCATACAAATATTTGTTCCGTGCGCCCTATTATTAGAGAGGAGTTCTTAATACAAGTATTTTCTCTGTATAAACTGACAAATTTTAAAATTTGTTCTTCAGATAACTTCTTCACCATTTTTAAATCCTTTCTTCGCCGCAGTAATCCGCAAAAACAACCAATACGTGTTTACTGTGTCAGCACTGGAATGGCACTGGATTGGCAGTCTACATTATTCCAGTTGCACTGGATTGGTCGCACTGGATTCAAAAGTAGATCGCCAATCTAGTTACTGGACTGGAAAGCTAACTGGATTCAGTGCATTCCAGTGCTGGTTTACATTTTCCAGTAAGCGATCCAGCGCTGGTTTCGATCGCTGGACTGGAATAATGTAAATTGGGCATCATTTTGGGCGCACGGTTGGCGCAGTGGTTGAGTGATTGACTGCTGCGCTGCGTGTCGCGGGTTCGATTCCCGCACGGAACAAATATTTGTATGACCTACAGATAGTTGTTCCGGCTCTGGGTGTTGTGTATGTGAGTTTATATGTTTGTAAACGCACCCACGATACAGGAAGCAATTCCTAGTGGAGCAACGTTTTTTTAAAAAAAAAAAAAAAAAAAAAGTCACTCTTTAGAGCGTGAATTTTCAGTAGTTTTAGTTTTTGATCTTATTTTTTATTTCCTGTATTTGCGAATGAACGATTTTAGTCACACTCAAAAAAAATACTGACATAATAATAATATCAAACACGCCAAAATCTTGAAAATACAAATATAAAACAAGATGTTTTGATTACGGGCCCAATAGCTACGGCCTATTGGTTTAAGGTATTTTTTGTTTTCGTTTCGTTAGTTTTTTTTTATATTATTATAAGTTGCATAAAAATTGTTTTATCTATTTTCATCCGAGCAGAGGTCGGTCGCCCAGGTACTTATAATACTACCTGTTTTAAATGCGGTACAATAATATGTTTGTATATATATTTATACCGCAATGACAGATTTCACCATAATATTAAAATAATAAACACAAAACAAAATAGTAGATAGGTATATTTTATTTTGAAATGACAGTACTAAAAATATAAAAACATGCTTACTAAATGAATATATACAAGTAAATCAAATAAGGCTTATTCAAAGATAATAACTTTCAAAACTTACCTGTGTCACAGATAATATAATACTACCTGTGTACTAACTGAGGTGTGCGATAATCGCCGTATCATACGCCGCCGGTTGTTTTTGCTTCCCCGCAGATTTTATTCTCAGCGTCATCAAGCCAAAATATCTAATACGTCATTATTACATTATTTTTTAATATATGTGTTATGTTTTTAATTACATATTTTGACCTAACATGATGATAAAAAAACACGGATCTGTGTCAGGAGCGGGGCTCCTGGAGTTAGATAAGTCATCGACGTGTTTATTTTAGCCTTGGATTATGTCGTGGCAGTTTACAGGTTGGTCTATGAAGATGTGAAAGAATACGTCTATTTGGGATCGTATTCCCTCACTGATTTATATGCCTTTACAACTCGGTTGACACAGATTTAAGCTGCCATCCAATCGTTTAGTCAGCCTATTAAGGCTGACTAAAGGATTCAATATCTTGTCTCCTACCACGTGGACTTAGAACTCGGAAACTGGTCATTAAGGTGCAAATTGGAAGTTGCCGATGTCCAGCGGTGTTCTACGATAGGCTGAATAGATTGACGTTATTTAAACTTGATTTCAAACAAAAGTACCGTATCTGTTGCTTTTGCCCCTATTACGTGATTAGTTTTTTTTTTCATCCACATTTATTATGACGGTGATCATGCCGACGCCGCCGACAAATTAAATATTGGATGCCGTTAACGGTGAGACCAGCACCAGCGCATCGCACACCACTACAGTTTTCAAAATCTTAATCAAATAATATATCTGGAAACGCTACAGTCTATAATGCTAGTCAATCCTTAGTCTTAGTCTCGACGTCGCTAATCAGAGTGAATATATTCTCAGCTGTATGTCTTCCGAAAATGTCTACGTAGTTCTTGCAAGTCACTCCACACTCCTGCGAAAGTAAATATAAATGGATAGGTTTAAAAAAGTCATTTTATCTACTTTTTATCTTCTTGTTACCAACTATACTTACTATTAGCTAGCATCACTGTATAAACCGTACGAACTGCTGTAGGCAACACGTTAGTGGTAACAAAACCAGTGAATTCTTGAATCTTATTCCATCGAAACTCCGTACTACGCTAGGCCAGCTCAAGTTCAAAGTGTATGTACCTACACTTCTTCTGACTAAAATGAATTCGCGATGACCCTTACAACGAACGATAAATCTATAGCCAGGGTTTGCCAATTTTCTAGCTCGCTTTGCTTGCTCTAGCATTTTATCAGTAAGCAATCTTGACTCGGATAGCGTTTCTTTCATATGATTTGTTCGTGACTAAAATATAATTCCATCATTTGGGTTTTGCCGCAGACGGATCAAAGTTAGTAAGCCAGTAGTGATTATCTTTTTATCCATGCGTAGACAGGAATAATGTGTACTATTAATGGTGGTTCAAGATGTTTAAGCACTTACAGCTCCAAAAAATGTTTGCATCCAGTTTTGATTCATGACGCATAAACTCTTGTCCGCGACAAGGTTTTTTATGATAAGCTTGGCACTAGTCTGAAAAAAAATTTGGATTTACCATCAATAAAATAGTATTTGAATCTACAGCATGTACCATCTGCTTACTATATATTACTTTACTACTCGTATACTAACAGTACAATAATTAAATTTCAATTTATATTTATCAGTACCTAACTAAAGATTGTACCTTGACAGGGTTGCCCAGTCCCTCCAGTCTGTCGCATGGCAGTAGTGGCATGGTAGTGAACCGACAGTTGCTGTCTCTGACAGAGCTCAGTCGCAGCGGCATGCGGTCCGCGGGCTCCGGTGTACCCGCCGGCTGGTACCTCACGTACAGAGGGGCTGCCTACATTCATATTAAAATATTATCTACTGATAACGTTGTTGTGCATTAGTGGAAAGCCTCCCACTAGGTGGACCGATGACCTGGTGAAGGTTGCGGGGATCCGCTGGACACGAGACGCATGGGATCGGTCAATGTGGCGACGCTTGGGGGAGGCCCATGTCAGCAATGGACGTCTTTCGGCTGATATGTTGATGATGATGATGATAACGTTGTCTTCAGTGTTGTGTACTCCTCAAAGAAACCGGCTTCTGCATAATTATGATGTGTTTTCATTAATGCTTCCACATGAGTCGAATAAACAATCAGATAGAGCAAGGTGCTTGAAAAAAATTTGGAATAGAGTAGTGTTAGTATTGTAGTAATTTAAAAATGGAAAAATCCTAATTAGTAAATAAAATAATAGTCTAAGAGCTGGTCGCTACCTCGATTGAGGTCCTATTATACGTATGTATCTTACTTTTTCAGTAATTTATATAGTTCCTAATTATCTACTTAAAATCAAGAACGTTACTACTTAGTCATATATTAAGGCAGTTAATGCGAACACAAAGTATTGTGCACAATACTAGTGCAGATAAGGACATTGTGTGTGATTAATAAGGGCATTATATATAAATCTCCTGGGAAATATTAATCATGTCAAGTCAAATCGATTGAATCTTCATTATTTATCACATTGTCAGGTCATTATGAATATGGCTACGTAACTGTTGGGCAATTCGATAATTTTGGTACATCAGTAAGGTTTTTATTTCAAATATTCGGTCAGTAAGAAAAGTCTGCGAAAACGTTATTTTCACATCAAAAATATGATTTGGGCAGCAGGGTTATACAATCGGTAAGTATAAAATAATATTAGTAAGCAGTGCCGCCGTATGAATAAAATAAGTGTGATAATATTTGCCCTATTTAACAACGAATCATTTCAATGGCGAGTAAAGTGATCTGTGGAAGCAGTCGTCTTTAAGAAGACGTACTTTAGACCCTACAGACAGAAATAGGCGCATACAGCGGAGTTTCGTCAACCTTTTTGTTCGAATAGTAATCGCACTTACCTACATTTAAATAATTTAATAGAACACAAATTTTTAATACCCTACCGGCCTACCAATAGGTGATGGACATTATTCAGAAAGCTCAGTCAAATTAATTACATATTTCAATAGTCTTAAGCATATTGGCTTGTCATATTGGACATTTTATAAGTTGTCGTGGCATTATGAATAATGCCCTATTAATCACTTGGCTCATAACATAATGTATAACCCGTAACAGACAGTCAGCAACATTATCATATCATCATCATTTCTATTAATCATATTATACCGATACACAAGACCATTCTCAAATAAGTCAGTTCCTATTAAAATAAATCGCTTTTTTATAACGATCCTATGCCCGCCACGGCGAAAGAGCACGGCGCGGAGCGGCATCGTGCCGCGGCACGGTGCCGTCATGCCGTACACGTTGCGCCGCGCCGCAACCATATCGGTTCAAATGTGTTTAACTTGCAGTTTATGTCTAGATTTGGACCACGAACGAACTTAATTAATTAACAAGTCAGCATCGATATTTTCAGCCTTTTTTTGTACTAACACGTGCGAATGTATCGACAGCGAAAGATGTAACGACAGTCATAACAATCGAAATAATTATGAAGCTGCTTTTTAGAAAACCGTAGTAACCGTAAAAAAGGTGAATACCTTGGGATCTCCATAATTCACAGCCTTGAGTAGGAATTCGTCACCAAATTTCATTTGCTTTCCGTGAACACTTTCATCAAAAGCGCTGAAAGCAACAAAAATATACTTTTCTACTTCTGTTTTTGTTATTGTTGGTGCAACACTAGGCTATTTCTCTTGTACCGTAGGTGCATTTACAAACGTTTAAACTCACATACATAAATAGCCAGACCCCGAACAACTATCTGTAGACCATACAAATATTTGTTCCGTGCGGGAATCAAACACGCGATACGCAGCGCGGCAGGCAATCGCTCAGTCACTGCGCCAAACTTTGCTATGGTTAGTAAACTGGATGCTGTGTCTATTGTTTTAGTCTATTGTTTACACTTATAACAAATTGTTGAAACTAAGGGTCAGATCACACCGCGTCTGCGACGAGACGTGACGCTAAGCGCACTTACTAAAATAGCGACAAAATACTTAAAATTTTCGTGTAGTTAAAACTTCATAATAAGATTCTTACACATTACAGTGAGAGAATTAAAATTCCGTGGGATGCATTGCGCCTCACATCTTGGTGTGAACAGACTAAATACCTGTTTAATAAAACTGGTTTCTTCTGCCATCTAGGTGGGTTTCTTTCCTGTCTGGGTCGCGGATAAATTTTAAAAAGAGTTACCGCGGCCCTGGCTCAAGCAAATGAAGGAACACGGGTGGGTTTTAATCAGTAAAAGTCTGACACACCCTCCTGCTTCACACAGAGCGGGAGAAGTCATTGGATGATTTCCCACGCAAAAAAAAAAGGTGGGTTTCTTTACAATAAAATTAATAGGATGCTACCGATAGTTAAGCTTACTAAGAACATGTGTTAAAAGAAAATAACTTCCTTCCTACAAGATTTTAATTATGACGACATCACACACTCATCATAATAGTGTCGTCATAATTGTGTAATACTACTAATGTAAAAAACATACACACATTATACACACATAGTGCGTGAGTGAGTTACATAGTGTGTGTGTGTGTGTCGCCATAATAGTGTAACACTACTAATTTAAAAACATACACACTCACACACACACTCACCACCACACACTCTCTTACAAAACACACACACATACTAACAAAAACTTGTCAATAACTGTTATGTTCGTGTTCACCGATCAAGATTCAATGTATAATACCTAAAAATAATGCATCGAGAAAAATACTGTATTGAGGGCGGAGTCCTGGTGTTCTGAAACACAGACTTGCAGTCTAGTTTAGTTTAGTCACCCACAATCAAAGACCTTATACTTCTTACTACTAGACTGTGCACTATGGCGCAAAAAACGGTCCGAGCGAGAGGCCTCCCGTTGGTAGTGTGTCTCTTTCTAATGAGGTGACCATGACCAAACAGAACACGGGAACAACTGATTGTAAAAACGATAGTTTAAGTATCCCGATATATTTATGCTATCTAACTACGCTACCTAAACCTACCTAAATTATAGTAAAAAAAAATTGTGTGTATACTTTTTGTAATCTGCATCACTTACCGGGGTCGGGCGTAAAGAATTTTAACATCTCATGTTTTCCCGTGGGTGTCGTAAGAGGCGACTAAAGGACAAACCAGAAAATGGGCAGCAGCGTTCTCTGTGCATTTGTAACAACCATACTGCGATCGCCAACCCGCCTGCAAAGCACTTTCCATGAACAGCACAAATAAAACATAGCCCCTAGTGCCCGGCGGCCTGCCTACCCGCGACTACGGTAGCGGTTGAAGTTAAGGTATGGCAAGGGGTGCAAAGAATCCTGGACGAGAGCCGGCTACCCCAACAAATACCGACGACTGGACTTGGCAACGTATGTAAAACACGCGCACACTCCGGAACGACGAAAAAATCAACGATCTCGAAGAGGAATTGAGCAGTTTACGATGGAGTATTATAGGGTTATCTGAAGTTCGAAGAGAGGGGGAGGACTCGATAATCCTCAAATCCCAAGTCTCCTCAAGTCTCGTTCTTCAAGACCCATCGTATAAATAGGAACAAAAAGCTCTCTGATCCTACTCTTAATCTCATGAAGGAGAGGCGTGAGATGAGCCTGCACATCCTGCAGTCTTCAGACGTAGCTTTGAAATACCGGCAGCTAGCTTAATATACCCCAAAGGATATCAATGATTTCACATATTGTCCAGTTGCGTATACAGTTGAGAAACAAAACTACACAAATTTTATTCCACTAGGATTCAATTTGCAAATAATTTTAATAGCCGCTGAATTTCACTAGAACAAAACCCGCCAAAAACTCCGCATGGTGGTTACCATCTTACATTTAGTATTACCAGGCCCAAACATTTAAAAGTACTATTCTTACTCAGTATTAATTAATTATTTTTAAATACAACGAATTGATTAATTATAGGAACTGTAGAAGTGTAGAATAGTACATTAGTGTACAAGTGTGTAAAGTTGGTGATTACCGCTGAGGCTCCATTGAGATCCGAGCCGTTAGGTTAGGTTAGGTTAGGTTAGGGTGAGGGTCTTAAGAGAGCCGAGGACGGTAATCATCAATACACACGTGTATCATACGACGTTTTTCAACACACTTGTGAAGAAAATACTACTAAAAATCATTTCCTACAGTGAAAACGAGTTGTGAAATTTTTTTCGCAATGGCGGGCAAAATTAATCAGTTTTCCTATGCGCGCGCATCTAACAATGGCGATCGGCCATAGACTAAAAATAATGAGTTATCTTTTTTTTGGCTTTTCGCGGATAGCGTTTTAGCCACGTACAAAATGGGGATTTTCAAGTTTTCTTTATTAAACACGTACAAGTTGAAATTATCTATTTTAATACGAAGTTGCATGAAATGTGTTGCATTTGTACTAAATTGAGCACGATCTTTTTTGTATCGAAACTTTTTTAAGAACAAAGCAACTCAACCAATAAATTAAAAAAAATCTCGTTATCTCACTTGTGAATAATAGTAATGAAAAAGTCACAGTTTGATAACAGGTCTCATTATGTGCCTAATTGCCGTGAAATTAGAGCCACTTTATGAGCAAGTGTGTTGAAAATATTTTTTCATAATGACACCTGTTATCAAACTGTGACTTTTTCATTACTATTATTCACAAGTGAGATAAAGAGTTCCTTTTTTTTATTTATTGGTTGAGTTGCTTTGTTCTTAAAAAAGTTTCGATACAAAAAAGATCGTGCTCAATAGTACAAATGCAACACATTTCATGTTACTTCGTATTTAAATATATAAGTTTTAATAAATAAAATTTTCACTTAAATATAACTTTTGATTTTGTTTTTAATAAAGAAAACTTGAAATTCCCCATTTTGTACGTGGCTAAAACGCTATCCGCGAAAAGCCAAAAAAAAGATAACTCATTTTTTTTAGTCTATGGCCGATCACCATTGTTAGATGCGCGCGCATAGGAAAACTGATTAATTTTGCCCGCCATTGCGAAAAAAAAATCACAGCTCGTTTTTACTGTTGGAAATGATTTTTTAATATTATTCACAAGTTTGTTGAAAAACGTCGTATGATACACGTGTGTATTGATGATTACCGTCCTCGGTTCTCTTAAGATCCTCACCTAACGGCTTGGGTCTCAATGGCGCCTCAGCGGTAATCTCCAACATTACAGACTTGTACCATAATGTACTAAAATACGTTTCAAAGTCTATGAATCGTTCGTTTTGGTATAACATAAAAAATAAAAATATAAAATTTTCTACCATTTCTACCAAACCCAATGATTAGTTGAGTTGGCAGGATGTCAGACAAGGACACACTACCAGCGGAAACCCTCTCGCCAGGACCGTTTTTGGTTAGCTCCCGCTTATAAGGAAATAGCTAACCTAGTCGCATGACAATAGATTTCATTTTAGCTAAACAAAATTTTTTGGTACACAGTCTAGTAGTAAGAAATACGTATAAGGTCTTTGCCCACAATAGTAATAAACTTGTTAAACCATTCCAAATTATGTATTGTGTAATATTGTGGTGAGAAATAAATTTGTTTTTTTATTATGGTTGAAAAGTTTTTAATTGAGACAAAACGTTTTTCTCTTTTCAGAAACTTCAAAAGTACGGGTAGATACACCTAGGTACTGGTGGCTTTTAATAAATTCAGTCACGAAGATGCAAAAGCACAAGACCACCTGTCTGTCTAATAAATTAACGGCTTAAAATAAAAAGGAGTTGGTCAGACAAACCTGACAACAAGGAACGTGTTTCGACAGCATGGCGTGAGGATGGGCGACAGGGTCATGAGACAACCGTCGCATATGTTCTGCATGCAGTCCACCTGCCGTTCACGCACAAGAATTGACATAGCCAAGCCGTATTTCTGCTTGTCACCCGCCATTTTCGGTTTTGCTAAGAACATTAGTAGCTTGTGACAGAGTGCAACCATCAGAAAAAGGTTAAGCTAAATATCTCCAGTAAGGCTGAAATATCTACCTGGCATATCAGACGCAACGATTTGTACGTTAAATCCATACAGAACATAAGTTCCACTTAACGCCATCGGTCTCTGGAATCAAAAGAAATTTTATTAAAATAGAAATGGTACTCTTGAAGTTCTTTAAATTGAAATCGAGTCATGTAATCGTGCGAAAATGGCTTAAGGCCGTACCCTGACCAAAAAATCAGCGTGAGATATGAGCATTCCTATTGGCCTAGCGGCACTGGTGGCGCATGAATTACAGTAGTGAATACGCCCAGATTTTAGAATAACATCTTTATAAAATCGAATATTGATCTTTTGAAAAAAATAAATCTACCAAAATGTTCGTTATCAAATTGTCTATCCATTAGTGTTAGTACAAAAAAATATTAATCAACACTTTACGAGGAGATGCATGCTATCAATCATTATTTCTCATTTTTATGGTTTTGTTGGAAGGCGATTAGTGAAACATATACTACATTTAAAAAAAATAGAAATCTACAATTTTGGAATCAATAATTTGTAGAAATTTAATGTATTTTTATTAGTTGATATTTCATTTTAAATAACGAGTAGATAGCTCCTAAAAACTGCACGAAAAACGGCTAGCGCGGCGTTTTGCTCGGGGTAGCGCCCATCACACTAGGTCTTTCGCACGCCGTGAAGCATTAATTAAACCTGATACCGTGAACATTATTATGATATCCGCACACGACGCGGAACATTTTTTCTTTTCTAACATGCTGTGACTGTGTAAACGTGTTTCGATTTGCCAGTACCATTACTTAATGCTAATGATTCAGGACAATGAACTTTCGTTCTCATCCTAATTCACTTAATTCTCAATAACTGTTTTTATCATGGCTTTTGTTTCTAACTGGTAAGGTAATTTATAACGTTACGTCTCAAGCATACATTACCTCCATCAGTAAATTGCTGAATAATGTTCTAGACCTCTGAAGTAATAGTTCTTGTCTTTCACGTTTCCTTAAAAATAATTTGAACTCGTACTGTAACAAATGAGCAAAACAATTAAACTGTAGGATCTTGGGTATTTGTCTGAGAGTAGAAATAAATTACATAATGTTCTTTTGGTTTTCATTAGCATGACATAACCTGGAAAAAGCTTTGGCCACGTCCATTATCACCGGATTCGCAATGCATAATGTTGAACCCGGGTATATACTCCCCTTTAACCAACATGATTTGATTGGTAACGAAGGGTCTACGGCAGGTACGTATCTACTGTTAAATAGGTACCTTTCCAAAGATTGAAATTGTATTAACATTTATAAAAATTACCTCATTTTTGAGTCTTTCCTCGGACCAATTGCCAACAAGAACTGAATTGTTGTATGTCATATCGCCTGATATTTCACAATCCAATTTAAAGTAGTTTCAGGTTTTTAGTAAATTGTTTAGGAGGTTATTGCCTCAGAAGCAGGCGTACATGTTATAGTAGGTATATATATACCCTTAGGGGCACATACTACTTAGAGATACTACGTATCTCAGGGGTCAGTCAGGGGGTCCAAAGAGTAATAAGCAAGGAATATAAGTACTCTCTACCGAGAGGTAATAAGGGTTCCACTGCGTTTAATTTTTTTATCTGTCATTTTCATTTATCATATTATTATGATATGGCATCTATGGAAAAGAATAAACAATGGAATTAGTATGTACTATTGTTCAACTTGAATCCTTAGGTTAGCCCACATAAAGCTGCGGCTAGATGCGCTGCGACGATACGCGCACTTCTTAAATGTAGGTACCCTGACTTTAACATTACTTTGATTCAATAATAAACAAACAAATAGTGATTGTTTAAATACAAAAAATATATTATATATGTACTTGTATTATATATATACTAAAATATGTACTTTTCATTTCTGAGATTAAAAACATGATATCGAAAACTTCGCTCGATCAAAAAATATCCTGAAAAGGACTATGACGATGTTTTTTGATAAATTTCTTATTCTATTCTAGAAAATTATGAAAGATTCACTACCTTAAATACATATCTAAAAAAGTTAACAACCTATAGAACTTTATTCTCAGGGTAGAATTTATAAATTAGTTTAATTGTTTTAATAATAAAATAATATATAACGCAGCGGCCGCCGTACGGCTCTTCAGTCGCCCAAGATGCTCTGTGAGTCGCCCGCGAGGCTTTGACGAGGCAAGACCCACTTTTGCTCGCGCTCCACTGCCCGCTAATCTATCGACCGATTTACTATGGGCCCGCAGTGTAACAAAATCAGTAGATTAGGAAAGTTTTTAACAGACTTCAAAGATGATCGAAATATTCGTCATGTCAAATAAAATACCCCTATTTTTACGTTTTTTTTTTTGGGTTGGTTGGTTGGAAAATATTAATTGCGAAAATAAGACAAAATAAAAATTCAAAATGGCGCCAATCGAAATTTTTAATAGTTTTGTCATGGGTGTATTTTCATGGTTTTTGGGGTCTCTAAATGCTAATATGGGGTCAAAATGAAAATGCAAGATGTCGAAAATTTCGTCGAGTCGTATGAAAATTTTCGGCGCCCGACTGAAATATCTGAAATTTTGGTGTTAAAGTTGGCAACACTTGAAAAATTGTAATTGATATCGCGAGACGTTAACGTTGGTCTTGATTTAGTTTTGTTAAAATTGGTTTATAGCCCACCAATCGTTATTCGAAATTACGTTCGCGATCCGCGAGTGGTATTGTGAATCGCCCGTGCATTTGTTTGTGTATACACCGTGAAATTAAAATGGTTGTTTTCCCGCAGCGAAATGGTTTTTTCTATGTAATACAATCGTTTCGTAGTTATGTAAAATATTAGAAACAAAAACTGGCATATTTAACATTGTGAAAAACTTAACTCGAAAGCGATCACGAACCAATAGTAATACCTCCCGATATCTACGGCCGAACGACAGCGGGGCGTTGACCCGGGTGCTAAGTAGGTCAGGATCACTGTCAAAAGGATTAGGTTCGAAGGCGGCTCCGTTTGATAATGTTGCGCGCGGGCTAGTTTATGCCGTATTACTACACGCGAGAGCTTATTTTACTTTAAACATTTAATAAATCGGTATTTGCTTTGCCGGCTTAGCGGTGGTATTGTTCCTTGCAAACTATTTTATGACGTATCACTACGTGCGAGAGTTTATTTTGGTTTGAACATTATCTTGTGCATCGCTTTTCTTTGCCGGTGGTGACGCGAGTAGTACCTAGTACCTACAAGTTACTATTGTAACTCACTTTTTCGAGTTGATGAATATTTTTTAAATTATTTTAAAACAAAAACATCGTTATTTTTTTACTTTAACTCTATGCTTCGAAAGTACTCCTTAAGGCAAGTCGTTCTGCCGCGGGAAAACAACCAATTAAATTTCACGGTGTATATTTCGTGCCCAGCGAAGTATTTTTGTCGGGAACGTATGTGGCAGTCTGCTGGGAATCTCGGTACAGACCACGTCAGTTATCCCAAACTATTATGTATATTTTCCCCCTATAATCCCCGATCGGACACGGGATTGAAAGAGACCAGGAGATCACCACGGGGACAAATGTAAGTTATAACTGTAAGTCCTACAAGGAGGCTCTACGCGGGGGTCGTGCGGTCCATGGCCCTTTACGGGGCACCAATGTGGGCGCGTTCTCTGAGGCGGCGACCAGCCCGCCGGTTGAACGCGTCCCAAAGGGTCATGGCAATTCGGCTGGTCCGAGGATACCGCACGATCTCCGGTGAGGTAGCGAACCTCCTTGCCGGATTGCCGCCATGGGATCTGGAGGCAAAAGTCCTCGCGCACATATGGGAGTGGTGCGAGGAGGCGAAACGCCGGGGCGAAACACCGTTGCCGCGACAAATTACGGCTCGGCGGTCAGAGCTCCGGCAGGATCTCATGGCGACATGGAGAGAGCGATTGTCGCAACCCAGCGCTGGGCACGCCACAATTGAGGCGATAAGGCCCCTCTTTGAGGAGTGGCTTGAAAGGCGTCATGGCGTCCTCACCTTCCGCCTGACGCAGGTCCTCACCGGACATGGATGTTTCGGAAGGTTCCTGTTCAGGATAAGGCGGGCGGAAACGCCCGGGTGTCACCATTGTGTGGATCGCCCGGAGGACACGGTGGAGCATACGGTGGAGGTCTGCTCCGCTTGGGCGGAGCACCGCCGTGTCCTCGTGGAGGCGATCGGCGGTGGTGACCTCTCGCGTCCGGCCCTGGTTCAGGCCATGGTACGGAGCGAGAGGGCATGGGAAGCTGTCACCTCCTTCTGCGAAGCAGTAATGATCGCGAAGGAGGAGGCGGAACGCGTGAGGGAGACGCAACGGAGACGCCCTCACGCCCCCAGCCGCCGCAGGAGACGTCCCGGGCGTCGGGCGTCGCAAGACGATTTCCGGCCACCGTAGGCGCGGGCTTGCGGACGGCGAGCAGCGGGTAGCTCGCCGTCCGATAAGGACCAGGCCCGAGTCGACGGCGCGTAGTGTTCCACGCGCGCCTCAAAGAGATGTTAGCAAAACTGACGGGGTCCGCTAGGGCCGATGCCTGTCTGGGTCGCGGATAAATTTGAAAAAGAGTTACCGCGGCCCTGGCTCAAGCAACTGAAGGAACACGGGTGGGTTTTAGTCAGTAAAAGTCTGACACGCCCTCCCGCTTCACCCAGAGCGGGAGAAGTCACTGGATGATTTCCCATCCAAAAAAAAAAAAAAAAAAGTCCTACAAGCATACACGACAATCACTTTCCACCTATCCGAAAAAACAAACCCCTGGTTACCGCTGCCGCGTATCGCGGTTTTCGTGGGTATAGACCCTGTTGGATCCAGGAGTCGCAATATTGCTCATGGGTCACAGTGTTGCCTCGTGGCTTGTGATCCGCAGACCTGTATTCAACATTTTGGTAGCAGAGCGTGGTTTGCATTCCACCATCATAGTATACGCTAGGACACTCGTTCACACGCGAACGCGTGGACACTGTATTGTATGTCGTGTCGGTTTGTTTTTTATTGTTGAGCATACTTTGGTTGGTAAGTGGTACATTTTTTAAGCCATTCAGAGGTAGCTGTGTCTCGTTAGGTTGAAATCGACCCCACAGTTATATACCAACCAGTTAAATAAAATACACAACTCGCAATATAATATTTGTCACTCCGGGATAAAAGTTTAAAGTTTTGTTATTGAATCTTCTTGTTTGTTGTAAACAATATAGGTTTGGTGAAGACTTAATAGTCTCACTAATTGTATTTAGTTGAATTATAGTAATTGTTGTCCTTCGAACCTTTTTCTTGGTTATATAATATAGTTTTTTAATGTAACCATACTCAGTGCCCACCTGCCTGATTAATTGTTATTGAGTTACATTGTTACCAATTGTATAAGGAAATTGGTTATTGTTTGTTTGATATTGATATTCAAATAAACAGATATGTTATGAGCGCGCGCATTGTGAAGACTCGAATAGGTCATAATTGTGACCTTTAGTTTTTAGTTTATGTCACGCATGGCGAAGAGCGATAGGCTTTGTTAAAATAAAAACAAAATAAAAAAATGCCATCTTGTGTATTTAGAATTTGTACCAATTATGATACTAAAGTACATAAAACAGAAGGGATCTCATACCATATGTAAGTACGCAATACGCCTCAATTTACTAATTTATTTCATTTTTTTTCGTAATATTCTGATATTTGGAGGTTAGAAAAAGATAACAACATTGGTGATCAGAACAATGTTTGTTTACATTCTCACTCAAGTGACAAACACCAGCTGTCTCTTTTTTCTTGTTGGTTATATCAAGCCATCTCTTTCGACTTGTAGTGAAATGTCAGATGAATGAAAAGTGTGTATGTGTGCTGCCGCTGCTGCGCGGAACACTTTTTTCAATTGTTTTGTGAGTGTATAACGTATCTGTTTATTTGAATATCATTGATATTGACAGTAATATTTTAAAATGATTCAAGTTAAACTCATTATCTCAACTATTAAAATAAATTGAATATTGAATTTATTAAAAATCAACCTACCTACTTGTGTTTTGATAATTTTTATATTTGTTTAAAAATTGATATTTGGGGTTCCTTCACAAATTTGTTTAAAAAAATAATTAAATATATGTAACAAGGTTCAGTATAATTTGTAAAATTAACTTGATGTTTCTCTTACAGACTTTATTATTTGATATTTAATTTTAGTAAGGGAACTGCCAAACTGTTGTTTTGGTTAAACACATACAGTATTTATTTAATTTGTTAAACATTTTTCAAGTCAATCACAAGAACACACCCTCCAAGTTTCAGTTCTCTACGATTCTCCGTTTAGGCTGTGCGTTGATCCGTCAGTCAGTCATTCAGGACAAAGCATTTTATATCTATACTAATATTATAAAGCTGAAGAGTTTGTTTGTTTGAACGCGCTAATCTTAGGAACTACTGATTGTAATTGAAAAATTCTTTTTGTGTTGAATAGTCCATTTATCGAGGAAGGTTATAGTCTATATAACATCACGCTATGACCAATAGGAGCGGAGCATAAATGAAAAATGTTGCAAATATAGGAAAAATTATTCCTTTTGGAGAGCTTCCGTTGCGTGCGCTGCGTAAAACGGTTTAAGTTACGCAAATATCATATATGATGGAATTGTTCTTCTTTAAAAGTTCTAAAAAAAAATCCGCGACAGCATGTCTATCTTTTAAGACTCACTGTAACCTTTTTTATGGTAATCAAATTTGTTCATTTGCGAAGGAGTTTTATATTATAAAGCTGAAGAGTTTATTTGTTTGTAGGGTAGGTAGATAGACAGCCAGTTGACGAGAGCGAAGCCGCGGGGGTCAGCTAGTGTATAGATAAAAAAACAAAACTTACATACAAAGGGAAGAAGAAAAAGGGCTCATTGCGCATCAAAAAATTCGTCCACATCGATGTGAATGGGCAACATGCCCAGAACGCTGGTAGCATTTTTTTAACAATGTTTTGTTAGTTACAATATAATATTATAATTGACGCAATATTTCAGTTAGCTACTTTGAGAATCCTAACAAAAATTGTAAATGCGAAAGTAACTCATTCTGCTATCTTTTCACGCTTAAAACGCTGAACCTATTTAGAGGAAATGCGATATGGAGATAGTTTGAGACCCTGGGAAGGACATATGATTGTTTTTATCCCGGCAATATGTTGCCGTGGATTGATAAAACAGTTTTTACGCGGGTGAAGCGCGAGCCAAAGGATACATACATTCATGGTTGTATTTGACAAAGAGATGTGATATAATTATTTGAATTACACCATGTGTGAGAAACAAATAATATTACTGGCATTGTATCTAGAACTAAGTACAATAAAATTAAATGTGTTCCGGCTCTGGGTGTTGTGTATGTGGGTTTATATGTTTGTAAACGCACCCGCGATACAAGAAGAAATTCCTAGTGTGGGGCAAAGATCTTTAAAAAAAATTCAAGCTCAGATAGAAAGTGCCAAGAATATAATTGTTTAGAGGTGTATAAATGTTATAAATACACCAGGCTGTGTAAAGGTTGTTTGCGGTATAAAGTAAAAAACGAAAGGAAAAATTAAGAGGTATTTGTTCCGCCTTCGTGGAAGCGAGTCACTTCGGTTGATTAATGTCCGAAAGCGAGAGACACCATTCCTTACTTAGAAGCGTCTGTTTTGAAATTAGTAAATGGTATGTTACTCATGTAACCATTAATAAAATAAAACAGTTTACTTAGAAGTAATTCTAAGAACACTTTGGTTTGATTCAAGCAAGATGGAAACATCTAATAAACAAAATAAGTAGCCCAAACCAAGAAAAATTTACTTGAAACAGCATGTTCGCGCCAAGCGTATAAAAGTCAACAACTTTATTTTCTGACAACACTGTGGTAAAGTCGACGACAACTTCGTTACGTTGAATAATTTCAGTAATGTGCACATTATTAACCTCCTCCTTACAGTGAGCCGCTCGAAGCAGTAACATGCACAATGTTCTCCGTCATAATAACAATCTACGGCTATTTTTTTCATACCTGTACTTCCACTTCACGTAAAGTTTTTAAGAATATAAATGTGTTCTTTCATTTTCTTACATAAAGTTACATTACCCGCAAAATTGTCTGCACAGTTACAGGAAGAGTTTAAGAGTCACCAAATAAAACATTGTATCCTGAAAAGGATGCTACCTACCATTTTTCGGCCGCAGGGGATAGGAAGAGCGGCCAACGCTATACCGACTCTCCTCCTCCCTAGCGTCCCCACCGCGTCCGCTTTCAGACGGTGGCGACCCCGTCCTGGCCGCGGAAGGTGGGGAGAGCGGTGCATTGCAATACCAGCACTCCTCTCCCGCCGTGGCCTCCAACCCTCAGCCACGATATTGTATGGGTATGGGAGGCCCCATATCGTGGCCCGCCTCAGTTGCGATGTCACCCAGGCAGCACCCCAACCTACTTGGTGGCCACTACGTCATCGGCTTATCGGCAAAAGCCCTGATGAGCGGCTTCTCGGGTTCCTCTTGGCTTCACCCTGGGTGACCAAGCCACGGCTACTGAGGGCCCCCGCCTCGACAATGCGGAAACACACTGGGTGGGACAGTCACCAGCCTGGAATAAAGAAAAGCAACAGTTAATATGTATTAATTGGTTTATGTTATTATTTTATTACGAAGAAACCAAAAATCATTATTGTTTGCCAGTTAATCTAAAACGAGGAAGATTCTTTACTAATAAACCATTGCAATATATTGAGTCATCTCGAAGTTTATTTAGAGTTTTTAGCTAATGTACAATTCCAATAAAAAACTGTGTTTTTTCTTATTGTTAGGCTCGCACTTGACCACTTTAGTGAACAGAGACTAAAATTAAGTAATTTGTTAGAAGTCCCTTACGTTACTTTTACTGGCCATTCGTGATATTTTTTGTATCAAATTAATTTTGGCAACGTGACAAAATTCAGAGGTCCGTGGACCGATATTTGATTGGCAGAAAACGTAACAGCATAAGTTTCAAGAGAGTTTCTTTTCACCTTCATAACTTTATTATTTCTTGTACAATATTGTATTAGAGATTAGCGCTGCAAATGGTTCCCTTTTAAGAGGTGTCGCATTATGTCGTTTTTTTAAAGGTTTTTGGAGTTACCAAATTGTATCAAAAATATAATGCTATTAAGTATTTTTTGTGTATTCCATTGTTTCAGACAGGAAAAAATACTTTGAATTTATTCTAGTGCCTTATCTCAGAAATTCTGAACAATACATACGAATATCACGTACGAATATTTGCGAAGAAGTTATAAAAAAAACTCTGTCTGTGAAACACGTCTGTGATATATTCTAGCATTGCTACTACTATTTACTCCGGCGCTGCGGTGAACGTGAACTATTTTCATCTAGAATGAGAGACGAAGAATTTATTGCAAAGTATAGTTAGTAAGAATTGAAATTTTTATTTCTTTTTGAGTTTCTTTTTTGTTGTGAGCTTTTGTTAACTGTCCTAATTGTGTAAATCTCTCTATAACACTAAGGTTTGCTGTAAAATAACCAAGGGTTAAAGTCGCCTTTGTCCTTCTGTATTTGTATGTTTGTTTTGTGCGCAATAAAGAATATGAATAAGAATTTATGGCAGTTTCAAGAACGTACGAAGCCATTTTTTGATGTCACATTACAGGAATTTTCATGGTATCTATCTCACGGTAAAGCTATTTAACTTGCTATGTCTGTAGGTATTACGGTTTTCGTTCTAGTGAGCAGCTGATTCAGTTTTACTTTTGTTGGTTTCTCGATTTAGATTCAGCATTATGATTGGCACTCTCAAAAGTATTGTGTATCTTATCTCTGCCTGTGTTATAAGACAAAAAGTAAAAATTAAAGTAACCCCGACACAATTTTATTTCATGCAACATAATTTATCTAGTAGTAGACATGCTTCGATTGGCAATCTATTGAACACGTAATTATAACACAATATGTTGTAAAATCACCCCGTTTCAAACAGTAAAACGCATAAGTCAAATGTATTTATTACAACTGGGCCAATAAGCGGCACTTTTGAACGTTAACAATCATTTACAAGTATTAAAAATTGATTCCACCATGCATTCGGAAAAGTAGCTTGTTATGGAGAAGAACGCACAAGAAACTCCATACGCACAAGAAACTCCGTATAAAATTTGAACGGCTCAACCGTATTTCATCAAACATAGCTAAGAACAAGAACACTCTCGACAAAGTCACCTTACAAATAAATAAAAAACAAACTTAAAACACCACTCTCTTTCCGTCGGGGCCTAAAACAAGTTAATCAGGAACTAACCAATGTTTTAAGTAAAACATCCGACAGAGATAAGACCAAATCAAGTAGATACCATATATACACAAAAAGTAAAAGAAAAAGCAACATGCAAAACTTTAGGAAAGATAATAAACCGAACGCCTGAAATCTCAAAGGATAGGTTTATGAGGCAGAACTTTTAATTATTAGGTTTTTTTTTATTTGTACAACTTTTCGAAACCGTCCCTGAGATGTAGGGATGCATTCAATTGCAGTGGTGGCCCAGTGGTATCGGCCGCGACTACAAGTTATAGGTCGTGGGTTCGAGCCCAGGCAGGCGCTTTACTTTGTGTAAGTTATTTCTTCACCACTGCTCTCAAAACGGTGAAGGAAAACATCGTGAGGAAACCGGCATGTCCTAGAACCAAAAATTCGAAGACATGTAACATCCACCAACCCGCACTGGGCCCGCGTGGTGGATTACGGCCCATTCCCTCTCACAGAGAGGAGGCCTGTGTCCCAGCAGTGGGAACATTAATAGGCTGATGATGATTCAATTGCAGACAAATGTACTCATGAAAAACTTGAGCACATTTGTACCAGCGATGTTACCCAAATCAACACGGACGGTTCAAGTAAATGGAACAGTAATCTGTTTGGAAAATAGAGCGCATTTTTAGTGGGGGCGCCCGCCGTTTTGTTTTTATTGAAGCTTTGTTTAGTAAGGTTTAGTTATAAACAACTTTGAAGTTTGTTAATTCTGCTGCGGAACTTGAGCATCTTTAAATTAGTTTCCTCGAGAATGTTGTTTTCGAAAGTTGTTAAAGTACATGGTGCGTATAACCTCTAGAAGATTACTAGTAAAATCACACGCACTTGAACCTAAATTATTAGAGTAATCTAGGCTATAATTGCTGATTCAGCAGTGTAATTTGAAGGAGAAAAGTACGCAGATGAGACGAAAGGCAATTTACTAATTATGCCACATACCTTTGAAACAGCGATTCCCATGCAGATGCAGATGGATGTCACGTTCGGGAAGTTCAGCTCACAGACTAGGTACACTACGCTGGCCAGCGGTACACAACACAGTAGGTCTAGGTAATACAGATAACACTTTCCATGTAGGTTCAATTAAGAGGTTTGGGCGAGATTATGCGTGATGATGGAAGTGCGCGCACCCAAGCCGTGGTTGGCAAGAGACTCTCGACGATCGCCGGCGACCATCGGTCGTGGCGGCGGCGTAATAACCGTAGTGCCACCGCGCGGGATATCACCAAACCAACGATATGTGACACTTATTTAATAAATTAGAACTATTAAACCAATGCCTCTCAATCGCCCTATGGTGATGTAATAAAATATGAACTATAAATTAGGAAGCGTAACCATTTTCCCCGGCTTGAAAGTTCCCACTTTCGAAACACAAAGGAGAAGTAAATAAAGTTGCAGATCATCACAACTCTTCCAAAGGTTATGAGAACTCTAAAGTTGCGACTCTCTATTATAAATAAGAATATTTAACGAACTATTCTACGCGGTAATTAAATCTAATACTGCACATTCGTGCACGGTAAAATTAATTATTAATGTAACGAAACTTATTGCGTTGGCAAAGGGCACAACTTTACTACCGGGCGACTCTGAAGGATCCCGCTTTTAGTCTTTACCGATGCGACTCTACAAACACCGTTTTTATCTGGAAATATTTCTGTGATTACTCCTAACGGCCAATGCAGCGGCATCACATTGTCCTGCATGGAGACGACAACCATACCGACCCGTATTGGATTGGCAGGGGTGTTCCATTTCTGTTTGGATTGTAGGGTGTGCAGGTACTCTTGGCCAACTGACCAAGTGGTCTAGTCTTTTTGGAAGTGGTGGCACTTCCAAAAAGACTAGACCACTTGGTCAGTTAATTCATAACGCGAAATAAGATGTAACCGCGTTTCATTGACTTCGCGGGCGGGGAGAAATAAAAGAGGTTTGGTATGCAAGAAGTTCGCCGGCGATAATGAAGTGGGCTCTGAAGGATCCGAGCTGATCGCATACAGAGGCCTCGAGTTTAATAAAGCTTCTATTTGAGTTAGTATAGTGTTAAGCTCATCAAAACTAAGAATTTGCTGACCGATGACTTTGCAGAGATGCGTTTTGACACTCTTTACTTCACTTTCCCAACAACCACCAACATGTGGAGCTCTACAGGGGATGTTTTTTAGTGTTATTCGATGCTCTGCAAGTTTTCTTTCCCATAAAGGGCGATACTCTTTAGCCAAGAATTGGTAGAGATCTCGTAGATAGGATTTGGCTCCAATGAAATTGGTAGCGTTATCTGTGTAAAGACAAAAAACCGGTCCTCTACGCGCCAGGAAGCGTTTACTCGTATAAGCGGACAGAAAGCTCGCAGTGCTAAGATCTGAGGCAATCTCAAGATGCAGAGCACGAGTTGTCAGGCATGTAAAAAGGCAGATATATGCTTTCCTCGATTTTTGACCTCTAGCACGTATCGACGTGATCAAGAAAGGTCCCGCGTAGTCGCAACCTGTTTGAGAAAAGGCCTTAGGAGCCGATTAAACGCGAAAACTTGGCAAATCCGCCATTATAAGAAAGGTAGGTCGCGGCTTTACTCGAAAGCAAAGGTTACAATTAAAGGTAATGTTACGTGCAATACGTCGCGCGGACAGGATCCATTCCTCCATCCATTTCCTAACGTTGACGCGTCTGTTTTCAGTGGTAAAGCTGCAACATACTTGCCATTTGGAGCGCGGGTAGTTGTGCTACAATAAAAGTCTTCACAGTGTTTATCATCCACACTCCCAACGGACGAAGCAGTAAAATCTTCAATCTCCCAAAACTTACGAAGATCGAAGTTATCAAAAGAACTCGCAAAGAAAGACAGAGTGTCAGTTGAAGGTTCGATAATAGGTGCTTCTCCTAGAAGTATGTAGCCGAGCATAGGCTCCAATGCATCGGGGCAACCGGGTGCACTGGTCACGGGACCGGGTCGCAATAACTTAGCGAACAACGTGACTCCAAGTAACATGTCAATATTACCTGGCATACCCCAGCTGTCATCAGCGAGTAGTTTAGGATCAATATGCTTCATTTCGGCAGTATCTATAGCACCCAGAGGAAGCTGCCCGTTTATCTGATCCAAGACTAGAGCGTCAATTATATACCTAGGCTGCGAGCAAAACCGTGAGCTGAACGTAAGATTCACCGAGCCGCGAACGGGCTGCGATGTGCCACCAATACCACGAACGGTAGTTATTGAGTCCGTATGTATAGTTAGACCGAGCATACGGCAGCAACGCGATGTCATATAATTATTTTGCGACCCAGGGTCCAAAAGACATCTAACCACCACGCCCTTACCCTTCCTACCCGCCACAAACACCTTGGCAGTAGCCAGAACTTCGGTACTACGTGTGGCCTGGACTTGAGCAGAAGAATGCGTACACAACGCCACACGATCAGAAGTAGCTGGGTCGGCCGCAGAAACGCGGGCTGGGTCGCTAGCGGGCACCAGCGCAAGGGCTTGCGTCGATTGCTCAAAATGCAATAAGGAATGATGCTTACCGTTCCATTTCCTACATGCTTATTTATCCTTATTTTAGCTTGTGTTTGCGGGAAGGTCGCTACCCGGACGAATGGAAGATCACCAGAGTTATCCCAGTTCCTAAAGGGGGTGCAGACACTGACGTAAGTGGATACCGACCGGTGGCGGTACTGTCGGCGTTTGCTAAGGTATTTGAATCTGTGTTACATGCAAATATTTTTACACAAGTGAGCTCACAACTATCTGACTCTCAACACGGCTTTCGGCCGGGTCGCAGTACGGCTGGTAACCTACTGTCATTTGTGAACTACCTATCGCCAGTCATTGACGCTGGAGGGCAGGTAGATGTGGCCTATTTTGACTTCCGGAAAGCTTTCGATACCGTGGATAATGATGTTCTTTTGTACAAACTCTCGGCTATGGGATTTACACCGCACTTACTCAAACTCTTTGCCAGCTATCTTGGTGAGCGCCGACAGTACGTCGAGTATGCGGGACGTGAATCGCGTCCTTATTACACATTCTCTGGGGTGAGTCAAGGCTGCAATATTGGACCTTTGGAATTCATTTTAATGGTCAATGATCTGCCTACAGTCGTAAAAGAGGCGAAGTGTCTGCTGTTTGCAGATGACTTAAAATTGTATTTGAATGTTAAAGATACTGCTGACTGTAACAGACTCCAGTCTGATATTGATAAGATAGTCGAATGGAGTAAGTCCAACAATCTACATTTCAATGTGTCTAAATGTTGTGTTATGAGCTACAGTCGCGCGCGTACCCCATTACAGCATCAGTATGACATGGACGGTGTAGTTATTCCGCGTGTCTCACATGTACGAGACCTGGGCGTTCAGATGGTGTCAGAGCTGACGTTCCGGAAACACATAGTTGAGGTGTGCGGCAGGGCTTTCAGAAATCTCGGATTCATCTTAAGACAGTGTAAGGATTTTACCGATACTGCTGTTATAAAAGTTCTTTATAATGCAATTGTAAGGAGTCATCTCGAAACAAGTGCATTCATTTGGAATCCACATGAAGAGAAATACAGTCTAATGTTAGAAAAAATTCAAAATAAATTTTCTAGATTTCTTTATTGCAAACTATACGGAGTTTATCCCTTTTATCCTCTGATGTACCCGAGTCTGTTCGTCCTTGGCATGGTTGGGTACACCAGGCTAGCAGTAAGAAGGGACGTCGCGCTGGTTAAATATGTAGCCAGCATCCTACTAGGGTTGCTGCACCACCCGGAGGTGCTGGAAGCGCTGCGACTGCGCGCGCCGGATGGGTGCGTGGGCGCGCGCCGCCGCCCCGCTCTGTTAGACGTGCCAGCGGCTAGGACTAACCTCCTCAAGTTTGCCCCTATCTCACGAGCCGTGCGTATTGTTAATGTGGTTACATTGTCGGAAGACATATTTGGGCAAAACCTGTCGAGGTTTATTCAAAGGGCTCAAATAATTATTGAGAGTGGCCTGGAGCTATAGACTTTGGCATGTTTAATAATTTAATTTATTGATGTTATTGTATGTAATTTTGTTGCTAGGTTATTTTAGTATAATGTTATTTTGTGTTTAAATTGTGACTTGTAGCATCATATTGGATCAAACTGTAAAGATGTTATAATTGGTGATAATAAATAAATAAATAAATAAATAAATGTTGACTTAGATAGGCACACGAGACGGTATGTTGGCTACTTAGGCAGTTACCACATCTGTTATTGTCTTTTACAAACTTAAATCTATTATCCGCGCTCAACTTTTGAAACGCTTTGCTCGTATACAAGTTTTTATGCGTGGATTGACAAAGCGAACATTTAAATTCAGTAGCCACAAACACTTGCGAGACCTTAGATGATCTGCTGGGTCTACCTGCGGGGGCGGGCTTAGTTGCCGCAGAAGAGGAGCGATATAAGATTTTTACTTGTTCACGAAGAAACTTTACGAAATAATCATAATCCAACTCTTGTTGATTACGAAGCGACATTTCAAAATGTTTTGCTGTATCTGAGTCTATTAATTTAAGACCCCAATGAATAAATATAAAATCATCAAAGTTATGTATTTTCAATTGTTTGAGTCCCGCAACCGTAGAAGTTAATTTATCGAAACCTTGTTCAATATCACCGTTGTTGAATATCACCGTCAAAGGCAGGCAGCTCAATTTTAGGTACCTTTATATGATGAGCATTAGGGCTCGCTATCGGGCTAGGTTCCTTGGAAACATTTGATTCAGTTAATGAAGCTAAAGTAATTTTTATCTCGCCGACCAACTCATCAAATGAATGTAAGGCACTATAGCTTACTTCGCACTTTGGATCCAATGTCAATTTTAACATATTTATCTCGTCCATTATCTCATTGAATTCGCTACGTTGGCCTTCAATTTGTCTAGCCTGAGCAATAAAAGAATTACGTAATCTTTATGTTGTTAAAGATTCTGTTGAATCCAAAATCCTTTGAAACCGCGCGAAATACGAGTCGCGTTTACTTTCCAACAATCTAAGTTTAACCTTGTCCGTCATGGTGAACAGAAGTTAAAATTTGATTGCTAGTATCCCGGCCCACGCGGTAGCACGTTTCTGTTTCTCTCTCTGATGAAATTAATAGAAAAGTGGTAAAAAGTGATTAAAATCTATGGTGACATATATCATCGTAAAGCTATTGAACTGTACTGTGCAGTGGTGGTTTCAGTTTTTCGGAACTTTAACATACGAGTGAATCATAAGCAAAAACTTTCTAAAAACTTTGCATAAACGAACTAATACTTAACTCAACATACCCACTTACTTAATAAATAATAATACACGAAAAAATATAGTAGTTATATATAATGGAGTGTCAAAAGTGTAAAATAGTACTATCAAAAAAAGGTGCCCACTTCATGTGCCAAGGATCCTGTCAAGGAACTTTTCATAGGAGCTGCGTCAAAGGCCTAGCTGCAGACATGAAGGCAGGGAAAAACAGGATCTACTGTAACAACTGTGAAGACGAGGGCTCTGATAAAGAAGAAGTTGAGGAAGAGGTACAAGACTTTCAAAACATATTAAAAGACATTCAAAAAAAGGTCAGTGCCATATCCGGACTTAAGAAACATTTAGATACAATACAACAAAGCATTAGCGTATTATCAGATAAGTACGATACACTATTATTTGAACACGAAGAATCTAAAGGAAAAATATCGAAACTTGAAAAAACTGTGACCAATATTCATAACAGATGTGTCTATTTAGAGAAATGCAACATTGCACTTGAACAAAAACAACAAGACGCTGAGCAATCATCGCTTAAACAAAACCTTGAAATTGAAGGCGTTGAATACATGCCTGGTGAAAACTTGAGAGAGATTGTGACCAAAATTGGAGATGAGATTGGCGTAAAAAGCGATGAAATAGAATGGGTAAAACGGAACAAACGTTCTAAACAAGAAAATAAACCATCTTCAATAATGGTAGGCTTCAAGGCGACAGGCATTGAATCAAGGGAGGATTGGTTAGCCAATCGTCGCAAACTTATCGAGTTAAATAGCAGCATCTTTACCGGCGGATCGACTACAAACAAAATATTTATCAATGAAGACCTAACCAAGGCTACGAAGACACTACTATGGAACGCAAAAAGTCAACTCAAAGGTGTATACAAGTATATATGGGTGACAAATGGAAAAATCTTGGCGAAGAGAAAGGATGGCGCCAATACAATATGAATAAGAAGCGAAAATGAACTGATTCATTTATCAAAGTAAAATCGTTAGTATTGTTAAATATTAAAACTGTTCTTAGCTGTGATTATTCGTAATACACAAAATTCGCTGACTTCAATAATTTTGATGTCATATCTGATAATACAGTAAATTATACCTGTGCTAACGACCTGAGTAATTGGATAAGTTCAATTGTATACAATAAAGGACTATGTATTTTGCATGTAAATATTCGCTCTTTAAAAAAACATTTCAGTGAACTACTTTTAACTATAAATTCCTGTATAGATAAACTAGATGTAATAGTACTAACTGAACCTAATATTAACCACGCCTTAGTGTCATTATTTCCAATAAAGGGTTATAATGTTATTACTTACACGCGAGCGGACCGAAGCGGCGGAGGAGTATTGGTGTACACGCGCCATGAGCTGAGCGGGCGTGTGTGTGAGTTGACAAAGTCCACAGGAATGCGTTCGGCGGAGTGCGTCTCCATAACACTCCAGTTCAACAATGAGAAAATATATTTAATAGCTATATACAGACCACCGCGAATAAATAAACAGACTAAATTAAACCAATTTATAGATGAATTTCGGCACCTTATTGAAAAAATACCTATTAATTCTAAAGTTGTTATCTGCGGGGATATAAACATAAACCTGTTAAATTGTCATGACAAATTTGTAATATCTTACGAGAATCTATTATCTGAACATGGATTCACAAAGTGCATAAATGACATTACTAGAAAGGAAATTGTATCGGGAAAACTAGTCCAATCTTGTCTCGATCATATTTATATTCGAGCAAATAATGCCGTCATACATTCAGCTGTAATAAAACAAAAAATATCAGATCACTATTTCGTTTCGACCAACGTGCAGTGGAGACGCGCACCGTCGAGGCAGTCGCAAACTCGCAATCCACGCGATGCGCTACCGTCTCCGCCTCGACTTGTGACCACTAAGCGCGTCCTCGACAATAACAAAGTCCGAGAGAAATTATTAAGCACTGATTTTGACCACCTTATGTCATTAGAATGTCCTATTAAATTATATAAAGCATTTAAACAAATATTCGTGGGTATTTATAATGACTGTTACGTAAATAAACGTATTTCTACCAGTAACAGGAACAACAAAAGATGGATTGATAATGGGTTGAAGTCTATCATAAGGGAAAAAGACAGACTATTTGAGGTATGGAGCAATGAGCCAAAGAATATGCTAAAGAGACTTAACTATACTAAATATTATTAAAAGTAAAAATATTTATGATAAAAGTAGTATATTAGAGTGTAATAAAAACATTAAAAAAATATGGGAGAGGATAAATACTATGATGGGGAACAATAAACAATCGGTAGATGAATTAATTCTATCAAACATGGACGGACAAGCAAGTATTATAGACATAAGTAATAAATTTGCGTCTACCTTCGTTAAAGAAATAGAAAATATAAAACATAAGTGTCATGAGATTTGGTTGGATAGGCATACCTATGTAAAAACTACGGATTTGTCCATGAGGTGGCAACCAGTAAGCTCTAAATATGTTAAAAACATAATAAAAAACATGAATACAAATAAATCACCGGGTAGCGATCTTGTGCGAATGTCCGACCTTAAAATAATTATTGATAAAGTGAGCCCCGTGTTAGCTAATTTAATAAACCTAACTGTCAAGAACTACAAATTTCCTAACAAGCTTAAAGAGGCAATAGTACGCCCAATTCACAAAAAGGGTGATCGCAAAAATGTATCAAACTTCAGACCTATATCAATTTTATCTAGTGTAGATAAAATTATAGAAAAGTGTATCGTCAACCAATTAAGTAACTATCTTCAAAAAAATAACATCATTAACGAGTGTCCACGGTTTTTTAAAAGGAAAAAGTACAAATACTTTGCTAACAAAATTTACAGACGAAATTAATAGTTACCTAAATGATAAAAAAATTATAATAACAATATTTTTTGATTATAAAAAAGCATTTGACACTTTGCAATCCGATACCATACTCAATGCGATGAGGGAGTGCGGGGTGGGAGAACCACTGAACCCATGGTTCCGTGATTACCTCACCGCGCGTTCATACCGCGTGAAGGTGAAGGACGTGCTTAGTGACAGAGTCGAGGTGCGGAGTGGGGTGGCGCAGGGCTCAGGATGTGGACCAATTTGTTATCTTATGCATGTTAACAGCTTGTGCCACGTGCTACAGCATTGTTCAGCGTATATGTTTGCAGATGACTTGTGCATACTTCGTTCCGGAACTAACATAGACGATACGTACAAGCTAGTTCAACAAGATATAGACGCTGTTGTAAAATGGTCGCACGACAATGGCATCATATTAAACGCTGATAAAACTAAACTATTGTTAATTCATTCGCCATATTTACGACCTCATTGTGCGACTCCACCTTTATTTACCCACACTTATATATGCCACCATAATAACTTACTGGACTGTAAATGTAATCCTATTGAAAGAGTTGACTGTGTAACCTACCTTGGCATGAAAATAGATGAGAACTTTTCTTGGTCCCAACACATAGACTATATTTGTAGTAAATTAAGAATATTGTTAAGTAAAATGTACCACCTAAGCTTTAAGGTTCCTATTAATATATTAAGATGTATATACATGTCATTAGTAGATTCTATTATGAGTTATGCTCTTGACAGCTATGGATTAACATTCAAAACCAACTTGGATAAATTAGAAGCTCTTCAAATTCGATTCTTGAAACTACTTGTTACTCAAAAAACTAAAAACAGTTGTAAAGGAGATTATAGGAAACTATTCAAAATATGTAAAATTCTACCGATCAGTTACAAACATAAGTATCTTTTAGCAGTTAACCACCATGGCACCCAGGAGCATAACTTATCTTACGTAATCAACAACCACAACACACGATCTATGGCTGCTGGCAGATTCAATATACCCAGAGTCACTAATTACTTTGGTGATAGAACTCTAAAAAAACGAATACCATATCTATTGAACAGTCTGCCGGCAGATATAAGGAGTGAAACGAATATAAACAGATTTAAAAATCGTTTAAAAAAATATTATTTAGATATGTGTCTTTAATTAAGAATTAGCTTTATGTATGAAATTTAAGAATGAGTGTAAAGAGACTCACCGACCCCACAGTCAAACCATTACTACGGTTTTGTGGGGCTTAGTTTATAAGTTACTTACCATTATGTGAATATAAATAAATAAAATAATAATAATAAATTCGGATTGAAATTCAGCAAGTAACCATGCCTGAAAATCCTTTATTTTATTAATACAATAACTGACATCAACTTGTGGTTTTTTTAGAATATTGTACAAGCAGTCAGTTTTTTCCGATGAAAAATAAAAATAAAAAATTTAAATTAAAAGATCGCAAAGTGTTTTCAAAATTCTCCGCAGCTAAAATCGTATCCCCGTCCCAGTTCTGTTGATTGTCGCACAGATCAGAAAACAACTCAATAAGTTTACTTTTTTGTTCAAAAACCGTGTTTACAACTCGCGACATGTATGTCCAACGAGTTGCGGGAGCATTAGGCAATTTTTTGCTGCAATGAGTATCGTAAAAAGCAGCTCGTTTTGTACAATTACTAAAAAAAATACACAAATCCTGAAGGGCTAAAAATAAACTAACCTCCTGAATTCTATTGCATGATTTAGACAATACTTAGGCCAAAATATGTGCATTACACCAAATATAAATTGCTTGTGGACAAACATCTTTAACTTTTTGTTGCACTCCATTTCTTACACCGGACATTACACAAGCACCGTCATAGCTTTGCGCTACTAATTTTGCGATGCAATCATGTCTATTCAATAATTCTAAAATAATATTAGAAAGTGAGTCTGCTGTGCGACTTTCCGAAACATTAAGAAAGCCCAAAAAACGGTCTGGAATTTAATTTTTATAATAATATCTCAGAATCAAGCACAGTTGTTCTCTATGACTAACATCGGGGGTTTCGTCAATAATAATTGAAACAAATTTCGTAATCGATGCAAGTTTGCATCACATCGGCTACGGAATGAATAATATCGTTTTGAATTTTGTTAAATAAATAACTCGGCCCGGTTTGTCACTTTCCTGATGCTGCATATGCTTTTCTAAAACGACATCATTTTTTTTAAATAAACGAAACCAGTTCTAAAAAATTGCCTTTATTTAATGAAGTTTTGGACTCATCATGTCCTCTTAAAGGAAAAATACTGTTGTGCTAATCGACTAATCTTTGAAATACACTACGGTTGTTATCAACGCGCGTGTTATATTTTTAAATTTCCTCAGATAACTGGCGTGATATAGATGCCTCAATTCGTTGTTTACCAAAATCAAGAAAAAAACCATTGCACACAGGTGTTTATGGGAATTTGCGTGCCTTTTAATGGCGCCAGATATGTTATTTAAATCATTATAACCAGATGTATTCCAAACGGAATTTTCATTCGAAAAAAATATGCAGCACCAGCAATACAACTTATTAGTGTGCGAACAGCCAACAATCCAACTAGTTTTATACACTGATCTATTAAATTTTCGTTTATGCAATTTACTAGTCTGAGAAATACACAGATTAAGCGTCGGTTTTAATGAAGAAATTAACTGTTTTTTCTGAGCAAAGTTTAAAGATTTTACCTTATCTTCGCCAATCAAAACTTGAACGCATTTTAAATCCTCACAAGGTACAATTACCTCCATTGTTGTAGGTAAGTCACCAAAACAATTGTATCACTAAGAAAACACACAAAAACTTTAACAACAAAACTTTTCCCACTCAAGCAAATGAAACTGAAGTTAGTTGCACTCGGGTGAGTCGCGTATCGAGAACAACTTACGCAGAGTTGCTGTGTTGTCATTTGGGCAAAAAAAATTCGCCAGTTATATGAAAAATCTAGCTAGATGTCGCAATTTTTTTATTTTTAAGATATTGCTTGAATATTTAATTTCGTTATTTTAAAAAGTCGCTAGTTTTTATTGTTGCTAAATCTTAAAAAAGTCTCCAAACTCGTTAAAAATCTCCAAGATCTCACAACGTCGCTAAAACGGCAACACTGCAGAGTTGGCAAGGTGACAAGGTCACGCATACGCGTGCAACTTCGAACAACATACGCATGCACGGCTTAAATCTTCCTTACTGATCGATTTGTAGACGCACAAGGTTCTAACTCGTTATACGGCACATCGCTATAAGTGCGAAAGTGACAGAGATAGTATTTGAAAGCCCGGCAAAAGCCGGTACGTGTAAGCGAGATAGCTATATGTAGATGCTGCAAATGCGAAACGCTGCGCGCGAACAATCGCGATGTGTAGTAGTGTGGCATAGGTAGACACTTTGTGTTATTTTGATAACAATTAAGCGCGCGAACTTTTAAATAGTTCAGGTTTGATATTGATTCTCTATCGAACATTTTAGTAAGTCATTTGGGCTTATATGAAGGTACCGCCAATGGTCCAGGCCTGCAAAGGGAAAAAAGGAGCTAACCTTGTGATTCCTTAATTTTCCGCTGTGTTGAATGCGAGTAGTAGTTTAATTTAAAAGGGCTTAGGAAAACTGTGCTTTAAGAAGACTTCACCATACCATAGCCGAACTTTATTTAATACAGAATAAAGAGAATTTAAATAAGCGTAGCCGATGGGAAAAGGATACATGGTTATTTTTTTGTGTTGCTAAATAGTGACAGCATGATGTACGGAGCGAGCCGTGGAGCAAGTGTCGATGTGGAGGCGATACATCTGGTTCGTGAAGCTACATGCGGCGTCTGCCAGACATACTGTATGAACATTTTAAAACATTTTCCACATATCATGTAGAATTACTAGTCTCATCAGAAATGTAAACGTAGGACAAAGCTATAAGTTGAGCAGGTTTTGTAAGAGAGTTTTAGTTTTTGGTGTACAATAAAGTATATTCTATTCTATTATACATAAAATCAGCATAATAGAAATGTTTCGATGTGAATTTGTCTTTCATTTGTGACCTACTTATTTTTAATCAAGGCATGAAGCAGAGGCGGCTCTGTATATTTGAGTGCATGAAGTATTATATAAATAAATAAAAAATATTTTTAAACGTACAAATATTTTATGAATAAATATTTAATCAAATTTAAAAAGCACCAAATAATATTTATATTCCACGGCATTTTAGATTATATAAATCACCTTATTTTGTTAATAATTGTACTACGTAAGTACCTGTTTCAATATAACAACACTTTGATGAACATTTGAAATTGACTTTGTTAAATTCTGTACCCAGGCTTTCAGTGAACATTGTTATTACTTTATCTAATAGTAGTTTAGATGTTCAAATGTTTTTTTTAATAATTATTGTAATGAAGATAAGATATTTACCTACTGAAATACAATATTGTCAGATAACACCATTATATTTATTTTTTGTTCGTTTGCCGCCGATAAAAAAAAAACAAATCAAGGAAAAATCATGAATGCAATTGAAGGTTGACGAATAACATTTTAAACATAGTTTTTGTTCTCAGCTGATGCACCAGACCTAACACATGCGAGGACGGCCAGGTGATGTCTCCCTAAAGAACTTGTACCTATGTTAAAGTGTATTTAAGCTGATTGTCAAAATATACCATTACAATACTCGTAGATCACTTGTTTTACATTGTAGTTTAGCTAAGTTCCAAAATAGGATTTTTTCCGTTGGATCCCACTTTAATATTTTTGGCGTTGGATCCCACAAAACATTAATTTGTATTTCCGTTGGATCCCAAATAAGTTTTATTGTCGTTGAATCACAAAAAATATTTCCGTTGGATCCCAAATGCTTAAAAAAATCTGAATGCGGGTACTTTCAACAACAAAATTGTTATTAATACAATGAGATTATATTTTATATTGACTGACCACATTATAGTCCAAATTTTGCCTAAATACACGAGATTCAAAACGAAACACACGCTGGCATTAGGATGTGCCCGTCGTGGGTGGGCTCGGTTGGTCCCCAGAATTGGGCCCCATTTCGACCGAAGCTTCCTATACAAATTCAAATTCAAATAATTTATTGTGGATCATAGGTACATAAGATGTTGTGTTGGTTACAGGTAGATCTCCTATGTCCCGCCGTTGAGGCATACAAAATTCATAATATCAGTATATTTGAAATACAAAGCAACATATTATCATGCAATACAAATAAAAATTAAATAAGTATAATATACAATGTCAAATTATTAGTTAGTAATGCTACAAAATATTAAAAACAATTAAATAATGTCGCTTCATAGTTTGTGAATAATAGTTTACAAATTCATGCTTATGCACCCATTGGTTTGTTGTAATAAACCGGCTATTTCAGTGTCTTGTCATTTAGAAATTCTATAATAGAGTAATAACATTTACTTTACAATAATTCATGGAGTTTTTTTTAAAGGCACACAAACTTTGTTTTATTTTCGTTGTTTGAGTTTTTTCTATATTGCCAGAGAAGTTCGCGTTTACGCTTACTGCACATTCTTATTCTTTTGATAACCATTTAGGTCTTGAAATATTTTTAATGCGGATTTTTTTTATAGGAAAACATAAGTTATATATTAAGCTGAATGTATCATGGAATGAATTGTACGCACTGTTAGGGTCTGTAGACCCGTATACACTGTGATACGAGATTTGACTTAAATACTTAGCAAATAGACATCTATTTTCTTTAGTGAAACTACGTTTATATACATACCAAAATGCAATAGGACTACACTTTTTTACTGGACATTTAATTATTTGTGCGGTATGGTCGGATAGTGCAAAATCTCTGATTTCACCTTTGCATCCCTTAATATTATGAGCTATGTTGTCAATAGAGTTATTACTAGCGCTGCGTGTTACCTGTTTAAACTGAAGGGTAATGTTAAAGCCTAACAGTAGTTCCACAAACTCCATAGACATTTTTGAATTATTTGTAGTATCTATGTTGAAATCTCCACCGATAATTATATTTTTACTTTTAATACATAACTTACCCAAAATTTTACTTAAAATTAAAAAGAAAGTATTTAATGTTCCGATTATTTTGTTCGGCGGTCTTCTACAGACCGCCGAACAATAAAATATATATTTTGTGGTCAATTAGTTCAATAGCAGAACATTCAATAATATTTATGATAGACATTTTGTTAACATAATCGAGTCTTCTAAATCGTAGTCCATTCTTAATTAAAATACATGAGCCTCCATGTCTACTACATCTCATACAGTATGATCCCAATATAAAGTTAGATATCTGTAAGTATTCCTCGTCACCTTTCCTCATGTTATGTTCCGTAATGTACAATATGTGTCCACCTTTATACCGTCTGTCGCCAATTCATCTAAGCACACTGATAGCATATCCGATTTATTAATCAAACCATTAATATTTTGATGCATGATAGTTATACAATTATTGACGAAATAAATTATCACAGGTAGAGTTTTTGTTTGTTTGAATTACAGAACTTTTGTTATTTTTTTCATATGATACGGAGGTGTCATTTTGTGTTCTGTCGGCGTTGTATTGTATTATACTTTCCATTTGTACTTTAATGTGCTTGAAAATTGTGTACATGCCTAAGTCATTGATTGCGCCTGTTATCTTTGAAAACATTGAGTGGTCATAGGTTAAATGCTTGTTTGAGTCAAGCGAATAGCAATGTTCGTGAGTTATAATATCGAGATACAGGAGGTTATTGAAATTTTCGATTCTCCAGTTATACATATTCGCATAACTTTTGCACTTAAACGTAGGGACGCATAAAATGGCATTAGTGTGTTGCACTTTTTTTAGTGATTCTCTTATAGTTAGTATCAGGTTGATGGAGTCATTTGTTGAGTTGAAGTCTGCCTCGCCAATTAAAATTACACAGAAGTCCTCCATTGTGAAGTTTTGCAGCTTAAGTTCAATTCCATGCAATATTTGTTTGATGCCACAGTTTGTCTTTAAGTAATGACATATTTGAGTATTTGGGCCTAAAGATTTGTCAGCAATTGTTAATATTTTGTTATTGTTGTGTGTGCTCAAAATGCAGATTCGCCGAGATGGTGTGTTTTTTTCGGTCAATATACTGTCGCACATCTGAGAACTGCATCCAAGTTTTGACACATTTTGATGTAGATATTAGAACTATTTGGTTCCTGAGTAGGCTCGTTTAATGCATCTTGTTTATGAGAATCTGTTTGCGTCTCCGTATTCTTGAAGAGGCTGGAGTTCTGAGAGAAGACATTTGATGTTTGCGTCTCCTTATTCTTGAGGCTGGGAGAGTTCTCATGGAAGTTATGTTGAGTTTTACATAGTTCGTTATTTGTTGAGTATTCTGTGTTGTACATTTAAGGGCAAGTTTCATTCTTGCGTTTGGGAGTTAAACTGGTTTTGTCAGGCGTTGAGCATAGTTTTTTGTAAACGTTCTTTGTTTTGATCATGTTTTGCAAATCGGCCTTTAAACGAAAATTCTCATTGTTTAAATTTTCAATCTCTTGATGCGCGCTCATTAATTGCATAGTAAGACTTTTATTTTCTTCAGTCAGATCATTTAAAATCCCACTGTTATCATGCAAGCTGTCTTGTAAGCTCATCATAGTGGTGTCCAGTATAGTTTTTTCGCTACTTACATTTGTTAAATCAGTTAATGAGCTGGTTCTAGAAGGTTTACGATAGGTGATGTTGCTGTAGCTAGAATCTATTTTTATTTATTTTATTATTATTATCGGCGTGTCCTCTAGCGATCTGTCAATTCCTTAGTTTGCGAACTTCTTTTTTGTTAAGTAAATAAATGGTTTATCAAATTCGAAACTTCACAAAAACTATTTTTGAAGTATATTGGGGTTCGAACTCTCGCCGAGTCGTTTAAGCGTGGTTCGAGATACCCTGTTGTACCGCAAGGCCACAATGACTTAGTATAATCTCTTCAAATACTCAATACTATTCTTCATAAACAGTTTTTAAACTGGATAAAACGGTTGGAAATGACTCATGCACTTGGAATTTTTTCGTTGTCAAACAGTTCGTCACTTTGTTTTTATTTAGAATTTCATTATATTCATCACTTTTATCAGTTTTAGGCTTGTTATTGTGCTTATGTTTTAATAGATTTATTACCTTGTTTATATAGTAACACACTTACGATGTTTAAATACTTATTTAATATATATATTTTTTTTAATTTTTCACTGTTTTTTTTCAATAGTTTTTGCAATATCGCTTTTCAGAGCACACTATGAGTTTATAATGTTCACTAAACGAAAATTTTGTGATACTTTTTATAATGTTCACTAGACGAAAACTTTCACTGCCATATTTTAATGGTTATTCTTGTTTTTCTTTCAGTATAAGGCTGTCACATATACATAAACTTGTTATTTATCTAATTATTTAAAAAAAGCTCTCAAAAACGGTGATTCACTATTTTTTGTAAATTTTTGAACATAGATTCGATTTGATCGTGTACCTCGCGTCCGACGGGTAGACGGAGAATCACTCGACGTAGAACATTACACCCGCGGCCGTCGATCCGGTCTCCGTAGAACCTCGCCAGAACCCCACTATTAGCACTGAACCTTCGAAATCAAGTTCTAGATCTAGTGTGTCACGTTCTTCACGGTCAAGGCAAGTTAGTTGACCGCAGAGGCACTTTTAGCTGGAAGATCACTGGAAAGGGAAAGGCAACTGCAGCTACGTGAACAGCAAGCCTTTCTACAGACTCCGCCATCTCCTGCTTACGTCAGTTTATGGCCCGTTCAGATGTTCTACGAAAAATCCTGTCAGATAACGGCACCGCTTTTATTGGGACAAACCATCAAGTATCTAACTGGAGTTTTTGCAACGCTGTGCAAGAATCTTTTGCCAATAATCAAATCGAAAGGAGCTTCATTCCACCTGCGTCGTGCTTTATGGGTTAGAGTTGGGAGAGACTCCATAAAGTCAGCCTTTCTGGTTACTTTAAGAGCAAAGCTCCACGCGAAGAGCTGCTACACACGCTTCCATTAGAAGCCAAAGCAATTTTTAATTCGAGGACTTTGACATATGTTGCACCTAATAAAGAATATGAAAGCCTCAAACTTTTTAATTTTCTAATAGACAGCTCATCAAATCCGCAGTTATCTACCTCGCTGGACGATGGACTTTTTTCAATAAGAAAAGACTCGAAAAAAGCTCTTCGCCACTTTTAGTTTCTTTTTTTTTGTTAAATCACTGTGAGTGTATCACTCAGTGGATTTATTTTCGTTGGATCCCACTTTTAGATCCCATTTTTAGGTATTAACGATGGGTCCTATTTCCTATTCCCGTTGAATCCCATTTTATAACAACATCATGTTGTAAGAAAACAATTTTGTTGTTGAAAGTACCCGTATTCAGATTTTTTTAAGCATTTGGGATCCAACGGAAATATTTTTTGGGATTCATCGACAATAAAACGTATTTGGGATCCAACGGAAATACAAAATAATGTTTTGTGGGATCCAACGGAAAAAAATATTGAAGTGTGATTCAAAAGTGAGATCCAACTGAAATAAATCGATATGCCAGGTACCAACTTGATGCACTTGAGTCGATTGACAGACAGGCCAAGAGGCTCATCGGCATCGGCAATGATGCGCTGGTCGACTAAAAGCTCCAGAGCTCCGGTTTTCTATCGGTTACATTTCGGGGAGTGTGCGATGGAACTGCACAATTTTTTCCGCCTAGCCCTTTCCATCATCAGACTACAAGACGTCCGGCAATGCGCCATTGGTAAATGGGGGATACCTCACCCATACGCACAAAGCGTTATGAAAATACTTTCATTGTGCGTACAGCTAATGAGTGGAATTCCCTGCCAGCGTCCTTGTTTCCTGATAGCTACAACGTAGGGGTCTTCAATTTAAGAGTACTCGTATATGGGTTACTAATAAAATAAAAACAATTAAAATAAAAAAACTATCAACTCAAAAGATAATTACACAAAAAAAATAACCGTGTAAAATTAATGCATACGTATATAATGTTATCGTAGCGCTTTGCTACGAGCCGCTACGACAGTTTACGGCGTGCTACGAGAACAACGCAGTCATAACTAGTGATGGTTAACATAACGTAAAGCAACTTAAAGCAGCGTGCTTATTATACATAGCATAAAGCAAACGCTATCGTAGCACTCACTTGGCGCTATGCGCTATTTGCTTAATTCGTTATAACGCAGTATCGCGCAAATTGCGCGCAACGCTAAAACGTAAATAAAGCAAGAAGCAGGTGGCGGCCTGCTAGTGATTGTTATCGGTTGCACGCGTGATTTGCGATCCCGTGCGGCTCACGTAATATACCTACGCTATTTCTATTATGCATCGAACTTTTTAGTTTAAACAGTGATAGGACACGTATTATTAATTAAGTATAATTGTGTAAGTAAAGACGATTGATTGAGCGATTGTGTTGTTGTTTAATGTTTTGTTTTTGTGTATGTGTACTGGACGAAAATGTCTAAAAGAAATAGTGATTAACCAATATGGAACTTAAAGTAGTAAAGTAGAACTTAAAGTATGAAGGAAAGTTCATTGTTTATTCTTTACTGCTCTATTTAATCGTAATAAATTCATAAAAGTTATATAATATTTTTAAGCATGCTGTCTGTCCAATGAGTCCAACGCTAGGGTAGCGAGTTAACAAACACCGCGCTTGCTTTATTCGAGCCCACCCCGCTTCCGTGCGTTATAATAAAGCGTGTAAAATAACGCGGTTAGAATATAAAGCTTATAGCCTTAAGCAAGTTATTATCAAATAGCAACTTTGAACACTACTAGTCGTAACCGTCGTGGAATGTTCATACTTTATTAATTTATTGTTTCGTTCCACAAAATGTAACTATTTCTGAGTGTCTCGGCATTGCAAAATCATCATAATTGCAGCTGAAAGACGTCCACTGCTGGACATGGACCTCCCAAGCGTTGCCATACCGACCGGCCTGTATTTCTTCACTTATATTTTAATAATATTAAAAAGCCAGGTATTTGTTTCCCATATTATAAATAACTTCCGTTTTTTAAGTCGGTTAAAAATACATAAACCGGTTAGATCAAATGTTACCTAAACTTACTAATCTATTGTTCCAAGGATTCTGTCGGCGACCACCCAGGTTGCAATTTGTAAATATGTATTTCATTTATGCATTTCGGCCGGGCGATACGGCCTGTTTGTTTCACATCTTACTTTTTACTATACAGAGTGTTTTTTTTCTAATTGGGCGTGAATGGCCCAATCCGAAACTATGAGGAATAGCGGCAAACACTCAATATAAGCCTTTTCCTTAAGTTTACCATATGTCATTACTTCCCAGAATTTGATCCTCATTAGCGAAACTATCGAATGTTGTAATAATACAGCAGGTGTTATTTCCTGGCTTGAAAACTCCAATGATGCAGTTTTAGTTTTCAACAAAATCGGTCTCGTGCAAGGCGTTCCAGTGCCTTGCAGAAATTAAACCAATGGAACACAAACTTACAAATACTTACTATAAGTCCAGGTTTTCCCACGATGTTTTCCTTCACCGTTCTAAGCGATGTCCAAGATAAACTAAGAAAGTCACATTAGTACTTGTCCGGATTTGAACCCACGACATCCAACACGAGAGGCGAGCTCTTAGCCACTGGGCCACTACGACATAATATCTTTAATATTTTACGCAAGTTCGTTTTTAGACAATACCAGTCAAGAAACATATTTATATTGAGACATATGCGGCCCTGAAAAGGGCCATTTTTTTGGATGTGTCAATCTACAAACACAGTGTATGTAGTCAGTCAGTCAATGCAGGTGTTGACACTGTGTGAGATTGACGTCTGCATCCACTGAACTCGTTTCTCTGTAACAAGAAAATTGCACGTTAAGGCAAATCACATAAAATTTATATATATTCGTTTGATTAATAAGAATCTCTTTTCTCAAGTTCTATTAAAAATATATATATAAATTATGATAATAACAAAAATGTTAACAAGAGAAGTGCAACATGTCACAGAAACTTACGAAAATCGTCGTCATCCAAAAGTTTTTGATGATCCGATGATGAAGCTTTTGAACGGTTTTCTAAAACTTAACCAAGTTCTAAACAGACCTCCACACCAGCAACTAAAAATAAAACAATTAGAAATGATTTAACAGTGTTAAACAGTATAAAAATAACAAGTACCTGTATGAAAATGTCAAGTCCTTAGAAACGTATTCTACTTACTTAGATCTTCCAACATATTTATATTACGTAGTATATCCGCGATTGGCTCAGCTTCTCTCGCTTTACGAATTTTCTCATTCACTAATACCAAGAGGTCCACCAGCGGGATCTGTGCATAAATAAAATAAAATACAATTTTGCATAATATAACACAAAAAAAGTTAATTAAGAGCTGAATAAGTGCTAATAACTCACATTAGGGTCAAAACCGGCAGCTACAGCTAATCGTTGTGTAGCTTCAGCCAGCTCTTCGCGTCGCTCTCTTTCATATTGCGCATTACGTGCGCGTCACTCTTCCTGTGAACAAAAAGAAAACAAATTAGTATTCATAAATAAATTAAACAAAACTAGAAAATGTAAGAAGTATTGTGTTAATACGAACCCTAGTTAAAGGAACACGATTTTTCCCTGCCGGTCTACCGCGACGTCTTTGCAGCGCCGCAGAATCTGAAACTTGTTTCTGAAACAACAAAACATAATTAATAAAAACCTAAATTCATAAATAATTATTAAAACAGTATATTTTTTTTGAGTGATAAAATAATACTTATAACTGCTAAGAATAACGTACCATCAGTTTCTTGCATTTGCCCATTTTTTGGATACTCCGAGAAATCCACCAGGCTATAACTACACTAGTTCGCCACAAACGAAATAATGAGAACATTTTTTTTGGACACCAGTTTATAAAGGTACCTACTTGCGGAGGGTGCCAACCCAAAGGGGGAGGAGTTAACCTGAGCGACCTCTGCTATTGGTTGGGAAGGATATAGTTATGATTTTTTTGTTAGAAGTTACATTAAACTAACATCAACATTTTTCGGGGTTTAAAGACACTGTTTGAATGTCAGAATACTATTTTATTTAAACATCATACTTAATAAGTTAACGGCTTGAAAGTTGAGCCTTATATAACTCTTCCACAGTTTTCAAAAGCTTTGGGGGCTCATATGATTTAATTTAAACATAGGAAGATAAGTATCTACCCTTCACCAGATCCACATGCGCAAGTATTTATAATTTCTTAATTTTACTCTTGTAATAATATTTTATCTTAAAATTACTAGGTAGACTATTTAAATGTCAAAGTTACTTATTTCTCTGAGAATCTCCGACTTGCGAAAACTAAAAGAAGCTGCGGTAGCGCCTGCTGATCTGGCCAGAACAATGCAAGTACATCAATCATTGAAATCTATTGTGACTTTTGATTATAATACAATATTATATAGCCTTTATTCACAATTTTGGATAAAATGGTTTTACAAGTTCTCTATATGGTATAAGAATAATATTTGATGCCACAACCTACACGAATAATTTATTATATTAGTATAGATTAGATCTGAGTGTCTCGAAATTGCAAAATCATTATAATTTCAGCTGAAAGACGGGCAGTACATGGGCCACTCAAGCGTCGCCACATCGACCGCCCTGTACTTTAAGTATTTTAAGAGAAATCTAGATTACACGGATACCACCGACTTTTTTACTACTTTAACTACGAATAACAACAGACCACAAATATTTTCAATAACGATAGAAAGTCAGGTATTTCTTGCCCTTATTTTAAGAGAAATACATACACAGGTTAGATCAATTGTATCTACACTTTCTTTCCTATTGTTCCGAGAATTCGATCAGCGACCACCCATGTCGCGAAATTTGTTAATATTTCATTTTTGCATTTCGGCCGGCAGATAAGATAAGGCCCGTTTGATTCGCATAAAATATAAATGAAAAGGATTTCTAAAAGTTTCATTATGGTTTTACTATGAACCTGCTTTACTAAGAATGTATTGTTTTGAAGTTACTAAGCGTGTCTACTATTAAATAAAACCATTGCAGGCCAGTGTTATCAGTAGAATACTAATAGTTCAAGGCTAGTGTTAGTGTAACTAGTATTGCATACTTTTTCCCCATATTTTGTAATACTGTTATAATACATTTTGATGTTTATTTTAATGTCTGCTGCAAAGTTCTCGACTAAACAGAAATCATCTAACTACAAGCTTTTATTTAACTTGCCTTGTAAGATTGTTAGGCAGTGAGTATCTATCTTTCAACCTGATTTTAAAACATTTAGAATTCGCCAACTGATTGAGATATTTTTGCATACACTTTCAATTTGTATTCACCAGGACGATTTAAGAATGAGGGCACAGTCTTCGAGCTTTCGCTGCGTCCCCGCATCCCGGGACACGGGTGGCGGCGGGCACATGAAGTCATGGCTACTCGACGCAAACACTGCATTTTAAGCTTTAGTTTTAACCTATTTATACAGCACCAATGCTGGTACATATCATACATATAGCATTAAACAAACTATTTAAAAGTCATCACATAATAACACTATAATTTTCTGTTCTAGGTTCAATTTTGAACAGTTAAATACTTTACGTGAGAAATTTTCCATACAAAATATCTGCTGAAAAATTGTACGATATTGTTGTGAAATATGCTGCAATCCGGCTGAATATTTTAAAGGGTTTTATTGAAGTCTGGTCAGTATGTTGTGTTGGCCAGTTCATCAGGCTCTAGCACAACTGCGAAGGAGTAGGATGCAAGCTCGTTTCCTGCGGGTGGCGGATACATTTACTACATTTAGGAGCTAAAGAGTTAATAGGATGTAACAATAGACGGTCTTATCGCAAGTAGTCGGTAATCACGGGACCTGCAATCTTGTACCGGGAAACTATATTGTAAAGATAACGAAAACAATAGATGAAATTCCAGCGAAATGTTTTAAAGTAGAGATTACAGACATACAAAGGGTTTTAAAGTTTTTTACTACATTAAGTTTTGCTTTTATTGTTAGCTTATGGTATAGACAGTTAGTGATAATTATCTTCTGCCAGCGGCTTCGCCTTCGTGAAATTCGGAAAATTTCAGTATTTATAGACCACCGGCGTCGAACTTGTCATAATTTTTAATTATTGTGGAAGAAATACTATGTAAACTTTTTAGAAATATTAAATTAGTTTTCGTTTGTGTTATTAGTTAATTATTTATTCTCTATTAGTTAATTGTTACCTGTAAAATGTTAGCTATCTATAGCTATAGCATTGTTTAAATATTTCAATTTAAAACGGATATTTAATAAAGTGATAAGAATAGCAGCAACATCAACTACATGCATAGATATACGTATTATACTTAAAAGAAATACATACAATATTTATATCTGGCTTGTGGCATCAGATCTGATCATAGTTACAGGTCAACTCGTATTTATGCGATACCTTACGTAATAAATGTGTAATAAGCAACATATTAGCAAATATTGAATTTGCAAATAGGTCGTTGGTGTGCCTTATTGAAATAAATAAATATATATGTTGTTAATCAAATGATATAAAAAGCCAACGAGTATGGAACAACTAATAATCAGTTAATAATAATTTCTAATACATTTATTTTTTGTAGATGAAATACTCCAGAGGAAAAAGGCACTGCTTTTATAGTATATGAAGACATATTTGATGCCGAACATGCGCGTGATCAACTGTCAGGTTTTAACGTTTGTAATAGGTCCCTAGTAGTATTGTACTACAGGTCCAACAAAACTTTCAATAGCATGGATACTAAGAAGAAACAGGAGGAGATAGATGCATTTAAAAATAATTATGGTATTTTAAGTAAGGATCTTATTCTCGTCACTAACTTAAGTTGTTTAATTTTAATTCAAAATGTTTTTTCGTTAAATGTGGGATATATGTCGTTCATCGAGAATTTTCTGCATACTGTATAAAGTAACACATTATGAGCCTGCTGTCTATTAGACATTTAGCATCTTATTTGCAAAGCGCAGTTTTTAAATTACTATTGTAACTTTTGTTTACTTTGTATTTTTTTTTGGTTTGATCAAAAATTAATTCTCTGAAATTGTAAAACATAGTATAGATTTTCTTTTGTAATTTAATTTTAAAAAATACTCTCGTAATTTTTGCCAAACCTAGTACATGCCTACATTTATATCTACTACGATTACTCAAACAATCAATTATAACTGTAAGCCGCTATGACACATCTCAAAAACAAAACGATATGAGCTTCGCTAATGGCGGATAATGTAACTAATTAACGATGTGATCGCTAATTATTGAACATACGAGTATTATGAAGAAACAATGCGTTTAGATGTTCATATTGTCAGAAGCTGATTATTCATGGTTCTGGCCAGACCATATCACGATGTAAGCAGCGTACATTTTCCATTTCATGAATTAAAAAAAAAACAAAATCATATTTTTCCAGAGACATTAATTTGCTATCCGGAATAAACTCCGTTAACTTATCTTGGTTTTTTTTCGCTGCCGCTGTTTGTTATTGAAATATAAATCTATTGTTGTTAGAAATTATTATTTACATATAAGGTAATTACTACATAATTTTAAAAATCTATCAAATATCGGTTATGCTCACCACGATTCGTTCATGAGTTTGATATTTAAATTACGCCATTTTGCGGCTTGCACCGTGCAGCCCCCACCTTAGAGCGTGTGGGTCCATAATGCATCTACGACAACATGTGCCCTCCCCGCTCCCCACGCCCCTTGATGTAGGAAGGCAGCGAAAGCTCTACGACTGTGCCCTCATTCTTAAATCGTGCTGGTGAAGCGCAGACGTGTCTAAGTAAAGTTCTGGAGATTTCAAGAATTAGCGTATTTTTTCAACTTTCTGGCCAATCCTCCAAAATGGACTTCAAAGCAGATTTAAGGTTTGTCGATGATTTTTGTGAACAAGAAATCAAAGCCCTGTCTAATTGGATACGACATCTTCGAAAAACATCCCGAGCAGCCGAAAGAAAGGAAGATTTAAAACTAGTTGCCGTTTTGAATAATTCTCGATTGCGTTCAGAGTCTGAACTTTTGTCAAAACAACGAGAACGTGCCAGGAGGTGGGATCAATTACTAGCTGATCTTGAAGTGAGCAGTGATGAAGAAGAGGTCACCAAGCAACGCTGAAAGAAAATTGAACAACTTTGGAAGATTTTGTTTTAGGGAAACAACAATGGGTTGCACCCGGTACGGTTTCGGCGGTTAGACACTGCCGTTACCCGTCTGCACGCAACCAACTCTACATACACTGCGTATGTGGAAGCGCACCTCGAAAAAAAAGGCTCTTTTCAGGGATACATATGATTCGATATGTTTCTGGAACAGAAATGTCTAAAAACGAGCTTACCTAAGATATTATGTATCTAACTACATTCATACTTGATAAGTCTTTAAATTCTGAATTTGGTTGATATTATTAGGTACTAGCTAAATGATTTACAGTTATTAATTTATTCTTAAATAATTTTAATATTAAGTAATGGGTATGAAAATGAATGACTTACAAACTAGAACATACTTACATAGATCTACTACGATTAAACAAACAATCAATTGGTGCATTATTACTTATTAGCTTTTTTTATCAGAAAAATGTACGCAGCTATGACACATCTCAAAAACAAAACGATAAGAGCACCGCTAACGGTGGATACTGTAACTATTTTACGATATGACCGCTAAAGATTAAACATACGAGTATAATGAAGGAACCGGATCATATCGTCAAACGCTAGTTATTCATAGATTTGGCAAGGCAATATCATGATGCGAGTAGTGGGTATTTTCCATTTCATGAAACAAAAAGAAAATCACACAGAAACCTATTTTGCCAAAGAAATTAATTAACTATCCGGAATATACTCTGTTAACTTATCTTGGCGTTTTTCCTCTGCCGCTGTTAGTAGTTGAAATATAAATCGATTGTTGTTAGAAACTATTATTTAAACATTAGGTTAAGTCTTAATTCGAGGTTTGGCTCTCGCCTATTTCCTACGCCAATGTTGGACCATTTAAATATATGCCATAAACTGAAAAAAAAAATATACTGTGCTCCTATGTTTTCGTTGTTGATGATAACCCTCACAAGTTGCCCACAATTTCGCTGTTAGCAGAGGCCGAGTGTACAAATTTGGCAACTATAAATAAATGTAAATAAGAAAACATATGGGCACAGTATATATCTTTCTTTTTTAGTTCATAGAATATATTTAAATTGGTAAAATATTGTAGGAGGAAATAGGGGAGAGCCAAACCTCGAATTATGACTTTTTACTTAGGAAATTAAGTCGGATCTCTGCGACCGCATTTCCTCCTAATCTATCACATGTAAAACCACACATATATGGAGTTTTATGTAACCTCCCGGGAAACACATGTGTGTTTCAGCGCGTTTGGACCATAACTTAAGTTGTTTATATAATAATTTGTATTTCATAAACAATGACTTACAAGAATCTAAGCTGTGGAGTCTGAACATTGAACTAATGCACCTTTCTTGTGCTATGAAGACTATTTCCCTGGTTTATTGAGTTACCCCAGAAAAATCCGCCACATACTCTTTAAACTTATCTTGGCTTTATGCCGCTGCCGCTATTAGTAGTGGAAATATAAATCTATTGTTGTTAGAAATTATTATTTACACATTAGATAAATACTCCAAAATTAAAAAAAATTACCATATATCGGTTATGCTTGCAACAGTTCACAATGTTATCGTAGCGCTTTGCTACGAGCCGCTACGACAGGCTACGGTGTGCTACGAGAACAACGCAGTCATAGCCGTCGTAGAACGTTCATACTTTTTTTATTTACTGGCTGTCCCCCGCAGCTTCGCTCCCGTCAACTGGCCACCTAGCTATCCTACCTTATCTATCTACCCACCTACCTACAACCCACCTACACTAACTAGCAACCTTCTCACTGCTCTACCTAGCATCCTACCGACCCTACCCTACGTAGCCACCTACCTACATAACATTTAGTTTCTTTTTTCGGTTCGGGAGACATCGGTTGGATGGTTTCAAAGTCTATAACGGACCTAAGTCGAAACATTTTTTGTGTTTTTATATGGAGGGACATGGGACTCGAAGCGTCGCCACATCGACCGGCCTGTACTTTTCGTGTCCAGCACACTTCCAAGAACCCGGTACTAGTATTTTAACAGAAATCTAGATTACACAGATAACACCGACTTTTTACTACTTTAAGTACTATCACGAATAACAATAGACCACTAATATTATCAATAACGATATAAAGGCAGGTATTTCGTGCCCTTATTTTAGGAGTAATACATACACTGGATAGGTCAATTGTATCTATACTTCCTTTTCTATTGTTCCAAGAATTCTATGAGCGACCACCCAGGTCGCAATTTGTAAATATTTCATTTTTGCCTTTCGGCCGGCAAATAAGTATTGGATATCTAAAGTAGAGTATTCGGCATAATCCATTAAGTTTATATAGTCTATACGAGATTAAGTGGCAACACAACCAACACAACTACTGTCCGAACCACCGCGAAGAAATGGCGTGTTGTCTGGTGTTAAATAAGAATTGAAAATAAAATATCTGATTTGACTAACGGTGCTTTACTTCCACTCACTCAATGATAACAAAAATAAGTTATCTCCAATAGGTTATGGGCCCAGAGCGAACGCTCAAGCACCAAGAATAGGGTTGAAGTCAGTCAGATCGACACAGGATAGCATAGGGAAGTCTTATGAGAAAAAGACAAAATGGCGGCAAGCGCTACGTGCTCTTTTCCAAGATTAAAAGACGGAACCAACTTCTCCAGTTAGAAGTTCAGAGTAAAAACTCTAATAGAAGAAAGAGGATTAAGTGATGCGCTAAATAAAGATAAGAAAACAGACAAGGAAGTGAAAACTGATACCGATGTTAAAGCCAGAAGCGTCATCGTACAATGCGTTTCCGACAAGTTTATTGATATTATCAAAGGATGCAGTACAGCATTAGAGATGCTTACCAAATTAGAAGAAATCTTTGAGAGGAAAAGCGTCTTCAACCAGCTTTACCTACGAAATAAATTATTGTCACTAAAATGTGGTAACAATGAGAAACTGATTGATCACTTCATAAGATTTGAAAACATAATTTCTGAATTGGAATCTTCAGGGACAGAAATTAAAGAAAATGACAAGGTATGTCACCTATTGTTAACTCTACCCGACGAGTACGACACTGTAATAACTACATTAGAGACTATGGACAGAGAGCTATCTATCGACTTCGTAAAATCAAGGATGTTAGATGCCGAACTAAAAGTAAAGGGAGAACAAATTAGTACAAGCAAGGAAGCCGATGCTCACAGCTTCCTCACATGCTATAAGTGCGGCAAAGAGGGCCACAAGGCATTTCAGTGTAGAAATAATCAGCCTAACAGAGGAAACAACAGAGGCAGACGAGGAGGAAATCAAAGAAGTAGAGGAAGGTATTCCCAAAATAAAAGTCAAACCACTAGTTCAGCAAATACTGCAGAACAGCAGGAGAGTAAAGACAACATCTCGGTTACATTCTTCGCACAAGCATTTTCTACAAAAACAAGTGAAAACATAAAAAGAGAAATAGAATTTGTGATAGACTCAGGAGCGACCTACCACATGATTAATGTTAAATATGAAAAGTACATGATAGACATAAGAGAAATACCAGAAATAAAAATCCAAGTAGCTAATGGCAACATCATATCTGCAAAAAGGAAGGGAAAATTAATAGGTATAAGTAGAGAAAACATAAAAATTAATATTGATTGCCTAATTGTTGAAAAATTAGCACACAACTTGCTATCAGTGTAAAGATTAAATGAGAAAGGTTTAAAAGTAACTTTTCAATTATCTAAAACTGTAATAAGCAATGATAAACATGAAATAAAATGTGAAAACAATGGGAAATTGTGTACAATTAAACTAAACCTGAATCTAGATGCTATGTTAACAAACAAAACTGATGAAAATTTATGGCATAGAAGAATGGGTCATATAAACTATGGAAGCTTGAAAATCCTAGGATTACCACTATCAAGTGAGCGCTGCTCCATATGTATTCAAGCCAAAGGTACGCGTCAACCATTCAGTCCCACTCCAAAGCCAAGAACAGAGCAAATAGGTGAACTGATTTATTGTGATCTTGGAGGACCTGTCACACCCTCAAGCAGAAAAGAAGAAAGATATTATCTAACAATAATAGATGATTATTCACATTTCATGGAAGTACATCTCCTCAAATCGAAAGACGAAGCCAAAGGTTATATAATTAATTACATAAAAAGAATGAAAAACAACGGGACAAATGTCAGAAGAATTAGAACTGAGAGAGGCAAAGAATTTGTAAATAAAGAACTAGAAGTATTTTATAATGAAAATGGAATAAAACAAGAAACTACATGTGCCTATACACCCCAGCAAAATTCAGTATGTGAAAGAATGAATAGAACATTAGCTGACAAAGTGAGAGCTATGTTATTAGAAACAAATCTACCAAAACAATCATGGGGAGAAGCCATTCGTTGTGCAGCTTATATTATAAATAGATCTCCAACAAAAGCACTACAAGGAAATACACCAGCAAACATATGGTATGGAGAGAACAAACTTGATAAAATAAGAGTATTTGGCTCAAAAGCTTGGAGTGTCATATTACCTAAGCCAAGCAAATTAGAACCTAGAGCAAAACCTATGATTATGATTGGATATTGTGGATCAGGATACAGGCTATGGGATCCAAAGACAAATGAGATAGAAGAATCTCGAGATGTAAGGTTTGATGAGTCAGATTACAAGTATGAAGAAAATCAATGGAATAAATCCATCACTTATGATAAAGAAGAAGAAATAAAAGAACAAGAAATACAATATTTAGAGTGTGAAAAGGAAAACATTCCAGAATTAACAAATAAGAAAGACCAGATTATAGTTCAAGAACAAGACCAAAACAATTCAGAGAATAGAAGACAGAGATCTACTAAGCAACCAATAAGACTTATGTCAAATATGGCTTATGCATTAATGCTGGAAGATCCTATAAATTATGAAGAAGCTATAAAACATGAAGACTGGTCTGAAGCAATACAGAAAGAGTTAGAAGCACATAAAAAACATGAAACATGGGAAATAAGTGAACTACCAAAGGATAAGAAGGCCATAGACACGAAATGGGTATTCCGTACAAAGGCAGATAACACAAAGAAAGTTCGATTAGTAGCAAAAGGATTTCAAGAAGAAACAACTCAAAATATTTATGCACCAGTTGCTAGAATAACAACTGTAAGGCTATTTCTAAACAAAGCTGTACAAGAAGATCTATTTTTACAACAAATGGACATACCAACAGCATTCCTAAATGGTGAATTAAAGTCTGATATATACATAAAATATCCAGAAGGGCTAGCAAAAGAAAAAGGAAAAGTTTTGAAACTAAAAAAGGCACTTTATGGACTCAAAGAAGCCCCAAGATGTTGGAATGAAAAACTTAACAACTTTCTCATAAAGAAAGGATTCAGTCGTTCACAACGAGATTTCTGTCTATATACTGGAAATAATGTTTACATTCTCATATTTGTTGATGACATATTCATTATTGGAGAAGGACAGAGAATAATTGAAAACTTAAAAGAAGAATTTAAAGCCAAAGATATGGGTAACATCTGTAAATTTCTAGGAATGGAAATTAAGAGGTTGGACAAAGGAATAGAAATTAATCAAACACAAATCATCGATAAAATTTTATTAAAGTTTAATATGCAAGAAAGCAAAGGCATAAATACACCAATGGAAGTCAGTTTACACATAGATCCAGAAGAAGAAATATTAACCAACATTCCTTATAAAGAACTTGTAGGCTCACTGATGTATCTCGCTACAATTAGCAGACCTGACATAGCATATGCAACAGGATTCTTGAGTAGATACATGAATCGACCAACATTAACACTCTGGAAAGCCGGCAAGAGAATCTTGAGATATCTGAAACAAACAAAGGAAAAAGGATTATTATACAATAAAGCAGAAACTAATAAAAATTGTTTACAGGCATTTTCAGATGCTGACTGGGCAAGTGAAAATATTGATAGAAAAAGTGTAAGCGGAGTTACAATATTCCACCAGGGCAACTTGATTAGTTGGACTTCGAAGAAACAGACATCTGTCGCATTGTCCACAGCTGAAGCTGAATATGTTGCTGCCGCATTAGCTGTAAGTGAAATAATTTTCATATTAGGAGTATTAGAGGATTTAAAGTTTTGTGAAAATATAAATAGTACATTGTTTATTGATAACCAAAGCACTATAAAGATGATTGAAAATTACGAAAATAGTAAGAGATCTAAACACATAGATATTAAATTACATTATATTAAAGATATTGTAAGCAAAGGTTTAATTATGTTAAAATATGTGTCAACTAATGAAAACAAAGCTGATATACTTACCAAGTCACTGTCTAAGGATAAACACAATTATTTTTGTAATTCTCTCGGTTTAATGTGTTAAGTAATACATTATGTTAAGTACTACTATGACAATTTAGTAATATAAGTTTTAATTTTGTGAAATATTCTGTTTACAATGTTTGAGAGTTTGAGGTTATACGTGAACTATATGTTGACATTTGTTAAATATGTCAAATTCAAATCATTAATGTCAAGTGTCATTTTTTTTGTGTTGCCAAGTTTGTAAAATTTTTGTTTGATTGTAACAAGTCCAAGTTTAGTAATTTAGTAGTTTTGTATAATTTAGAGAAAATCATAAACTTGAACTTGAGCCGGGGTATTGGATATCTAAAGTAGAGTATTCGGCATAATCCATTAAGTTTATATAGTCTATACGAGATTAAGTGGCAACACAACCAACACAACTCCTGTCCGAACCACCGCAAAGAAATGGCGTGTTGTCTGGTGTTAAATAAGAATTGAAAATAAAATATCTGATTTGACTAACGGTGCTTTACTTCCACTCACTCAATGATAACAAAAATAAGTTATCTCCATTAATAAGGCCCGTTTGATTCGCATAAAATATAAATGAAAAGGATTTCTAATAGGGTTATTATGGTTTCACTATGATCCTACTTTACAATGAATATATTGTTTTGTTGTTACTAAACGTGTATACTATTAAAAAACTATTTAATTTGAATACAAAATGGTTTAGTTTCAATTCTAAATTCACCTAATAGTACGCCACAACATTATTATAGGTTGACATTTTTGGTTACACCGAAAAACTTTTTTGTAGGTATTTTTAATAAGATAATTACTTAGGTTTCCGTACCAAATGTAGAATTTTATTGGTACTTATTTGTTAGTAAAATATACGTAATAAAAACATTATCACCAAATTTCAATTTCATAGGTCAATGGGCAGACACGTTCATTAGACGGACACGTGAGTGTCAGCAAATATAGGGCTCCGTTTGGACACTTTGGTACAGAACCCTAAAGACGACAAGGTAATGCAGCTCAGCAAGTCTCGAAAAAACGATGCCATGTCTTGGATCCTGCAACGAAATGAATCAGAAAAGTACAGTAGAGAAGTAATTATGAGAAAACATAATTTCTACTTCCGATAACTAGGTTCGTAACATAACGCCTGTAATTCTCCAAGTGTTTGTTTTTGTCAAGCTCGCCACCCTGGTCACAACCTCTGCAACTCCTAGAAGCCAGAATATCAGGGGCGACGACCAGAAAATCTCTGAGTTTATGAAGCTGGGCTAATAACCACATTCCCAACCTGGAAATAAAGCCAAGGAGAGCTCACGGTCAGCAGTAGCTTTAGCAGTAAACTAACGAGGCAGTCAATCTAGTGCTGTAACAATTGTTGAGAATTTAAAGACAAATAACTCTACAGTCTAATCTTTTGTTGGGAAAAATATAAAAGACAGATATGTAGACGCTAAACAGAATGAATTTTCTAAGTGGGTGTGGATGGAAACATCAGAAACAACAAGGAATAGCAAAATTCACTCAAACAAGTCACGGGGCCGATTTTGATAAAAACTTAAACAGCATCACTGGTTTTTTGAAAAATCAATATTCCTAGCCAAGAATCAAACCCGTTGATTTTGAAAGGAAAACACACGCTGTATTATTTTACCAACCGACAGTGTCGTAGTCTTTGAGTGTTTCTCGTTATTCCTCATAGTTTCGGATTTAGCCATCCACGGCAACTTGTATAATTTACCGTGTGTACATCATCTGTTTAGCCTTTTTCAAGCTATTGAACTATTAAAAATCTTATCTCACTAATATTATAAATGCGAAAATGTGTATGGATTTTTGTTTGTTACTCAATCATGCAAGGACGGCTGAACGGATCTGGATAAAATTTGGCACATAGATAGATTATTTTCTGGAATAGCACATAGGCTTGGGATGTTAAAATAATTTTCAAGCAGGCGAAGCCGCTGGCAGAAGCTCATAGGAAATGTGCATGAAAAAAATATTTGTTTTGACAATTTGAAGTGACTCATTGTGAAAACTTCACAAAGACTGAACAAGATATTGAAAGGGCGTCATGCTTTGGCATCAGATGACACGTCGGACTCCTCATTTTAATTCTTAACTTTGACGCTTTATAACTTCGTCTCTGATCGCAAACGTAACTGAACCTGATGCTCAGCAGTAGTGCTTGCTGCCACTAGTCTAAAAGTTATAAATTAAATATATAAGTTGATAGTCCTTTAACAAGCTATTAAGTACTACTATTACTTACTATTTCAAGTAGGTAATTACTTAATAGCAACCTTATTTGAATTCGGAGAACAAACATTGTTCTAATTACGTTTGCAGCTAAGCAGTCAGACGGGTAGGTATGAAACTAAATACGTTTCATAACAGTAATTATATTCATCGTCAACCTTTTTAAGGTTGCCACTGCTGGGACACAGTCTCGTCAGAAAGGGAATTATACAAATTATTTATTAATTAATTGATCATTAATAGTGAATGAAATAACTTTAATTTTAACGTCATTAAAATCAACTTATCAGGATGCCAGTTTTTTTTGTCATGCATCATTCATAGTTTGTCGTGGTATTTAAAGTAAAGCATTTTAAAATTAATTTAAAAACTTTTTAAAACAAGCTTTATCGTATTTCTCTCAGCTATATAAAATAACACTTTCATTTGATACATCTTCCTTGGGAGTCAACCGTATTGGATTCGGAATATTATTCTTATATTATTCGAAAATTTATCTAACCGGGTGACCAATTCAAACGTGTTTGCAAAATCAGCTCAATCGGTTGGTAATACCAAACTGTTTTAAAACTAAATTGACAGATTTCACGTTACCCATACATGTTAACTATCTAACTACCAAGGCAAGTTAAATAAAAACTTTTAATTAGATGATTTCTGTATAATCTAGATTTGTGTTGGAGTACGTTTAGGTCCCTGCGGATGCGGAATGTGAGAAGTATGAAGCAGGTTTTTGTAATATGCATCACAAAAGATTTTAAAAGGTTTTATTGAAATCTGGTCCGTATGTTGTTTTGGCCAGTTCATCAGGCTCTAGCACAACTGCGAAGGAGTAGGATGCAAGCTCGTTTCCTGCGGATGGCGGATACATTTACTACAATTAGGAGCTAAAGAGTTAATAGGACGTAACAATGGACGGTCTTATAGCAGGTAGTCGGTAATCACGGGACCTGCAATCTTTTTTTTTTTTTTTTTTTTTTTTCCTCCTGTGGCAACACTACAGCTAACAGCTGATTTGAATTTGTCCTAATAATTTTAATTTTAAATAATAGATTTCCTTTATAATAAGGCCTATTTCCAATTTCTTAACTAGTTTTAAAGCGTAATTAAGTGTTTTGTGCTAAATACAGACACTACAAGTGCAAAATAAGTGTTGAAATTTAATTGTGTTTCGTTGACAGTTACCGGCTCAAGCGAATGTTACTTTTTCGCCTCGGTATCAGGTACAATACTATATATTTTACTTGATATTGGATTGTTTGCGTTTTAATATTTTGCCTACAATTGATTGGATCACTTTTATTGAGGTTACAAGTTGATGCCAATGACCTATAAAACGTAAACATAACCTTAATTAGTTTGGTGACAGAACTTCTTTCTTAACTATCTAAATTTCATTTTTCCGTTCAACTAATCATCTGTTACTCATTCCACTACTCTTTTCCAACATCATCTTTCTTATCTTTAGTCATGATTATGACTCGCAGCGCGCGGGCTCGCCTAGAAGAGACCAAACTCATTCAGGCTTTGAGCGAATTAAAGGCGTCTCAGGAGTTCTGTGACCAACTGATAAGGGAAAAAGATGAAAATGAAATAGAGTTCCTTAGGGTCCTTGACAGGAATAGTAAACTGAAAACAGAAATGGCTCAGTTATATATTCAACACACTGATGCCATAGCAGCCCGGGAAAGGCTCCAAGTTGTTGTGGACAGGTTCAGCCAGTGTAGCAATGAGTATGAACAAGCTCTTAGTCACAATTATTCACTACAACAGCAGCTACATGAGGCTCAAAGTCAGATTGAACATCTTGAAACAACAAATCATAACATCACTGCCTCGTTGAATCAAAGTCTATTCAATGAATTGGTGCCTGTTGCCCCATCAATGGTTACTGCAATAAACCCCTCTTACACACTAGATTTAACAGGTCATGATGATTCAAAATCAATTAAATCATTGAGGGTAGTTACTAGTAAAAATAAAATAAAAAAGTACATTAAAATTAACAAATACATAGTTAAAACTAAGAAAATGATCAAAAAACAAAGGTTTTTCATCAAAAATGTAAAACTTAATAGAGATAGGTTGCATCTACTTAAACAATTAGATATGTATTCATTTAATTTAGAAAAAAGTACTAGAAAATACCAAACTGACACTGAAGACTTGCGGTATGAACTTGACCATCTACAGGAGAAACTTACTTCTATGACCATCAAATATACAGCCTCTGAAAACCAAATGAGGGAATATGTATTGGCAATGAATGAGCTGGTAAGCTCACAAATTAACAAATGTGATCATTGTCAACCACCATCTGTTGAACCCACACCGGACCATTCATTGACAATATGTGATGCCACCATACCGCAGTCTAGTGCAAGTTTGCCATTAGAAATTACTAACTGTTTGCCTGAAAAGAATGTAAATACATAAATAGTATTATTTTGTGATGAAATTGGAAAGGATTTAGGCCACTTGTTGACAAATAGATATCCAGGACACTCAATAATGAACTACTGTATGCCTGGATGTTCTTTATTTGACATAATGAAAAAAGTTATAAAATGCAATTTTAACCAGGATACCACATTATTAATATTTATTGGTAATAGGGGTAATGTGAACAAAGGAGAATTACTCCAACATTATAGAACTTTGTGCAACCTTAGTTTAAAAAAAATTGTGATGTTCACTTTCCCATACAGCCAAAGTTTGCCACAGGAAGAAAACAATCTTAGATATGAATTGAATAGGACATTACATAATTTAACATATAGTAGTAATTTATTCCATTTAATTGTCACTAACAATTATGTTGGTAATCACTTTTATTTGACAAAAGATAAATTTTTCATGGATAGGTACTTTCTTTCAAAGTATTATAAAAGACAGATAGCTGTGTCGCTATCATATTATTTTTCTATTACAGCCAAGAATTTGGCTAAACAACTTGCTTCTATTGAGCAATGCCAAGGAATGTTATTTAATTCAGCCAATGATTTGGTATCAGGAATTGATATTGATAATAATTTAAATTAGAAATTAGGACAATAGGGACAACCTCTTGCAAAATTATACAGGACAAAAATTGCAAAATAAAATCAAATAAAAGTTTAAATTCGGTAAATAGTATTAACCTGGTGCATCAAAATATTCAAGGATTTATGAACAAAGATTTAGAAGTAGAATTATTTATGAACTTTAACAGTATTGATATTCTTTGTATAACAGAACATTGGCTTAAAAGCCACCAGTTATTGTTCAATTTTAATAATCACCAGGTTGGTAGTTCATTCAGCAGAGTTAATGCTATACATGGTGGCTCATTGATTTTAGTAAGTAACCAGCTTAAATTTAAAGACCGTAAGGATATTGTGAGCCTATCTGTTGAGCGGACAGTTGAAATAGCTTGTATAGAATTGGAGCAGTTTATTGTATTAAGCGTATACAGACCGCCTTCAGGATTGTATGACTGCTTTGAAAAGGTAATGGATGAAGTGTTACACAAGATTTGTAACTCGAATAAATCCATTATCACTTGTGGTGATTTTAATGTTAATTTATTAGAAAACTCAGGTTCTTGTAGTAAAATAATAAGTCTGTTTCAGTCCTACAATCTTGTAAACCTATTTTTGGAGCCCACAAGAGTGCTACATGCTTAGATAATATTTATACTAATGTTATACCAGTCCACAAAGAAATTATAAATTTACTAGATTCTGATCATTGCGGGCAGAGGATTACTATACCAAACCAAAACAACAAAGTGGCTAAAAAGGATATCACTGTTAACCCCAAAACTGCAAGTCGCTTGGCAGCTTTTAAAGATAAACTCATTAATAAATTACCAATTTTGTCAATTGATGCTGATCCTAATCTTCTATATGATGATTTTTTTAGTTTATACTGTAAACAATTTAATTCGACCTTTGTTCCAAAGACTATCTCCGTTAATAGTAACGCATCATTCAGTGATTGGGCTACCATTGGTATTCATAAAAGTAGAACACGGCTTTATGAGCTGTACAGTGAAAGGACTTATGTAAACACTGCTGAATTTAATTTATATGTTAGAAATTATTCAAAATTATTTAAAAAAGTTTGTTGTTTGGCCAAGTCGCGTTATTTGAGCTCGAAGATTAAAAACAGTAGTAATGTTATTAAAACGACTTGGAATATTATTAATAGTGAAACAGGAAGATCTGGTAACCGAAATATTGACAAATCAGACTCACAAGTCGCAGTGGCCTTTGAAAATTTCTTTTCAGATATTCCCATTTCAACTACTAAATACTTAAATTCATCACCTTCTGTTGCAGAGTCTTTGCTAAAAGAAAATGTTAATGTTTGCAATTCGGAATTTCGTTTTGAACATATTACTTGTAAAGACATAATTAAAACCTTTCACACTTTAAGTGTTAAAAAGACTGCAGATCTGTGGGGTCATTCTGTAGAAGTTGCTAAGACTATTATTGACATTGTCGCACCTAGTTTAGCTATTATCTTTAATAATTGTATCGACTGTGGGGAGTTTCCTGACCTTATGAAAAATAGTAAAATAATACCTTTGTTTAAATCAGGTAGTACATCAGACCCTACAAATTATAGACCTATTTCAGTACTACCTACGTTTAGCAAAATATTTGAGAAATTAATTTTAGAGCAATTGCAAAGATTTTTTAATAAACATAAATTATTACATAGCAAACAGTTCGGTTTTACAAGGGGTCGTTCAACTACTAATGCCGGTGTTGAGCTTTTAGGACATATTTATAATGCATGGGAAGATAAGTGCGATGCCTTGGGAATCTTTTGTGATTTGTCCAAGGCATTTGATTGTGTTTTTCATGAAACGCTAATCAGGAAACTCCGCCACTACGGGATCCGGAACAGCGCTCTGGATCTTCTTACTTCATATTTGAGTAATAGGATTCAGACCGTTGACGTTAATGGAAAAAGATCTCCTGGATCTATGGTAACAATGGGAGTCCCGCAGGGCTCGATTCTTGGTCCTTTCTTGTTTCTTATTTATATTAATGACTTGCCTTACCTCATAAAGGATAACCATGATATAGTGTTGTTTGCGGATGATACTTCACTTTTGTTTAAACTTAAACGTCAGCAGCTGGATACTGACGATGTAAATAGCGCGATCTCAAAAGTAGTTCACTAGTTCAACGTTAATAATTTACTTCTTAATGAAAAAAAAACCAAATGCATTAAGTTTACCATACCTCACGTTAGGCAGGTGAAAACCGATGTGTTGATAAAGGGCGAAGAATTGAATCCTGAAAATAGCACAGTATTCTTAGGCTTAACTTTGGATGCTAAGCTTCAGTGGGGCCCACATATAGATAAATTGTCAAAGAAGCTAAGCTCCGCAGCTTATGCTGTTAGAAAAATTCGTAATTTAACTGACATAGAGACAGCCCGTTTAGTATACTTTAGCTATTTTCATAGTGTAATGTCGTACGGTATTCTGTTGTGGGGAAATGCCGCCGACATCCAGACTATCTTTGTTTTGCAGAAAAGAGCTGTTCGATCAATTTATAAATTAAGCCCGAGACACTCTCTCAGAGAGAAATTTAAGGAGATTAATGTAATGACTGTGCCTTCTCAGTATATTTATGAAAATCTTTTATATGCCCATAAAAATAGAAAATTGTTTAAAAAATACAGTGATATCCATAACATAAATACTAGGAACAAACACAAATTTGTAGTACCTACAACAAGGCTCAAGAAAATAGGTGGCTCGTTTAGATGTCAATGTGTACGCTTTTATAATAAGCTTCCAAGCCACGTACAAGATCTAAGTCTTAATAAATTCAAGTCTTTCATTAAACGTAAGTTGTGCCAGAAAGCGTTTTATACAACAAAAGATTACATTGAGGACAAAAAGGCTTGGGATTGAGCTGCTCCAATAAATTTTGTTTTTTTTATTATATTTTTCACTATGCATTTTGTTATTATAAAAATTATTATTATTATTTTTTTGGTTTTCTTGCAATGACAAGAATATTTACTTTTTAAAGTATTATATTATTTTATTTTAATTATTGTGAATGTGAAGACTCTGTGGATATTTTTTTTTTTTTTTGTTTTTATTTAAATTTATCTTAGTTTTTAATCATGGTCTGGCAGTTTGAGTAGTTTATGCGGCCTACCCGAATGTCCTTTCTTTGGTATTGTTCGTCGAATCGTTGAGCTCCTTAAATTCTGAGTTGAGCTGCTCGGTTATTGACAAATGCGTGCACTGACTGGACAGGTCCACTCAATCTGGCTGGTTCTTTCCTCAAAAGACCATTTCAGACATAGTCTACATGGTATTCACATGATCTAATCAAGATTTTGTCAGGACTTTAAAAGAGACTGTGACCTCTGAGTTTGTTTCGGCCTTTCTTCTCAGAGTAGTCAGATAGGAAACGCCGACCTCATCTAGTTTTAAAAATATGTTCGACATGTAAAAGTGTTTGTACAAACTAACTTACAGAAATAAAATCATTTATCATTTATCATTTTATCACTTGTACCGGAAAACTATATTGTAAAGATAACGAAAACAATAGATGAAATGCCAGCGAAATGGATTAAAGTAGAGATTACAGACATACAAAGGGTTTTATTGTTTTTTACTACATTGAGTTTTGCTTTTATTGTTAGCTTATTGTATAGACCACTATCAGTGATAACTATCTTCTGCCAGCGGCTTCGCCTTCGTGAAAGTCGGAAAATCAGTTTTTTAGACCACCGGCGTCGAACTTTTTAGAAATATTAAATTAGTTTCGTTTGTGTTATTAGTTAATTATTTATTCTCTATTAGTTAATTGTTACCTGTAAAATGTTAGCTATCTCATTGTTTAAATATTTCAATTTAAAACGGATATTTAATAAAGTGATAAGAATAGCAGCAACATCAACTACATGCATAGATATACATATTATACTTAAAAAAATACATACAATATTTATCCCTGGTTTTCGGCATCAGATCTGATCATAGTTACAGGTCAACTCGTATTTATGCGATACCTTACGTAATAAATGTGTAATAAGCAACATATTAGCAAATATTGAATTTGCAAATAGGACGTTGGTGTGCCTTATTGAAATAAATAAATATAAATGTTGTTAATCAAGTGATATAAAAAGCCAACGAGTATGGAACAACTATTTATGGGTGCTTTATAGACTATCAGAAAGCTTTCGACTCCCAACACAACGATCTGATTTGAAAATGTAGTCCATTTTCACACCAAAGAATCGACGAAAAGTACATAAATGTAGTCAAGAACGTCTGCTCTAAATGTTAGGCTAAAGTGCGACTGAACAGAGAGGGAGCGGAGTTCCCCATACAAAAAGGTGTCCGACAAGGAGATCCGTTATCATCAAAGTTGTTTTCGGCGGTACTTGAGTCAGTGTTTAGGTTAGGTGTGTTTAGGTACCGGTAAACGGTTTGAATGTTATGAGGTAATAAAGAATATTACATACATACTGGAAGAGTTCGGATACGTGTGTAAAAGTCCAAAAATATTAGGTTTCATATTTGAAAGCTTCAATGCAATCTTGGCAAACATGCCAGCCTCATAGGATCAGCACAATACGGATAGTGACGAAAACTCTCATATCTTTTTATCTAATCTACCTCACACACTATAATTTTGCTCACTATCAGATACATTCCTTATATTTTCCATGCAAGATTTATATAAAGAACAAATATCTACTAACAAAGACTGCCTTAATAATCAGTTAATAATCATTTCTAATACATTTCTTTTTTCTAGAGGAAATACTCCAGAGGAAAGAGGCACTGCTTTTATAGTTCATGAAGACATATTTGATGCCGAACATGCGCGTGATCAACTGTCAGGTTTTAACGTTTGTAATAGGTCCCTAGTAGTATTGTACTACAGGTCCAACAAAGCTTTCAAAATCATGGATACTAAGAAGAAACAGGAGGAAAAAGATGCATTTAAAAAGAAATATGGTATTTTAAGTAAGGATCTTATTCTTATCACTAACTTAAGTTGTTTAAATTTAATTCAAAATGTTTTTTCGTTAAATGTGAGATGTAAGTCGTTCATCGAGAATTTTCTGCATACTGTATAAAGTAACAAATTATGAGCCTGCTGTCTATTAGACATTTAGCAACTTATTTGCAAAGCGCAGTTTTTAAATGACTATTGTAACTTTTGTTTACTAAATAGGCTCTGTAAACGTAGACTTTGTATTTTTTTTTTGGTTTGATCAAAAATTAATTCTCTGAAATTGTAAAACATATTTTAGATTTTTTCGTTTGAAATTAATTAAAAAAAAAATATTCTCGTAATTTTTGCCAAACCTAGTACATGCCTACATTTATATCTACTACGATTACACAAACAATCAATTATAACTGTTAGCCACTATGACACATCTCAAAAACAAAACGATATGAGCATCGCTAATGGCGGATAATGTAACTACGAGTATTTTACGAGGTGATCGCTAATGATTGAACATACGAGTATTATGAAAAAACAGTGCGTTTAGCTGTTCATATCGTCAGACGCTGATTATTCATGGATCTGGCCAGACCATATCACGATGTAAGCAGCGTACATTTTCCATTTCATGAATTAAAAAGAAAAAATAATACAAAATCATATTTTTACAAAGACATTAATTTGCTATCCGGAATAAACTCCGTTAACTTATCTTGGCTTTGTTTTCGCTGCCGCTGTTTGTAATTGAAATATAAATCTATTGTTGTTAGAAATTATTATTTACATATAAGGTAATTACGACATAATTTAAAAACACCATCAAATATCGGTTATGCTCACCACGATTCGTTCATGAGTTTGATATTAAAATTACGCCATTTTGCGGCTCATTGCATCGTGCAGCCCCCACCTTAGAGCGTGTGGGTCCATATGCGTCCACAACACCATGTGCCCTCCCCGCCCCCCACGCCCTTTGATGTGGGAACGCAGCGAAAGCTCTACGACTGTGCCCTCATTCTTAAATCGTCCTGGTGAAACGCAGACGTGTCTAAGTAAAGTCTTGGAGATTTCAAAAAAATAGCGTATTTTTCAAAATGTGTGAACTTTCTGGCCAATCTTTCAAAATGTGTGAACTTTCTGGCCAATCTTTCAAAATGTGTGAACTTTCTGGCCAATCTTTCAAAATGGGTTTCAAAGCAGACCCAAGGTTTGTCGTTGATTTTTGTGAACGAGAAATCGAAGCCCTGTCTAATTGGATACGACATCTTCGAAAAACATCCCGAGCAGCCGAAAGAAAGGGTGATTTAAGACTAGTTGCCGTTTTGAATAATTCTCGATTGCGTTCTGAGTCTGAACTTTTTTCAAAACAACGTGAACGTGCCAGGAGGTGGGATCAATTACTAGCTGATCTTGAAGTGAGCAGTGATGAAGAAGCAACGCTGAGAGAAAATTTAACATCTTTGGAATATTTTATTTTAGGGAAACAACCATTGGTTGCACCCGGTACGGTTTCGGCAGTTAGACACTACCGTTTCCCGTCTGCACGCAACCAGCTCTAAATACACTGCGTATGTGGAAGCGCACCTCGAAAAAAAAGGCTCTTTTCAGGGATACATATGATTCGATATGTTTCTGGAACAGAAATGTCTAAAAACGAACTTACCTAAGATATTATGTATCTATCTACATTCATACTTGATAAGATGATTGATAAATGATTCACAGCATTCAAGCTGAATGATTCACAGTTATTAATTTATTCTTAAATAATTTTAATATTTAGTAATGGGTATGAAAATGAATGACTTACAAACTAGAACATACCTACATAGATCTACTAAGATTAAACAAACAATAAATTGGTGCATTATTACTTATTAGCTTCTTTATCAGAAAAATGTACGCCGCTATGACACATCTCAAAAACACAACGATAAGAGCACCCCTAACGGTGGATAATGTAACTATTTAACGATATGACCGCTAATGATTAAACATACGAGTATAATGAAGAAACCGGATCATATCGTCAAACGCTGATTATTCATAGATTTGGCAAGGCAATATCATGATGCGAGTAGTGGGTATTTTCCATTTCATGAAACAAAAAGAAAACACACAGAAACCTATTTTTCCGAAGAAATTAATTAACTATCCGGAATATACTCTGTTAACTTAGCTTGGCGTTTTTCCTCTGCCGCTGTTAGTAGTTGAAATATAAATTGATTGTTGTTAGAAATAATTATTTAATAAACCTTAGGTTAAGTCTTAATTCGAGGTTTGGCTCTCGCCTATTTCCTACGCCAATGTTGGACCAATTTAAATATATGCCATAAACTGAAAAAAAAAAAAACTGTGCTGCTATGTTTTCGTTGTTGATGATAACCCTCACAAGTTGCCCACAATTTCGCTGTTAGCAGAGGCCTAGTGTACAAATTTGACAACTATAAATAAATGTAAACAAGAAAACTTATGGGCACAGTATATATCTTTCTTTTTTAGTTCATGGAATATCTTTTAAATTGGTAAAATATTGTAGGAGGAAAACATGGCATTATGACTTTTTACTTAGGAAATTAAGTCGGATCTCTGCGACCGTATTTCCTCCTAATCTATCACGTGAAAAACCACACATATATGGCGTTTTATGTAACCTCTCGGGAAACACATGTGTGTTTCAGCGCGTTTGGACCATAACTTAAGGTATTTATATAATAATTTGTATTTGATAAACAATGACTTACACAAGGTCAAGAATCTAAGCTGTGGCGTCTGAACATTGAACTAATGCACCTTTTTTGTGCTATGAAGACTATTTCCCTGGTTTATTGAGTTACCCCAGAAAAATCCGGCACATACTCTTTAAACTTATCTTGGCTTTTTGCCGCTGCCGCTATTAGTAGTGGAAATATAAATCTATTGTTTAAATTAAATTATTATTTACACATTAGATAAATACTTCAAAATTTAAAAAAACTACCAAATAACGGTTATGCTTGCCACAGTTCACAATATTATCGTAGCGCTTTGCTACGAGCCGCTACGACAGGCTACGGTGTGCTACGAGAACAACGCAGTCGAAGCCGTCGTAGAACGTTCATACTTTACTTATTTACTGGCTGTCCCCCGCGGCTTCGCTCCCGTCAACTGGCCACCTACCTACCTATCCTAGCCTACCTTATCTACCTACCCACCTACCCACAACCCTCCTACACTAACTAGCAACCTACCCACTGCTCTATCTAGCATCCTACCGACCCTACCCTACGTAGCCACCTACCTATCTGACATTTTGTTTTTTTTCGGTTCGGGTGACATCGGTTGGATGGTTTCAAAGTCTATAACGGACCTAAGTAGAAACAATTTTTGTGTTTTATATGGAGGGACATGGGACTCGAAGCGTCGCCACATCGACCGGCCTGTACTTTTCGTGTCTAGCACACTTCCAAGTACCCGGTATTAGTATTTTAACAAAAATCTAGATTACACAGATAACACCGACTTTTTACTACTTTAAGTACTATCACGAATAACAATAGACCACTAATATTATCAATAACGATATAAAGGCAGGTATTTCTTGCCCTTATTTCAGGAGTAATACATACACTGGATAGGTCAATTGTATCTATACTTCCTTTTATATTGTTCCAAGAATTCTATGAGCGACCACCCAGGTCGCAATTTGTAAATATTTCATTTTTGCCTTTCGGCCGGCAAATAAGGCCCGTTTGATTCGCATAAAATATAAATGAAAAGGATTTCTAATAGGGTTATTATGGTTTCTTTACAATGAATATATTGTTTTGTTGTTACTAAACGTGTATACTATTAAAAAACTATTTAATTTGAATACAAAATGGTTTAGTTTCAATTCTAAATTCACCTAATAGTACGCCACAACATTATTATAGGTTGACATTTTTGGTTACATCGAAAAACTTTTTAGTAGGTATTTTTAATAAGATAATTACTTAGGTTTCCGTACCAAATGTAGAATTTTATTGGTACTTATTTGTTAGTAAAATATACGTACTAAAAAACATTATTACCAAATTTCAATTTTATAGGTCAATGGGCAGACACGTTCATTAGACGGACACGTGAGTGTTAGCAATTATAGGGCTCCGTTTGGACACTTTGGTACAGAACCCTAAAGACGACGAGGCAATGCAGCTCACCAAGTCTCGACAAAACGATGCCATGTCTTGGATCCTGCAACGAAATGTATCAGAAAAGTACAGTAGAGAAGTAATTATGAGAAAACATAATTTCTACTTCCGATAACTAGGTACGTAACATAACGCCCGTAATTCTCCAAGTGTTTGTTTTTGTCAAGCTCGCCACCCTATTCACAACCACTGCAACTCCTGGAAGCCAGAATATCAGGGGCGATGACCAGAAAAGCACTGAGTTTATGAATCTGGGCTAATAACCACTTTTCCAACCTGGAAATTAAGCCAAGGAGAGCTCACGGTCAGCAGTAGCTTTAGCAGTAAACTAACGAGGCAGTCAATCTAGTGCTGTAACAATTGTTGAGAATTTAAAGACAAATAACTCTACAGTCTAATCTTTTGTTGGGAAAAATATAAAAGACAGATATGTAGACGCTATACAGAATGAATTTTCTAAGTGGGTGTGGATGGAAACATCAGAAACAACAAGGAATAGCAAAATTCACTCAAACAAGTCACGGGGCCGATTTTGATAAAAACTTAAACAGCATCACTGGTTTTTTGAAAAATCAATATTCCTAGCCAAGAATCAATCCCGTTGATTTTGGAAGGAAACAGCACGCTGTATTATTTTACCAACCGACAGTGTCGTGGTCTTTGAGTGTTTCTCGTTATTCCTCATAGTTTTGGATTTGGCAATCCACGGCAACTTGTATAATTTACCGTGTGTACATCATCGGTTTAGCCTTTTTCAAGCTATTGAACTATTAAAAATCTTATCTCACTAATATTATAAATGCGAAAGTTTGTTTGGATGTTTGTTTGTTACTCAATCATGCAAGGACGGCTGGACGGATCTGGATAAAATTTGGCACATAGATAGATTATTTTCTGGAATAGCACATAGGCTTGGGATGATAAAATAATTTTCAAGCAGGCGAAGCCGCTGGCAGAAGCTCATAGGAAATGTGCATGAAAAAAATATTTGTTTTGACAATTTGACCAGTTTATCGTTAAACATACTAAAATAGTGACTCATTGTGAAAACTTAACAAAACTGAACAAGATATTGAAAGGGCGTCATGCTTTGGCATCAGATGACACGTCGGACTCCTCATTTTAATTCTTAACTTTGACGCTTTATAACTTCGTCTCTGATCGCAAACGTAACTGAACCTGATGCTCAGCAGTAGTGCTTGCTGCCACTAGTCTAAAAGTTATAAATTAAATATAGTCTTTTAACAAGCTATTAAGTACTACTATTACTTACTATTCCAAGTAGGTAATTACTTAATAGCAACCTTATTTGAATTCGGAGATCAAACATTGTTCTAATTACGTTTGCAGCTAACCAGTCAGACGGGTAGGTATGAAACTAAATACAATTTATAATTACAGTAATTATATTCATCGTCAACCTTTTTAAGGTTGCCACTGCTGGGACACAGTCTCTGTCAGAAAGGAAATTATATAATTATTTATTAATTAATTGATCATTATTAGTGAATGAAATACCTTTAATTTTAACGTCATTAAAATCAACTTATCAGGATTCCTGTTTTTTTTTTCGTCATGCATCATTCATAGTTTGTTGTGGTATTAAAAGTAAAGCATTTCAAAATTAATTTAAAAACTTTTTAAAACAAGCTTTATCGTATTTCTCTCAGCTATATAAAGATAACCCTTTCGTTTGATACATCTTCCTTGGGAGTCAACTGAAGTGGATTCAGAATGATACCATTTATCTAACCGGATGACCAATTCAAACGTGTTTGCAAAATCAGCTCAATCGGTTGCATAATGAGTGGTGTGGAAGTAAGTAGAGTTTTATGTTTTATTCTCGAAATCAGGAACCTAAACTAATAGCGAACTAGTAACTAATACTTTTGATTAAAAAAAGCAGAACGTCGTGTGCTACTGCCACCTATAGAATAAATTATAGGTAGATAGATAAAAGTACTATTGGGCATTGTATGACAAACTTCAAACAAAACTAAACAATATATCGTATCACCGAAATTTCTGACAGTAAGCCGTTCTAAATTAATTGTAATGAAATACATCCGTCTGGGCCAGCCCTTTATCAGTAAAATTGAAGCTACATCTAAAGTTTAAAAAGACGATGTTTATACCTCTTCAATAGTTTACTAGGTTATTGTCAAGTGAAATGCCTTAAATTAATCTCTTATCGTTTCCTCTACGAAGTATGAGTAGGTAAAGTATGAAAAAAAAAATGTAATTCTTAATAACCAACGCTTTTATTTTTACGCATTTCGTTTTGATTAGATTTTCTCATCATCTAGATTTATATTCAAGATGGAATCGTATATTTTTATTGGTTAAGGAATAATGGGTTCAAAATCAAAATCAATGTTTTTATTTCACATAGGCCTACATGGGCACTTATAAAACGTCGACAAAAGGTGCACGGTTCGGGTTGGTCGTTTCCTATAGAGAAGAACCGGCAAGTAACTCCATGGTTACTCTTTTAAAAATGGTTTGGTAATACAATATTTCCTTGTTAAAGCATTAGTACTTAGATATGGAGGGACAACGTAGGCCCGACTTATTACAATAAGTCGTAAGAAACTAAAAAAATAAAATAAAAAGATTATCTATTATATAAAAAAAGTTAACAAATGTTAACTAGCATCTAGAAGGCCTACAATGTTCACACATTCACAAAAAAATCGGTAAAAGAATCTAAACAAAGGTAAAAAAAAAAGTTAAGTATAACAAGACTAAATTTAACATGTGGCACAAATGTTGTTATCAGTGCTGTAACTATTCTTAGCAAAGGGCTATAAAGATGATTGAAAACCATTGTAAAAAGTCTAATTAAAAGAAGGAAAGAAAAAATGAGATTGAGAATAGTTAAGAGACATCCACATATTTGTGCCGTTTATAAGTTACCAGGGAAGCTGCATGCGCAGAAGGAGCTAAGGCCAAATGTTTTTATCTTCAACGTAGTCCTTGATTTTATAATATACTTTTTTTAATAAGGATACGTTTGATGTAGTTTTTGAACTTTCCATCGGTCAGTTCTATAACTGACTTTGGCAACTTATTATAAAAGCGTATACTATTTATAAGAAAAGACTTGCTAGTTTTCGTTAATTTGAATTTGGGTATTACAATTTCGTTCCGCAATCAATTGTGTTTGTCTGTGAAAAGGAGAGGATATTAAACTACATGGTGAGTTAGTGCCAGTGTAATAACGGCATAGCAATTGTTTAAAGATATCATATTTCATGACTTTTGTTGAAGACCTTGTTGCTTATTGGAAAAAGTTCCTGATGACAGATAATTTTAGTGGATCATATAAAACTCTGACCCCAATACACACCCATGACTTGAATTATTAAGAAGATTTGATCTGTGAGTATGAGTATAATAATTAGAATAAAAAAGAAGTAAACAAGAAGAATACAGCTCGGATGGGCCGCTTTTGGCAAACTGGATTGTTCTGTCCCGAGTTTATGTTTACTCGCAACACCGTGTCCGTGGGCTGTCAACGATTTTGACAGCTGACACTAACAGTGTAGTTAGAAAACTTGAACGGAACACGCGAGAAAATCGGTGTCTTGTATTCTAATAACGTAATCGAGCGATATTTCGGTGATTGTATTTGTTAATCGCGCCCGCCGTTCGCAGTCGGCGTTGTGGGGCGTCCCTAAAGTGGGTTTAGAGTATATTTTCACGCGCATCGAGGTGCTTTTGCGGGAAACGTGCTGCCTGGTGGACGCCGGCCGGATTCTTCGGTCCAGACAGCCGTCAGTCTTTCCCATTACTTCCTTTATTATATATTATATATATTCTCCTATCCCTAACCTCACGGCACGAGATTGATCGACGCCCAGGAGTCTACCGCAGGAATCTAAGGTAAGTACGAACGTATATACGCCAATCCTTGTGCCACCTGTGAGATAGGTACCAGTATCTCTCGCAATAGGGAGCAAATCCCTAGCTTTCCACTGCTGCGTTACGGCAGTTTCGTGGGTACAGGTTCTGATTGGATCCAGGAGTGACACGCTGCTAATGGGCCCCAGTGATGAGCTCCTGGCTTGGGATCCGCAGAACTGTATTTAACATTTGGTAGCAAGAGCGTGGTTCATTCCACGATCATAGTATATGCTAGGACACTCGTTCACAGTGAACGCTGTATTGTTTGTCGGTTTGCTTTTTATTGTTGAGAATACTGAGTTGGGGAGTGGTACATTTTGAGTCACTCAGAGTTGGTTGTGTCTTATTAGGGGCAAAAATCCCCCACAGTTACATTCCAATTTGTTGAAATAAAGTGTACAACTCACAACTTAATATTGTCACTCCGGGATAGAAGGTTACAGTTTTGTATTGAAATTTGTTTATTTGTTGTAGACAATATAGGTTTGGTGCAGACTAAATAGTCTTCCCTAATTGTATTAAATTGAATCATAGTTATTGTTGGACCTTGAACCTTCTAACTTGGGTTTGTAAGTTTGTTTACATTATAAACATACTCAGTGTCCGCTATAGAAGTTATTGTTGTAAAGTATATTGTTACCAATTATATAAGAAAATTGGTTAGTTTGTTTGATATGACAGTAACATTCTAATTGATTCAAGTTAAATCCATTGTTTTTAACTGTACGGGTAAGGTACATTTAAATGATAAACTGATTTAATTGCAAATAATGTATTGATATAAACACCCGAAAAACTGATATATGATCGACCCGCGGCGAATGAGTCAACCCAACAACGATGCTATGCAACTACTACTTTTTACTCTAATGTGTGATTTTTATTCATTCGCTGCGCGTCGATGTCAGCATAAAAATTATACTATTGATATGTACGGGTTTGCTCGTACATGCTCCCCGAGGAAAAGATATAAAGACAATGTGAGAAGAAACAAATAATTATAATTAATGATTTGATATTAATCTAATTTCTTAGTGTCTCTATGTTAACACACTGTTCACAAATTTGAAATGCTTGTGTAAGAACCTAACATAGGGGAGGTGGCTTTATCTAACACTCGCGCACTTGTTACCACCTTCGCCCTTTCATTGTCACACTGGTACACTACACTATCACCAACACACGCACGTTGCGTGGCCGGGCATGCGCCGCCGCCAGGCACGCCAGCTGGTGCGGGCATCGCCGGCGCTGCTGCGGGCAACGCCGGCGCTGGTGAAGGGGCGCAGCGCGTGCGCGCGCGCCGCCACGCGAACACTCCGAGACATGCTGCTACCACGCCGATCGTAGAGTAGATCGCGGTGTAATGGTGAATGTCATGAGATGACAGATTGTCAAATAACAATCCACTCTCTTTCATGATTCTGATTTTTTCCTCAATCGTTTTAAGCTCTCGATCGCTCTCTATGCTGGAGTCGTTCAAGACATCTTGAGGAATAGACACGTTTATAACGTGGTTTATGGATGCAATGACTGGTGAGTATAGGTTAGCACTAATACTAACATCGCTCTTTCTTTGTTGATGCGCAATTACTTCAAAATTATCTGATTTGATTATGCAGCCGTAATCTATAGTTATAAGTCCGGAGTGAGTCAGCTGATGCGCGGTAACTTGATCTCCACATACTGTTCGTAGGTTACATTGACCGCAGCAAAAATAGATATAATTGTTGATAGAATGGCTTTCCATCCATAGATTTTTACAGGGATCGACGTTGACTTCACACGCTGATGACCTTGATTGGCAGAAGTCTTTATCTCTGCTTAATTTATAGATAGGAGAATGAATATAGCACAGATGTACATTTGTCACTAGACATGAATCTATGATATTTTCTGTTATCATAATGTATGCATCCTTTTTCAGGTTCACAGCTATGAAATCTGACACTGGTTTAATTGAAAGCATTGTGTCGTTGGATTTCTTTGTAGGAATTGGTATAAGCTTAAATATTTCATAGGTGTCCCTGCTAATCAAGGGTATTTGTACTTCAAATATTGAGTAATTTTTAAGCATTCTTGCTTTGACCCGTAGAAGTTTAAAAAGTTGTGCAAGATCTGCATGAATGTTTTCTACAGGTAACGTGACGTCATTAGACAAATGACTAGCAATAATGCTCAGCTGATCCTGTAATTGTTCTGCTGTTATTAAATGTGGATTAAATCGACCATGATAGATGTCTGTGATTGTGTCCACTAAAGCATTCTGTAAATCTTTCAAGTCGCGTAATAGATTGCTGGCGACCACAGCTCCCATAGAAACTTCACTTACTCTCGAAATGTTTTGAGTTGCAGCCTTTAATACTTCTAATGTATTTTCGATGTTTGCAAACTGCTGATGAATCATTTTATGTTGTTTATGCATTGTAGCCTCCGTCCTCTTTAAGAGACTGAATTCTGCTTCTATGACCGAAGTTTGATTTTGCCAATATGATACAATATGCTTTTGATTTTTACGAAGAAGAGTGATATCTTTCTCGTATTGTTCTGCGAATCGAGCGTCCAATACACCGAAGAGGCCATTTGCTATGTAACCGACACCGTCGATAAGACCTCGCCGCCACCTGTTCGCTTGCTTTGCAAAATGCTGACTGAGTAACATATGATTATTGTAATCGAGTTCATTGTACCCATGACGTAGTTGCAATAATATTATGTCACAATATGTTTGCTCTTGGATCGTACTGCATGTTTGTTCCAGGGCCATTATACTTTTGTTAAGTGCGGTAATTCCTTCCCAATAAGGATCTAAATCGTAATATATGATTAATTTCCAGTCGTCGCGTATGATCTGCATGTTTGTTAGTTTGTCGAAGTAAATATGTTGATTATTTCTGAATTGTGTGACGTTAAGTGCGCATTGGGAAGTTGTTATGATACTAAAGAATAACATGATTGCTGCAAATACTGCAGCTATATTGTAACGAGTGCCTCCTTTCCTTGTTTCAGAGCGCTTAATTATGTTAGAAACTCCCAACCGCGCGGTATTTGCTTGCTTGATTTGCGAGGTTTCATTGTTAACTGGGAGTTTTGATAATTTTGTGATAGGACGTTTAAGTGTTCCGTTTTTGGTTTTCACTGTAACCACGCGAACTTTGCCGTCGGAACCGGGATGTAGTTCGATGACTCTGCCCATCAGCCATTTTCCCGGCGGAAGATTGTCATCATGAATCATGACAATATCATCAACATTGAGGTTGCTTGTAGCTTGTCTCCACTTACTTCTTTCTGTTATTTGTACTAGGTACTCATTCCTCCATTTTTTCCAGAGATCCTGTACAATTTTTTGTGTCAACTGCCAACGGGTTCTCAAATACGTTTCAGTCTCATGTATGGAAACCTTTGACCCACCTGTTAGGAAGTGAGCAGGCGTTAAAAAATCCACATCGTCTGGATCTTCTGATATAGCACATAAAGGTCTCGTGTTGAGACAAGCTTCAATCTGTGTAAGCACCGTATATAGTTCCTCAAATGTAAGAATCTGGTCACCAATAACCCTCTTGAAATGATATTTGAAGCTTTTAACTGCCGCCTCCCAAAGACCGCCTGCAGATGGCCATGAGGGCGCATTAAAGCTCCACTCGATTTCCATATTTAATACTTCTGATATTCATTAGTGCTTGATATTCCTGTTGTAGTACCTTGTTGGCACCTACAAAATTGCGACCATTGTCACTATAAATATGACTAGGCGTCCCTCTGCGAGCCGCCATCCTTCTCAATGCTGCGATGAATGAAGTTGTGCTTAAATCACTAACTAGTTCTAAGTGTGCTGCCTTCGTTACCATACACACAAAGACAGCCACATATCCCTTTGTGCTCTTGATGCCTCGTCCTTTGCTTGATTTGACGTAAATATGACCGGTAAAATCTACGCCTGTGTGTGAAAAGGGACGGGATGGATTACTTCTGGCCTCCGGCAAGTGCCCCATAATTTGCTGTTGGCAGTGTGGATTTTGTTTTCTACATGTTACGCACTGACGAAGCTGCCTCTTTGTAGCGACGTTCCCTCCTAGAATCCAATATTTTTGTCTGATAAAACCCAATGTCAGCCGGGCTCCGGCATGTAACATGGTTAGATGTGCGTCCTCTATTATTAATTCTGTCAGACGTCCACTGTGCGGCAGAATAATAGGGTGCTGCATGTCATGGCTGATATGTGCCTTTTTTAGTCTCCCTCCGACTCTTAAGATATCATTTTGATCGAGGTAAGGGTTTAATTTTAACAATTTGCTTTTTAAATTTAGCTTTCCCTCTTGCTTTAAACATCTTATTTCATTCGCGAACTCTTCTTGCTGTACTTGCTTGAAAATTTTTTGCTTTGCTTGACTGATTTCTGATAATGATAGATAATGCTTTTTTGCTTTTCTTTTGTACGTCGTAATCTTCATAACTAATGCTAGAATACGTGCAATTTTGTTGACTGATTGATATTTGTTTAACAGGTCTGTAATGATGCTTGATTCATGCTTTGTAACAATATGAACGTCTTCTTGCTTCTTTATTTCCTCGTTTGTTGATTCATAGATTGCTTGATATCCTTTCGTTGCTTCAAAGGTTTGTAACCATGTTGGTCCTTGCCACCACAAACGATACTCATTCAATTGAGCCACTGTGAGTCCTCTGCTTCCACAGTCAGCGGGATTTTCGCTTGATTTTACATATCGCCAAGATTCTGGTTTAATGCTATCTGTAATTTGTATTGTTCTATTTGCTACGAACGTTTTCCATCGACTTGGATTTCCTTGAAGCCATCCCAGTACGGCAGTAGAGTCACTCCAACCAAATATATGTAGGTCATGACCTGCTAAACATTGCTTGACTTTGGTCATAAGTTTGGCCAGCAACAGTGCTCCACATAGTTCCAATCGAGGTAGTGATATTTGTTTTTTCGTAGGAACTAATTTTGATTTAGCTGCTACTAATATTGTTGATGGATTGTTTCTTACTCTGCAGTAAATGACGCATGCATATGCTTTTGTTGATGCGTCACAAAAGCCGTGTAACTCTACACTACTCGCTGTTTCCGTACCGTACCATCTTGGTATATTGAACTGATTGATACTTTCTAATTCTTCCCTGGTTTTGATCCATTCCTTGCTGATTTTATCTGGTACTTGTTCATCCCACTGAAGATTGGATAACCATGTTTCTTGAAATAAAATCTTCAATTTTGTTGTTACTGGCACGATCCATCCCAATGGGTCAAATATTTTAGACATGTCTGATAGTATGATTCTTTTAGTGATATTAGTGCTTGATGGTTCAATTTTTGATATAAATGTGAAGTTATCATGTGTAGGGTTCCAACGAAGTCCTAATGTCTTAGTTAATCCTGCTTGATTAAAACTCTTGCTTTCTTGTTTATAATACTCATGATCTTCTAGTTGCAGCAGACGACTGTCGTTTGATGTCCACTTTCTCAAGTTGAAGCCTCCTAATTTCAGCAGATTCATCAAATATTGCTGCAACTGTTGTGCTGTTGATAGGGAGCAGGCTCCATGAACCAGATCGTCCATGTAGAAAGATTCTTCGATGACCTTGGCGGCTTCTGGGAATTTATCCCGTTCATCAGCCGCTAATTGTCTTAATGTCATCATTGCAAGAAATGGAGCAGGTTTTGTGCCGTACGTCACGGTTGTCAATTGATATTCTACTATTTTTTGTGACGGGTTCTCTCTCCACACAATTTTTTGTAAAGGTTGATCTTCTGGGTGTACCCAAATCTGCCTAAACATTTTTTCTATATCAGCCGTGAATGCGAACTGATATTGTCTCCATTTAATGATAAGAGACTGAAGGTCTTGCTGTAAATTGTCCCCATGTACATCAGGTCATTTAAACTTTTATTTGTAGATGTTTTTGCTGAAGCATTGTAAACAACTCTTAATGCAGTCGTTGCACTTTCTTCGCGCAATACGCAATGATGCGGTAGGAAGCATTCCAGTGTCTGGTTGCGAGGTGAAGGTTTCATGTGACCTAAGTTTTTGTATTCGGTAATGAATGACTTGTATGCGTTGAATAAAGAATTGTTTTTATGCAATTTCTTTTCTAAATGTATGAATTGAGCAACAGCCTTATTTTTGGACTGCCTCAATTTCTCCTCAAATTGTGGTATAAGTGGAAGCCTCACTTGGTATTTTCCGTCTTCCAAACGATTTGTTGTTGCTTTGTAGTACTGAATGCACTCTTGATCTTCTGATGATAGTGATTTTTCTTCTATAACATCTTCCATCTCCCAGAATTGCTGTATACTATCCAAATCAAATTGCACGACGTTGCATATTAGTTTAGTTTTGATATTTCCACATAATATCCAACCCAGATACGTTTCTTGAACAAGCGGAAGTGATTCGCTTAATCTGCACATGCCCGTTAAAAGAATATTCGAATATACGTCCGCACCCAATAAAATGTCTATGGGTCGGCTGATGTTGTACTCAGGATCTGCTAATTCTAAATTATCCAGAAATTTGCATACTATTTTCGGGAATGAGTATGATGGTAAATGTTTTGTTAGGTTATTCATGATGTAAACATCGATATTAAATTGATATAGTCTGATTTTTGAGTTTGACATACAGTTCAGGTTGATAATTCCTTTGCAACTGTTTTCTTTTTGCCCTATGCCTGTGATAATGCCGTCACACCTGGAACGCTTCAAACCTAATTGCTGAGCAGCGTTTTCTGTGATGAGAGACATTTGTGAGCCCTGATCAATAAGTGCTCGCAGGATCAGATATGTGCCATCTGCTTTCTGAACCTTTAGCAACGGCTCGAAGGACCAAAAATGTACGGGTAAGGTACATTTAAATGATAAACTGATTTAATTGCAAATAATGTATTGATATAAACACCCGAAAAACTGATATATGATCGACCCGCGGCGAATGAGTCAACCCAACAACGATGCTATGCAACTACTACTTTTTACTCTAATGTGTGATTTTTATTCATTCGCTGCGCGTCGATGTCAGCATAAAAATTATACTATTGATATGTACGGGTTTGCTCGTACATTAACTATTAAAGTAAATTGAATATTGAATTCTATTGTAAAATCAACCTACCCACTTTGTGTTGATAATTTTCACTTTTAAGAATACCCTCTTGTGTGTTGATAATTTATTTTCTTGAGGTACCTACCCACTTTGTTTTTGATAATTTAAAAATTGATATTTGGGGTTCCATAATAATTTTGTACTGGAAAATGATTAAGCAAATGTAACAGGGTTCAGTACTATTTGTTAAATTAACTTGTTGTTTCTTTTACAGACTTTATTATTTGTTATTTAATTTGGTAAGAGAATTACTGTCAAAATGTTATTTTGGTTACACACATACATTATTAATTTAATTTGTTGAACCTTTTGTTTATTAATTAATATTTAATCACCGTTGCTTACATTTTGACAGTATGACTGCCAATACATTTGCTTGTAAGATTAGATCGGAATTGAGATGGGTGACCACGGCGGCCTCTTTAATAAGTAGACCTGATAGATCAGACGCTTTGTTGGCGCGTTCTAGTGAACTCCCAGTGCGTCAGGCCAGGGTAGATAAATATCATGCGGAATGTTTGGAACTATTGTCCACCGAGGACACTGAGTTAGCCGCTGCGGTTGAGGCAGACGTCACACAGTTCTACGGTTTCTCTGATGATATTGTTGAGGCAACCAGTAAATTGAGGGGTTCTACACAGGATGTTTTAAAGGTGGAGACGAGGTCTCCCACCCATCCTGCTTTGTTAGGACGGTTGCCTACGCTAGACTTGCCACACTTTAGTGGAGATTTGGGTTGCTGGACTGCCTACTTCGACCTGTTCAACAGTTTGGTGGATGCTAGGACAGACTTCTCGCCTAGTCAAAAGCAGGCCTACTTGTTCTCCACGTTAAGAGGAGAGGCCCTAGGTTTAGTCAGCCACCTAACTGTTACGGATCAAAGTTATAATACTGCCCGGGAACTGTTGATCAAGCGTTATGCGAACGTGAGGCTGTTAGCGGACGCCCACGTCTCGCAGATTTTGTCGTTGCCTCGCATCCATCGAGTTGCCACCCTACGAATGGATTTGGTCAACCCACTGACGGTGGCCTTGAACGCCTTGAGGCGATTGGGGCTACCTATTGACCAATGGTCCTTCATGCTACTTCACCTTGTTCTGTCAAGGTTGCCTTCCGAATTGAAGGTTCGCTTCGAGCAGAGGTATGGTAGGGATAATGCCACATACCTCCCCCCTTTCGATGACTTGTTGAAATTCCTGGATGAGGAATGTCGCCTCTTGGACCAATCTGGATTTGAAGGTCCCTCGCGGGCCCCAGAGCGGTCCTCTCCGGACCCGCGTCGTGTTGGTGCGCGCCCCCTCCCCTCGTGGGAAGGGTGAGTCACGACGCCCTCCTCATCAATATGTGGCGACCCAGGCTCGCAGTATGCGCTGCATATACTGCAACACGGATGGCCACATGGTCACCTCCTGTCCGTAGTTCCTGGCAAGGAACACAAAGGACCGACGGGGAATCGCCAACAGCCGCAAGTGGTGTTACACCTGTCTGGGACAGCAGCGGGATTGCCAGAGGTCAGATCCTTGCCCGCACTGTCAAGGTAAGCACCACCACCAAGCGTGTTGTGTTCTAACCAAAATGGTGTTGGCGGGCCTGATGATGCCCGACGCTCCCCCATAGGCGGGGGTCCGCATCCCCACCAACCCCACCAAACCCACGTGGATCCTCGACGGGGCTCACCTCGCACAGGCGGGGGCACCCCTCCACCCCCTCCTCAACGGGAGGAGAGGTATTTGGGAATGGAGGGGCAGGCCGCGCCGCGGCCATTCTCACCACCGCTACATGAGCTACCGCGATTGGAGCGCCGCCCGCCCCAGTTTGGACGTGCCCGTGGTTACCAGAAACCGGTGACTGGGCGAGTCGGAAGACACTTCGGCACTCCGGTAGACCACTACCTACACTCCAACTGGCCCGCGTCCGATCTTCCGGACGACTACCAACCCCAGGGGGGTTATCAACAATAGGTGGTCGCCTCCCTCTCCTCCACTACAGCCGCCCAGCCAGAGACAGTCCTTCTGCCAACTGTCTCTGTAAGGATCTGGGGCCCGAAGGGTAACTCTTTGTTAGTTCGTGCCCTTTTGGATTCGGGTGCTCAAGGCTGTCTTGTATCCTTTTGTTTAGTGGAGAGATTGGGTCTCCCACGTGGACCCCACCATTCTGCTATATACGGCATAGGTGGTATTGAAGCGGGTGGTCAACGGGGAGAAGTTGAAATTTGTGTTTCGCCGGTTCATTGTGGGCCAAGAATCTTGGCCAAGGCCGTTGTTTTGAATGATATCATGGGCAGACACCCGCAGGTAACCGTTAGCCCTGCCGTGGTGAAATTAACGTCAGATCTAACTCCTGCCGACCCGAAGTGGTTTGTACCCGGACCCGTAGACGTGCTTTTAGGTGCGGATGTTTTGGGTTTGATTTTGTCCGGGACCAAGCGGGTTCTGCAGACGAATGGGTTAGTAGCTATACCGACAGTTTTTGGCTTTAGCTTCATGGGTCCCGTGTTGAAGGGCTCCGCCCCGCGGATTGAGGACCAAGAATTGAATGTGGGGATCTCTCTATCCGACGCCGTTCAGCGCTTCTGGGAAGTCGAAGAGCTTCCACTTGCTCCAAGAGTCGATCCAGCTGAACAAGAGTGCGAATTGAATTACCAGAACAATACTGGTCGCCTCGCTGATGGTCGTTTTGTCACTCGTTTGCCGTTTCAGGCTGCGCGTCCTCCTCTTGGTCATTCCTATGCTTTAGCGGAAAAGAGGTTATTGTTCATGGAGCGTCGAATGTGTAGAGATTCGGATTTTTGTAAGAAATACGTGGACTTCATGCGGGAGTATGAAGATTTGGGACACATGTCTCCTTCTTATCTTGATTGCCGTTCAATCGAGCATTACTTTTTGCCGCACCATGCGGTTTTGAAAACTCCGGGTGGTAAAATCCGCGTGGTATTCGATGGCTCGGCCCCTACGTCCAATGGAGTTTCTTTGAACCAGTGCTTGCACTCGGGTCCCAAATTGCATAGGGACATTTCGGATATCCTCACCAATTTCCGCCGTCACCAGATTGTTTTTGTGGCTGACATCCGTATGATGTTCAGACAATCTCTTGTTCATCCGGACGACCGGCGCTATCAAATGATCCTTTTGCGTGAGCGACCGTGTGATCCGATTTCTGTGTACGAGTTGAATACTACAACGTATGGACTCAGGTCTAGTCCCTATATTGCCATCCGCACTTTATTGGAGTTGGCCAGCCGTGAACAGTTGAAGTATCCACGTGCAGCTGCTATTCTGAAAGACTCCGTATACGTCGACGATGTGTGCACCGGGGCCTCTACAGTGGAAGAGGCCTTGGTTTTGCGAGATGAGTTGATTGGAATCCTGAAATCAGGAGGTTACGAATTGCGTAAATGGTTGTCGAATAGTCCGGAGTTGTTGAGTGATCTGCCAGTAGAGCATCAGCAGGATCCTCTCCTTTTTGAGGATGTGAATAACCCTAATTTGATTGCCGTCCTTGGTATCCAGTACCAGCCCGTCCAGGATGTCTTCACCTATCAAGTTAAATTGGATACTCCCCAGACCTGGACAAAGCACATGGTCTTGTCAACTGTTGCCCGGACCTTTGATCCATATGGATGGATCACTCCTGTCATATTCTTGGCTAAGTGGTTTTTGCAGAAACTTTGGTTAGCCAATATTACTTGGGATGAGCCTCTGCCGGAAGAGTTGATGATGGAATGGTTTGCGATTGTATCTTCCCTTCCGGATGTAAACCGGATTTCCTTGCCCAGACTCCTTCTACCAGCTGGTAAGTGTCGAGTGTGTCTCCACGGATTTTGTGACGCGTCCGAACGAGGTTATGCGGCCGTGGTATTTTTACGGACTGTAGGTCCATCCGGTTCTGTAGAGGTTCACTTGGTGATGGCTAAGAGTAAGGTGGCGCCTATTAGGTCACGGTTAACCATTCCTAAATTGGAATTGTCTGGAGCAGCTCTTCTTACTAGGCTCCTTCACCATGTTTACAGCACTCTGGGTCGCTCAGTTAATATCTCAGACGTTTTCGCTTGGACTGATAGCGAGATCGTTCTTTGTTGGCTTCGCACCTCAGCTTATACTTTGGAGGTTTTTGTGGCGAATAGAGTCTCACAGATTCAGAACTCTGAGACTAAACTGATCTGGAGACATGTCCCAGGAGAATTGAACCCCGCAGACTGCGCGTCCCGTGGTTGCGAGGCTCCTGCCCTTGTTGACCATTCTCTTTGGTGGGGACCAGACTGGTTGTCGCATCACGAGTCGTCCTGGCCCCAGAATAGGTTCTCCTCTCCAGAGGTTCTGCCAGGCTTGCGTATTGGAATTGTGGAAACGCAACCTGCATATAATTTGGAGTATCTTTGGGACAGATACAGTTCTTTGTCGAAATTGGTAGGAGTTACCGCTTGGGTCCGGCGTTTCATACGTAACGGACGGAACCCTAATAATAAATTGTTATCCTCAGTTTTGTCGCCTCATGAACGCCAAGAGGCCCTGCTGTTGTTGGTTCGTGCTGTACAAGCCGAGCACTTTGACCAGACTATTGAAACCCTGAGGAAATGCTCAGCTTTGAAAGGCTCAATCGCTCGTCTTAATCCATTCCTAGACCAATCTGGTTTGCTCCGAGTCGGAGGACGATTGCGGAATTCGAACTTGCCTTATGGTGCTCGCCATCCTTTGTTGCTCCCTAAAGGAGGAGCGTTGGTGAAATTGTTGGTGTCCGATCGACACATTAATAACGCACACGCCGGTTGCAACGCCCTCGTAGCCATTTTGCAGCGTGAATTTTGGATTTTGTCGGCCAGACGCACTATTCGTGGCATCATCTTTAAATGTATGCAGTGCTATAAGTTGAAGGCTGCTCCCACTCAACCCATAATGGGTGATTTGCCATCCGACCGAGTGACGGAAAGCAGACCATTTGCTTCGGTCGGAACCGATTTCGCTGGTCCTTTCTTGGTGAAGACTTCTCAACTTCGGAACGCCAAGGCTGTCAAGGCCTACTTGTGTGTGTTCGTTTGTCTGGCCTCCAAGGCGGTTCAGATGCGTTTGTTGCAGCGCTAGGTAGATTTGTTTCCCGCCGAGGACTACCATCTTTGATCCGTTCTGATAACGGTACTAATTATAAGGGCGCTGATAGATATTTAAATGATATTTGTAATTATCTAAATAAGGATAAACAGAATTTGAGATTTGCCATGGCGCAAATGGGAATTAATTGGCAATTTGACCCCCCCGTGTGCCCACATTGGGGTGGCATTTTTGAGGCCGTTGTGAAGGTGGCAAAAACGCATCTCCGCCGTGTTATTGGTGAAACAATTTTGACCTTTGAGGAACTTGTTACGGTATTCTGTAAAATCGAGGCCGTCCTCAATTCACGACCCCTCTGTCCGATCTCCTCGGACCCAAATGACCTGGAAGTTTTGACCCCTGGTCATTTTTTGATTGGTCGGCCTCTTAACGCCCTGCCGGAATACCCCTTCAGGGAAATTAAATCTTCGCAATTGACTCGCTTTGAGTTGCTCCAACAGATGTCCCAAAGTTTCTGGCATCGTTGGTCTTTGGAATATTTGCATATTTTGCAGCAGCGCGTCAAGTGGACTGACAAAACTGACCCTCCCAAAGTCGGAGACCTTGTACTTGTTAAAGAACCTAACTTGTTACCTTTGTATTGGCGTCGTGGACGCATTGTAGATTTGATTTATGGGTCTGACGGAGTTCCCAGAGTTGCGGAGGTCATGGTCGGAGATTCGGTTTTGAAGCGAGCAGTGGCGAGTTTAGCACGCTTGCCCATTTATTAGCGGACATAACTCCTTATGTCCGAGACGGGGGGATGTTCTGTCCCGAGTTTATGTTTACTCGCAACACCGTGTCCGTGGGCTGTCAACGATTTTGACAGCTGACACTAACAGTGTAGTTAGAAAACTTGAACGAAACACGCGAGAAAATCGGTGTCTTGTATTCTAATAACGTAATCGAGCGATATTTAGGTGATTCTATTTGTTAATCGCGCCCGCCGTTCGCAATCGGCGTTGTGGGGCGTCCCTAAAGTGGGTTTAGAGTATATTTTCACGCGCATCGAGGTGCTTTTGCGGGAAACGTGCTGCCTGGTGGACGCCGGCCGGATTCTTCGGTCCAGACAGCCGTCAGTCTTTCCCATTACTTCCTTTATTATATATATTCTCCTATCCCTAACCTCACGGCACGAGATTGATCGACGCCCAGGAGTCTACCGCAGGAATCTAAGGTAAGTACGAACGTATATACGCCAATCCTTGTGCCACCTGTGAGATAGGTACCAGTATCTCTCGCAATAGGGAGCAAATCCCTAGCTTTCCACTGCTGCGTTACGGCAGTTTCGTGGGTACAGGTTCTGATTGGATCCAGGAGTGACACGCTGCTAATGGGCCCCAGTGATGAGCTCCTGGCTTGGGATCCGCAGACCTGTATTTAACATGGATGATATTTTGAAATCAGTCAAGATACCACAATCTCTGAAGAGCCGCCTCTATAACCAGTGTGTTTTGCCCAGCATGACTTACGGTGCTGAGACGTGGACGCTTACTCAGGAGGCTGTGTACAGGCTTCGAGTTGCACAGAGAGCCATGGAGCGTTCCATGCTTGGCATACGGCTGATAGACCGGGTTCCAAACGTTGAGATCCGAAGAAGTACGAAGGTTTCCGACGTCTGAATACGAATGTCGGAACTGAAATGGAGCTGGGCAGGACACCTGGCAAGGTCCGGTGATGATAGGTGGAGTAAGGTGGTGACTGAATGGCGTCCAAGGACTGGAAAAAGAAGTATTGGTAGTCCAGCGGCGAGATGGGCAGATGACATTGTTGCCATTGCGGGTAGAACCTGGATGAGGTTGGCACGGGAACGTGGTGATTGGTACAAGAAGAGAGAGGCCTATGCTCAGCAGTGGGCGAAGTCGGGCTGTGGATGATGATGATGATGAAACAAGAAGAAAATCATGCTGTGCAGTCGGAGGATACATATTCGCCAGCTCGCTGACCAAAACCATAATGTGTCCTCCAATTGCACAGCAGACTATTCTGCAGTCGGATTTTTTGTTTAAATATTTTATTTTTAAAACTTTTTAGTTAACATATTTTTTTCGAATTACATATTTTTGAAAATATAAGTGGATTTTGTTATCATATCATATTTCATGACTTAATTGTTACTAAAATGTTGAAGGCCTTGTTGCTTATTGGAAAAAGTTCCTGATGACAGATAATTTTAGTGGAACACATAAAAATCTGACCCCAATACACACCCATGACTTGAATTATTAAGAAGATATGATCTGTGAGTATGAGTATAATAATTAGAATAAAAAAAAACCGGCCAAGTGCGAGTCAAACTCGTGCGCCGAGGGTTCCGTACCTACCCATTACCCAAACAGACACAGATACAGATCAAGATGGACATAATTGCCTCTAAGCTTTCAAAGCGTAATTTTCGCGGTTTCTGGAAAAGCGCTAATTAATTGAGCTTTCGGCCAGGCCTGCCTGTTAGTGTGAATGGTGTGAGTGATGTGAAGGATATTGCAAACCTTGTTAGAAATCGGTTTGTTTTAAAGTCATCGCTAGGGAGCTCTTGTGTGATGCTGGAAGCTGAGCCCCGTTGTAGCAAGGTGGGCACACGTTTCAGTGCCAAATATGTGGCCAGGATCATCAGGTCTACGTCTAGAGGCAAGTCCCCTGGACTTGATGGGCTCAGTAGCTCGAGCGTTTGCAATACCGGTCCTCACTTACCAAGGGTTTTGGCACTGCTGTACAATTGATGTATTGGTCATTCATACATGCCTAATGAAGACGATCGTGGTTCCCATTGTTAAAAGTAAAACAGTTGATCTATCGGATAGGGGAAACTATAGACCTATTTCTCTAGCAACCATAGTCGCTAAGGTGCATGATGATCTGCTTGATACACAGCCAAACGAAAATCTAGTGCTGCACGACAATCAGTTCGGGTTTCGGCCAGGACTTTCTACAGAAAGTGCAGTTCCGTGTCTCAAGCAGGCCGTCAGGTACTACACAAAAAGTGGAACACCAGTTTTCGCTTCCTTCCTCGATCGGTTTAGGGCTTTTGATCTGGTTTCCTAAGATATATTATGGATGAAACTTGAACCTATAAGCTTGCCTATCGAGCTTATAAGTATCTTCAGGCATTGGTATGGAAGCCAGATCAACAGATTTCGGTGGGCGGGTGTGCTGTCGGAGCCTTATCAATTGGAGTGTGGAGTGAGACAGGGGGGATTGACCTTCCCTGCCCTCTTCAATTTGTATATGAATGCCCTGATTGAGGCGCTTAGCAGTCAACATTTTGGTTGTCATATTGACGGTGTCTGTGTCAATAATAAGCTTTAAAGGACAATGCTGACATTGAAAGGGAACGAAGGGCTCTATCTAGTTTTTCTAGTTTGCACATTGTACTGCAGAAATAAAGGTGACGCTCTTTAGAGCATTCTGTACCACCTTATACACTTGCATCCTGTGGGATAAGTATTCACGGGCGTCATATGGAGCCCTTCGTGTCCAGTAAAAACTGCCTGAACTGATGGGGTTGCCTTGGCGTTGTATTGCGTAAAGGATGTTTGCGGCGGCGCGTTTGTTTTTACGCGATAATGCGCAAGCGCGCAACATCTATGGTGGCCCGAGTTATGGAAAGCCCTAACAGGGTTCTGAAAATGATTGCTGACAGAGTGGACTGTTCGTATATATACGTAGTTCAATGCTTTCAGTTACATACTCGTATGTTACCGTATCGTGTTGTTTACTAATACTTAGTTTTAATGCACATTCTTACTAACCCTTTAAGAGTCTTCGCTCGAAATACAGATTTAGAATTTGAATTTTACCGCCATCATAAAATTGGTTATTGGTGGCTAAGTTTTAAAGATATAGGCAAATCTAGATTAGCATAATTTACCTTAATTTTCAATTTTTTAAACTTTTTGGAATTTTTCCTTTGTTTGTGCTGTAAGACTTTTTGCCAAATTTCGTGATTCTAGGTCAACGGGAACTACCATATAGGTTTTCGACCCAAAACCAAAAGGTTACTTACGGTTGACCTAAAATTGTCAATTTTGGTTAAAAGCAAGTTCTTACAGCAAAAGTACAGGGAAAATTCCGAAAAATTTAAAAGTTGAAAATTAAGGTATATTTTGGTATTTACAAGATTTCGCGAAAAACTAAATTTGCTTATATCTTTTTATCCTGGTGACTCAGGACCTTGGTTTTTTCAACTTCCTAGGTCCGTCCGTTTCTGAGAAAATCGGTGGTGACACACGGACAGACTGACAGACGGACAAGAAAGTGATCTTATAAGGGTTCCTTTACCTTTTGAGGCACGGAATCCTAAAAAGAAGTCAACAAGAAGAAAATCATGCTGTGAAATTAGAGGACATATTCGTGACCTCGCTGATAAAAACCATAATTTGTCCTCCAACTGCACAGCAGACTATTCTGCAGTCGGGTTTTTTGTTTAAATATTTTACTTTTATTACTTTTTAGTTAACATATTTTTTTCGAATTACATATTTTTGTAAATATAAGTAGTATATATTTTGTATCATATCTAAAAACCCTTCATTTTTATGCCCGTAACGATGGATATAAAGAAGAAAAAAATTACCAAAATCCGCCAAGTGTCTATTTTTTAACATCACTTATTTAAGAATACGTGGCCCATCAAGACTTGTCTAACGATGCCTTAATTATATAAATCCGTCAAGGTAATAAAGAATATTACATACCTACATACATACAAGATGGGTACATATTTGAACGACAAAAATATTAAAAAATATTAAAATTTTCATACAAGAGACGCGTGAAAAACAACCCTATCCTTGCAGCCGGGTAAACAGTACTCACTCCGTGCTTCAAGGGTTTCAATTCGATTCCAGTTTTTTCTATCTTTACTTTTCAGCCTCTCCACAAACTTGAAACCCTCGCCACGAAGCATCAATATGTTGAGTGTTTGTGAACAAACGTTTATCTACGTGAACTGGGCTTTTGAGTTTACCTTTTATTTGTTTGTAGTGAGAGACGAGTAGGAAACAAATAGATCGCAATCAAACTGAAGAACAATACAGATTTATTCGCACAACAAAGCGTTTTGTTTCTATTTTAACTGGTAAGAGACATAACAGCAGGCGAGCTTTTTGCTAGCACCACTCCCAACTCCGGGCCAGAAATTTCGTCTATTTGCCCGTAGAATAATAACAAAAATTCAATCTTAAGTTTCACAATCCGCATTTTAATTCTAATATACACAGAAAACGGTTAGTTTGAATAGAACAAATTGAAACAAACTTCGCTCTGAGACTAAAATGGAAATGGTCTGGCCATGTAGCTAGGTACACTGACGATAGATGAACAATGTTTCGTCCCATTTTTCAATGTTTACTTGCAACACCGTGTCGGTGGGCTGTCAACGATTTTGACAGCTTACACTTAACAGTCGAAAGAGAAAATTTGTAACGTGAACACGCGGAAGTCGGGTTCTTGTCGAAACATATCGAATCGAGATGTGTTTCGCCCATTTGTAATAGCTTATAGCGCCCTCCGTTCGCAATCGGTTAGTGGGGCGCCCGCGAAATGGTGTTGAATATATTTCAAGTACATCGAGGTGCTTTTGTGGGAAACGCGTGTCTGTCTGACGGAAGCCGGAACCCGGCCCAGAACGCGTTGGTGGTCCCATCCAATCATTGTCCTTTATTATATATATATTCTCCTATCCCTAACCTCACGGCACGAGATTGATCGACCCCCAGGAGTCTACCGCAGGAATCTAAGGTAAGTTCTATTGATACATCTTGTGGTCGTCCCACTTTCACCTGTGTGATAGGTACCAGGAGATCTCCCAATAAGGAGCAAATCCCTAGCTTTCCACTGCCATGAACCGCGGTTTCGTGGGGTACAGGTTCAGAAAGGGTCCAGGAGTCCCAACGCCGCTATGGGCCCCGGCGTCAGCTTCTGGCTTGGGACCCGAAGACCTGTATTTAACATTTGGTAGCAAGTGCGTGGTTTGCATTCCACGAGCATAGTAAACGCTAGGACACTCGTTCACAGTGAACGCTGTATTATTTGTCGGTTTGCTTTTTATTGTTGAGAATACTGGGTTGGAAAGTGGTACATTTTGAGTCACGAAGAGTTAGCTGTGTCTTGTTAGGGGCGAACAGCCCCCACAGTTACATTCCAATTTGTTAAAATAAAGTGTACAACTCACAACTTAATATTGTCACTCCGAGATAGAAGGTTAAAGTTTTGTATTGAAAATATAATTTGTTTATTTGTTGTATACAATACAATATAGGCTTGGTGCAGACTAAATAGTCTTCCCTTATTGTATTTAATTAAATCATAGTTATTGTTGGACCTTGAACCTACTATCTTGGTTTGGTAAGTTTGTTTACATTATAAACATACTCAGTGCCCGCTACAGAAGTTATTGTTGTAAAGTATATTCTTACCAATTATATAAGAAAATTGGTTAGTTTGTTTGATATTACAGACAGTAATAATCTAATTGATTCAAGTTAAAGTCATTGTTTTTAACTATTAAAGTAAATTGAATATTGAATTCTATTTAAAACCATTGATAATTTTTTGTTTTTTTTTTAATACCCTCTTGTGTGTTGATAATTTATTTTCTTGAGGTACCCACTTTGCTTTTGATAATTTATAAATTGATATTTATGGTTCCATACCCGCTTTGTTTTTGATCATTTGTAAATTGATATTTGGGGTTCCATACCCGCATTGTTTTTGATAATTTATAAATTGATATTTGGGGTTCCATAATAAATTTGTACCGGAAAATAATAAAGTAAATGTAACAGGGTTCAGTACTATTTGTTGAATTAGCTTGTTATTCTCTTACAGGCTTTATTATTTGATATTTAATTTGGTAAGAGAATAACTGTCAAACTGTTGTTTTGGTTACACACATATATTATTTATTTAAGTTGTTGAACATTTTGTGTATTAATAATATTTAATCACTGTTGCTTACATTTTGACAGTATGACTGCCTATACATTTGCTTGTAGGATTAGAGCGGAATTGAGATGGGTGATCTCGGTGGCCTCTTGGATAAATAGATCTGATAGATCAGAGGCTTTGTTGGCCCGTTATAGTGAACTCCCAGCCCGTAAAGCCAGGGTGTATGAATGCTTTGCGGAGTGTTTGGCACAATTGTCCACCGAGGACACTGAGTTGGCCGCTGCGGTTGCGGCAGACTTCATGCAGTTTTACGGTTTCTCGGATGACATTGTTGAGGCAACCGTTAGGTTGAGGGGTTTTGCACATGGGAAATATGGTGGGGACGATGCCACACACCTCCCCCCTTTTGATAATTTGTTGAAGTCTTTGGATGAGGAATGCCACCTTTTGGACAATTCTGGTGTTGAGGGTCCCTTGCGGGCCGCAGAGCGGCCCTCTCCGGACCAGCGTCGAGTTGGTGCGCGAGCCTCCACTTTTGGGTTGGGTGAGCCACGCCGCCAACCTCATAAATTTGTAGCGACTCAGGATCGCAGCATGCGTTGCTTATATTGCAACACGGATGGCCATATGGTCACGTCCTGTCCGAAGTTCCTAGAACGGAACACAAGGGACCGACGTGGAATCGCCAACAGCCGCAAGTGGTACTACACTTGTCTGGGACAGCATTTGCAGCGGGATTGCCAGAGGTCGGATCCTTACCCGCACCGTCAAGGTAGGCACCACCGCGTGTTTTGTCCGGACCAAAATGGTGTTGGTGGCCCTGATGATGCCGGACGCTCCCCCATAGGCGGAAGAGCGCATCCCCACCAACCCCAGATGGATCCTCGATGGGGTATACCTCGCAAAGGCGGGGGCACCCCTCCACCCCTTCCTGAATTGGAGGAAGCGTCCGCTTTTCAGGACGACCACCAACCCCAGGTGGGTTATCAACTATAGGTAGTCGCCGCCCTCTCCTCCACTACAGCCGCCCAGCCAGAGACAGTCCTTCTGCCAGCTGTCCCTGTAATGATCTGTGGCCCGAAGAGTAAATCTTTGTTAGTTCGTGCTCTTTTGGATTCGGTTTGTCAAGGCTGTCTTGTATCCTTTTGTTTAGTGGAGAGATTGGGTCTCCCACGTGATTCCACCCTTCTACAATATGGTTGGTATTGAAGCGGTTCGTCAACGGGGATAAATTGAAATTTGTGTTTCGCCTGTTCATTGTGGGCCAAGAATCTTGGCCAAGGCCGTTGTTTTGAATGATATTTTGGGCAGACACCCGCAGGTAACCATTAGCCCTGCAGTGGTGAAATTGACGTCGGACCTAACTCCTGCCGACCCGAAGTGGTTGGTACCCGGACCCGTATATGGGTGCGGATGTTTTGGGTTTGATTTTGTCCGGGACCAAGTGGGTTCTGCAGACGAATAGGTTAGTAGTTGTACCGACGGTTTTTGGTTTTGGACTTACGGGTCCCGTGTTGAAGGGCTCCGCCCCGCGGATTGAGGACCGAGGACTGATAATGGCATAGTCCTTTGTTGGTTTCGCACCTCAGCTCACCTCACCTCAGCTCATGCTTTGGAGGTTTTTGTAGCGAATAGAGTCTCACATATTCAGAACTCTGAGACTAAACTGATCTGGAGACATGTCCCAGGAGAATTGATCCCCGCAGACTGCGCGTCACGTGGTTGCGAGGCTCCTACCCTTGTTGACCATTCTATTTGGTGGGGACCAGACTGGTTGACGCATGGCAAGTCGTCCTGGCCCCAGAATAGGTTCTACTCTCCAGAGGTTTTAACAGTTTTGCGTATTGGAATTGTTGAAACGCAACCTGCATATAATTTGGATTATCTTTTGGACATACAGTTCTTTGTCAAAATTGTTAGGAGTTACCGCTTGGGTCCGCCGTTGCATACGTAACGGACAGAACCCGAATAATAAACTGTTATCCCCAGTTTTGTCGCCTCATGAACGCCAAGAGGCCCTGATCTTGTTGGTTAGTGCCGTACAAGCCGAGCACTTTGACCAGACTATTGAAGCCATGAAGAAATGCTCAGCTTTTAAACCCTCAATCACTAGTGTTAATCCGTTCCTAGACCAATCTGGTTTGCTTCGAGTCGGAGGACGACTGCGGAATTCGAACTTGCCCTATGGTGCTCGCCATCCTTTGTCGCTCCTTATGGGAGGAGCGTTGGTGAAGTTGTTGGTGTCCGATCGACACATTAATAATGCACACGCCGGTTGAAACGCCCTCGTAGCCATTTTGCAGCGTGAATTTTGGATTTTGTCGGCCAGACGCATTATTCGTGGCATCATCTTTAAACTCTCTTTATATGCAGTGCTATAAGTTGAAGGCTGCTCCCACTCAACCATTAATGGATGATTTGCCATCCAACCGAGTGACGGAGAGCAGACCATTTGCTTCGTTCGGAACCGATTTCGCTGGTCCCTTCTTTGTGAAGACTTCTCAACTTCGGAACTAAAAGGCTGTCAAGGCCTACCTGTGTGTGTTCGTTTGTCTGGCCTCCAAGGCGGTTCACTTGGAACTTGTAACTGCCCTCAGCACAGATGCGTTTGTTGTAGCGCTAGGTAGATTTGTTTCCCACCGAGGACTACTATCTTTAATCCATTCTGACAACGATACTAATTATAAGGGCGCTAATAGATATTTAAATGGTATTTGTAATTATCTAAATAAGGATAACCCGATCAAAACTAATGAGATTTTCTATTGTGGCCACCTTTACCCACCTTTCGGTATAAAAAGGCGGCACACTATACCAGGCAACCCCTTACGAGGTGTCTGGGACCATCTTCGGTAGGTCACGCCTCCGAGAGCACTCGCCCCTGGTACTCAAGAGAAAATGTGAGTCGCATCATGATTACTCACTACCATTTGTCCAGAATGGTACCGGAGCAATAAAGCCGCTCACCACACGCACCCCAGCACGCCAGCACTAGTGCAAGCGCCGGCACCAGCGCAGTTGGTGCTAGCGGATTCAATCCCCGTTCGGGACGCCAGAGAAGCTAGCTCCCATTTCTCCAGAATGGTCCCGGAGCTGTAAGCACGCTCACCTCTCGAATACAAATCATCGCATCTACCCAATGCCTACAGCTAAAAAGGATAAACAGAATTTGAGATTTGCCATGGCGCAAATGGAAATTAATTGGCATTTTTGTAAATATTGCGATAGTAGCAAAACCGCTTCTCCGCCGTGTTGTTGGTGAAACTATTTTCACATTTGAGGAACTTGTTACGGTATTTTGTAAAGTTGAGGCCGTCCTCAATTCGCGACCTATCTGTCCGATCTCCTTAGATCCAAATGACCCGGAAGTCATGACCCCTGGTCATTTTTTGATTGGTCAGCCCCTCAACGCCCTGCCGGAATCCCCTTCAGGGAAATTAAATCTTCGTAATAGACGCGTTTTGCATTGCTCCAACAGATGTCCCAAAGTTTCTGGCATCGTTGGTTTTTAGAATATTTGCATATTTTGCAGCATCGCGTTGAGTGGACTGACAAAACTGACCCTCCCAAAGTCGGAGACCTTGTATTTGTTAAAGAACCTAATTGTTGCCTTTATATTGGCGTCGTGGACGCATTGTAGATTTATTCTATGGGTCTGACAGCTATGTATATTTACGAGACTGCTTTGTTTGTTAAAATCAATTTACATCTGTTTCAAAAACTATTTGAAGTAAAAAAGACTCCAATGCGTTCTCAATATATGAATAATCTGTGCGATAGAAAATGTAGAACTGCTTTAATGAAAAAAAGTTTTTTTGGCATGGCACCGAAAATTTATAATAATATACCCGATAGCATAAAAAATTTGCCCCTAATAAAGTTTAAGAAAAGTCTCCACTCACTATTAATTGAAAAATGTTATTATACTATAGAAGATTTTATAAATGATAATTTTTAATATTTCACACCATTTGCTATGATTCTTAATTATTTTTTAAGAAATCTGTTTCGCTTTTTTCATTAGATTTTATTGTAGATTTTATTAAGATATTGAAATATATTTAAAATAGTATTTTTTTTTTACTTTTCTTGTATTTAATTTTTGTTCTATATTTTCTTTTATTTTCAACAATATTTGTACGCATACACGGCAAAACATAGCGGACATTATAATTAACCTAAGATCTATATGTAAATACCTATGTTTCACAAATAAATATTCTGATTCTGATTCTGACGGAGATCCCAGAGTTGCAAAGGTCATGGTCGGAGATTCGGTTTTGAAGCGAGCAGTGGCAATTTAGCACGCTTGCCCATTTATTAGCGAACTCCTTATGTCCGAGACGGGGGGATGTTTCGTCCCATTTTTTAATGTTTACTTGCAACACCGTGTTGATGGGCTGTCAACAATTTTGACAACTGACACTTAACAGTCGGAAAAGAAAATTTGAAAAGTGAACACGCGGCAGTCGGGTTCTTGTCGAAACATATCGAATCGAGATGTGTTTCGCCCATTTGTTTTTCTTATTTTTTTTTCAAGAAGCTCGCGCTTGACCACTATCTCACCTGATGGAAAGCGATGATGTGGCCGACGGTGAAGCACGCTTGCCTAGAAAAAACCCATTCACTCTTGACTTAAAGACCCCTAGATTGTAGCTATCGGGAAACACAGACTCCAGCAGGGATTTCCACTCCTTAGCTGTACGCATAATAAAAGTGTCCCCAAAACGTTTAGTGCGTATGGGTGGGTTGTCCACCATGTACCGATGATGCATCACCGTGCGTCTGGTTGTCCGATGATGGAACGGGCTGGGCGGAATTAAATCATGCAATTCCATCGCACACTCTCCGAAATGTAACCGATAAAATACCGACAAGCTGGCAACTCGGCGACGATGTTCAAGGCTCTGGAGCTTTGATTTGACCAGTGCTTCATCGCCGATGAGTCTCTTGGCCCGCTTTTCGATCGACTCGATTTGTAATAGCTAATAGGGCCCTCCGTTAGCAATCGGTTAGTGGGGCGCCCGCAAAGGTGGTGTTGAATATATTTCAAGTACACCGAGGTGCTTTTGTGGGGAACGCATGTGTGTCTGACGGAAGCCGGAACCCGGCCCAGAACGCGTTGGTGGTCCCATCCAATCATTGTCCTTTATTATATATATATTCTCCTATCCCTAACCTCACGGCACGAGATTGATCGACCCCCAGAAGTCTACCGCAGGAATCTAAGGTAAGTTCTATTGATACATCTTGTGGTCGTCCCACTTTCACCTGTGTGATAGGTACCAGGAGATCTCTCAATAAGGAGCAAATCCCTAGCTTTCCACTGCCATGAACCGCGGTTTCGTGGGGTACAGGTTCAGAAAGGGTCCAGGAGTCCCAACGCCACTATGGGCCCCGGCGTGAGCTACATTGTTACTTAAATAAGAAATATTTTTACAATTTTGCCTTACATTATAACCTTTGTGAGAGTTGGAGTCTGAACTAGGTTCGGGACCTGTATGACAGATCTCCAGGCTCTCCCTTTAGAATAATCATATTGGACGAAAACTGGTTTCAAAAAGCGAAAGACAGGGATATTAGGCACTCTTTGGAGGAAGCTTTTACCCGAGAGGGATCCATGCATGAGACTTGAATGTGTATTTTAATTTTAATTCAACAATCTTTAATATCTAATTTATATCCAATCATAATATCTTATTTAATAATTAACTTCAAAATCTTATCGAATAATTGATTCTAATATGCAATTTGATAATCAATTTCCAATATCTAATTTAATAATAGTACATTATGGTACAAGTGTGTAATGTTGTTAATTACCGCTAATGCGCCATTGAGACCCGAACCGTTAGATGAGGGTCTTTAGAGAGCCGAGGACGGTAATCATCAATACACACTTGTGAAGAATATATAAAAATCATTTCCAACAGTGAAAACGAGTTGTGAATTTTTTTTCGCAATGGCGGGCAAAATTAATCAGTTTTCCTATGCGCGCGCATCTATCAATGGCGATCAGCCATAGACTAAAAAGAATTAGTTTTCGCTCTCCTTGGCGAATGAGAACTGGCGCAAGCCTGTAGTGCTTGATACTAATGACCGCAGGGAGGTATGGCAGAGTACGGAGCTTCACGGATGCTTTTTTCGGGTCCTACATGGGTCTGATGTTGATCAATTAGCGTCCGTAGCGTGGCTGCGTTTCGGTGACCTCTTTTTGGAAACCGACGGTTTTGTCTGCGCAATTATGGACGAAGTTATCATGACGAATAACTACCGGAGATTTATTGTGAAGAACGGCAAGGTTGACATCTGTCGGGCATGTGACCGCCCGGGTGAATCCATACGCCACATTATCTCTGTATGTTCTTGTCTAGCTAACGAAGACTACTTGCATAGGCACAACCTTGTAGCCAGGATCATGCATCAGCAACTTGCTCTGAAATACACTCTCGTGGCATCCGAGGTGCCGTAATACAGGTATGTGGCCGACCCAGTTCTCTGACTCTGACTAATATATGGAACGGGAAATACGCGGGTGAAACCGCGAGGCGGGCGCTAGTATAGTATTATAAGATTTTTATAAAAAACTAGCTTCTGCAAGCGAATTTGCCCGCGTCAAAAATGTGGCGATTATAGTCTGGAACAGCCTATCTGCTATTCCAGACTATAATCTATCCCTGTGCCAATTTTCATCCCGACCCGGTCAGCTAATGTGGCGTGATTGAATAACAAACATACATCCATCCAAACTTTCGCATTTATAATATTAGTAAGGTTGCGTTTATTTGTAGTCTTCTTAATAATATTACATAATATCTTTATTCCGTATGGTGCCGGACGGTTCCGTATGGTGCCGGACGTAAAGAATTTCACCGTCCCATGTCTTCCCGTGGGTGTCTTAAGAGGAGACTAAGGGACAAACCTGAGAATGGGCAGCAGCGTTTTCTGTGCTTCTATAACAACCATACTGCGATCTCCAACCCGCCTGCCAAGCGTGGCGATTATGGCAAAACCCCCCAATGAATAGCACAAATAAAAATGGCCCCTCGTACCCGGCAGCTTGCCTACCCACGACTACGGTAGCGGTCGAGGCTACGGCATGGCAAGGGGTGCTAAGAATCTCCGGAAGAGATCCGGCTACCCCAACAATCACCGACGACTAGACCTGGCAACGTACAACACGCGCACACTTCGGACCGACGAGAAGGTCACCGAACTCGAAGAGGAATTGAGCAGGTGGCGATGGAGTATTATGGGGTTATCTGAAGTCCGAAGAGAGGGGAAGGACTCGATAATCCTCAAATCCGGTAACTTGCTCTATTTCCGAGAGGGTGACCGGCAGTCCCATGGTGGTGTCGGGTTTATCGTCCACAAGTCCCTTGTGAACAACGTGGTGAAGATCGAGAGTGTGTCGACCAGGGTGGCGTACCTTATACTCAGAATATCCTCAAGATATTCACTGAAGGTCATACAGGTCTACGCCCCGACCTCGGCACACCCCGACGATGAGGTAGAGACCATGTATGAGGATATCTACAGAGCCATGCATGGTTTCAAAACTCACTTCACCGTTGTCATGGGGGACTTCAACGCGAAACTGGGCAAACGAGACGAGGATGAGCTGCAAGTGGGGCAATTTGGAGTTGGACAACGGAACCACCGGGGTCACCTACTGGCCAGTTTTATGGAGAAGGAGGGTCCTCTATATGAAGAACTCCTTCTTCAAAAAGCGTGAACACAGGAAGTGGACCTGGCAGAGCCCCGATGGTGCAACAAAAAATGAGATCGACTTCATCATGTCAACCAAGAAGCAAATGATCAATTATGTCTCTGTGATCAACTCGGTAAAAACCGGGAGTGATCACCGCATGGTAAGAGGCACATTGAACATTAATATTAAGCTTGAAAGGTCTCAACTGATGAAGTCCACGCTCCGGCCAGCACAGATCCAGGTCCAAAACCCCGAGAGCTTTCAGCTCGAACTCCAGAATTGTTTCGAGTGCCTAGGGAGCTCCGTGGATGAATACAGCAACGGGTTCGTGGAAGCTGTCCATACGGTCGGGTCTAAGTTTTTCAAGACCCGTCGTACAGATAGAAACAAAAAGCTCTCTGATCATACCCTCAAGCTTATGAAGGAGAGGCGTGAGATGATCCTGCAGTCTTCAGATGAGGCGTGCAAATACCAGCAGCTCAATAGACAGATCTCTAAATCCTTGAAAAGAGACCTCCGCCGCTTCAATACCGAGCGTATTAAAGACGCAATCGAGCGAAATAAAGGCTCCAAGGTATTTTCAAGGGATCTGGCTATTGGGCAGAGCCAACTCACGAAACTGAAGACTGACGATGGCAGGATCGTATCCGCCAAACCGGAGCTTCTCAGGGAGATCGAGATATTCTATGGGCAGTTGTACACATCGATCAGCAAGCCCGTTGCGAGTCTAGCAAACGACCCAAGAGCTAGGTTGACCCGACACTATACCGAAGATATCCCGGACGTCAGCCTGTATGAGATTAGGATGGCTCTGAAACAGCTGAAAAACAACAAGGCGCCGGGTGATGACGGAATTACGGCCGAACTCCTGAAGGCGGGTGGAAAACCGGTCCTTAGGGCCCTTCAGAAGCTGTTTGATTCCGTCATACTCGAGGGCAAAGCGCCACAGGCATGGTGCAGGGGTGTGGTGGTACTCTTCTTCGAGAAGGGCGACAATGCCCGCTTGAAGAACTATAGGCCCATCTCACTTCTTAGCCATGTCTACAAGTTGTTTTCAAGAGTCATCACAAATCGTCTCGCGCGCAGGTTTGACGGTTTCCAGCCCCCCGAACAAGCCGAATTCCGAAAAGGCTGTACCACCGTAGACCACGTACATACGCTGCGGCAGGTTATACAGAAGACCGAAGAGTATAAGCTGTCTCTCTGTTTAGCCTTTGTGGACTACGAGAAAGCCTTCGATTCGATAGAGACTTGGGCTGTACTGCAGTCTATCCAACGGTGCCAGATCGACTACCGGGACATTGAGGTGTTGAAGTGTTTGTACAAAAACGCCACCATGTCAGTCCGTCTTCAGGATCAGACCTCGAAACCAATCCTTCTCCAGCGCGGCGTGAGACAGGGAGATGTCATATCTCCGAAACTGTTCACTGCTGCGCTGGAGGATGTCTTCAAGGTTCTGGACTAGAGGGGGCTTGGCATCAACGTTAATGGCGAGTACATTACTCACCTTCGGTTTGCCGACGACATAGTGGTCATGGCTGAGACCATGGAGAGCCTCAGTAAAATGCTCGATGACCTCAGTAGAGCTTTCGAACGAGTGGGTCTTAAAATGAACATGGATAAAACCAAGATCATGGTGAATGCCCATGTAACACCCACTCGACGACACTCGACTTGTAGACGATTATGTCTACCTGGGACAAAAGGTCCATCACCCAACTAATGCATCACCCAAGGACGACTACTACAATGCCCTCAACGCCACCCTTAGGCACAAAATGAAGCAAGACATCATCATCGTCACGAGGGACCCAAATGGAAAGGTTGTGAGTGTCATCACTAGTCGCGAGGGGCATATGGGTACACAAAAACTTGGAGTGTACAATGAGAATGGAGAGCAATTTGTCAAGTTTTACCAGAACCACGACCTTACCATCGGGGAAAATTATTCATTCATGGCGACCACCATAAATACACGTGGAACTCACCCGATGGGTTCACCAAGAATCATATTGACCATCTTGCCATTAGTTCCAAATGGTGTTCCCGCGTCCCGAGAACATACCCAAACACGCTTTGGACTGGCATCCCCAAGGAAAAATAAAACTTGGCCGTCCCCGTCAAACCTGGTGTCGCACCGTGTTGGCGGAATCGGCGAACATATAAAAGAAGTGGAGCGAGGTGAATCGTGAAGCTCAAGACCGATCGCGATGGAGGACATCTGTGGACGCCCTCTGCCCCATTTCAGGGACATAGGACATTAAATCAAGTAAGTCATTCTGCGCAGCTTGCAACACAAAATTTCATCTACAACCACATTATTCGACTTGACTGAAACTTGAAACTGAAATTTCAGCAATACGGAAATCCAATCTCTTCCTAGATTTGGTTCGTTAATTCGAAGAAATGAGATTTTAATTTTATCATAGGCTAACATTTTGTGTGTTAGAAGATTTTGTAGGATATGCTAGTGTGAGTGTTTCACGAAGACAACTTCACAGACTGTTGATTAGATTGGTACTTATCATGGAAAATATCAATAAAATAATCATTAAAGGAGCCTATTACACGAATTTCCCTTTACAACAGTTTTCTTACAATGAGTTGTTATGGAAAATGGTAATTTGGAAGTTTTCTTATATTTTTCAATTACTGGTAATGGTCGGTCGACTCGTGATTAAACTTGTTCCCGCTGATGGCTTTGGCTTAAACATTCATAAGATTTTTTACAAATCTTTTTTTTTATACCACAATTAGAGGAAAAAAGAAAATACCGAATTAATTTTAGGTGTCGTTTGATAGTTAAAGTGTTTGTTAAAGTAGGCTTTTGGGCGGAGTTATTTTGTGAGGTGTTTCTTGCAAGATTAGTATTTAACTTTTAACATTTTTATTAGATAATCAAATTGTGTGATAGCAGCTCGGATAACATGCATGTTTTGCGAATAGCAACCAATTTAAACCAGCAAAGTTTCAAAACTAGTTCCCAAAATGTAATGTGGTGTTGGTCAGTCTTGGTAATAAGAAACACAATACACTGATGCTTTGTATGTTATCTATTATTTTAAACTCTATTGGTATATAAATGGAGTTTGCTTTTGCTTAATTAGAGGCTCGGATGTTGTATACGCTGATGTTTATTATTTCTACTAAATAGTGTTTTATTCAAACAGAGACCGCGGCGAGAGCTTGTGTCTTATCAAATGAATATTTAGCCGGTGCACGGAATCGTAAGGTGGTGAAAATTCAGTCCATTTTAAGTGGTATTTCTATCAAACTAAAGATTCAAACATTGCAGTGTTGTACGGGCAGGTCTCATTTTAATAACTTTTTCAAAAGCTTTTACTTGTTTTAGTAACTAACATCTTAGAGTATATCTCTATTATTCTAATTTGTTCATAATGCATTGGTATTGAGATATCCTACAGCAGTAAATCAAGTTTTATCTTACCCATAGACCCTTTTGGGATATCAGATATCTTCTGTCCTTTTACATAACATCTGCGTGTCGCTCCATGACCCACAAACATAACACATGTAACACAGTTGCGATACATTCATTTATAGGATTTGCCACTACAGCCGTAAATGTACGAAACTTTGATACTTGCAGAAAGTTTTCTTTCAGGAAAGGCTTCTGAGGAAAAGAAACGTCTCTGAGAGGACGAACCACTCGCATCTTTGACTTCTTTATGTTTTCTTATGACTTTATCAACACAAAGACGATGATCATGATACAACTTCCATTAACAAATGCCTACATAAAACTTGCCTGCTCAGCGCCTGCAGGACGGCCATGCTGAAATCTTTTACCTTCCTGTCTAGAACGGCTGATGCTGCCAGGGTGATGCCCACACACTCTGCCTGGAACACCTTGTTGTGTGCCCCAAGTGGCGTGGCTATACGGATGTTTAGGTCATAAACTACTGAGCACTAATTGTCAAGGGCGCAAAAAACGTGCTCATGAAAGGTATACGAATAATTATGCGAATAGTGAGTCAGCCATTACCGGTCCAGTACAGATAGCATCAGATAGGTAATCACCGAGGATAACATGAGATCTATGAAAATGATTTAGTAAAGTAATGATACGGAGAAATCAAATCAGCAAAATGTATTTCATGATGGTATTAATGAGACTCTTACTGTTACTAGCAATAATTCCGTAGTAGAAATTACGAAAAGCATAAATTTGATCAGTCTGAAATAACCAATATACCTTGAAAACAGAAACCTAAATAGTAGATACTGTCTGCTACAACACATCGGATGCAAACCATAATAAAGAAACATAAGTTTCGCAGCAAAAAACGGTGATACACACGAAATTTACCGCGGGTTGAATAGGAATGTTCGCTTTACAAGCTGCCAGCGACAAATGGAAACAAATGAAGATTGTCGTAATAGATGCAAGCCACCCGCGCTGATAGATGATCAGCCTTTATGTAATATTATTTTACTCATTTGTCGCAAAGTGTAGACTTTAAATTGGATCGTGTTTAGAGTATGGAGCATACTTGCTGTCGCTAGAATACATAATTATACAGAAAACACATACTATTGATTGATATAAAAGAACAACAAGATTATGACAACAAAAATTTAACTACTGAATTATATACTACTTATGAAAAGGAAAATTAAACAATTAAGCATACAATTAAACCTTCATTGTTGTTCAAGTGTTTCCAATATTTTTCCTACTAATCATAAACATTATTTCAGGTACGGTTGTTGTGACATTACACTACGCGTAGAATACAGGAAATTGTACTTTTAATATCCTCTATTTAAAAAAAAACCGGCCCCGTGCGAATCAGACTCGCGCACGAAGGGTTCCGAACCATTATAGCAAAAAACGGCTCAAATATTTTTTTGTTCTGTTTTTAGTATTTGTTGTAATAGCGGCAACAGAAATACATCATCTGTGAAAATTTAAACTCTCTAGCTATCACGGTTCTTGAGTGTATCTCAAGAACCGTGATACCAGGCTGTAGCCTGGTGACAGACAGACAGACAGACGGACCGCGGAGTCTTAGTAATAGGGTCCCGTTTTTACCCTTTGGGTACGGAACCCTAAAAATTACTGCGAGAGATTATTCGCCACGCGTACTTTGTGTTACAGTACAAAGTCACACGTGAAGCTCTATGTAAATTGTTTCACATACTCTGCTCACGTTACTTAGTGTGTGTAGTGACTTAGTGTCTGTGGTATTAGTGTATTCATGGTAATGTAATCGTGGGCTTAGTCTAGATGTACTGAATATCCAGAATATTTACTTTAATTATATTGAAGTAAATAAACAGGACCTTGATGCATTCCTAGATTGCACAGGACATTGAAAGCTTTATAAGGTAAGGCTTGGCACTGAAACCCAACTGGTGATGTTTAAGAAGGTGCTTAATGCCATTATTCTATCTACACTTCACCTTGTATTATTACAGACCCTAGGTTTATTTAATGAATCTTCTGAATAGTATTATTATAGTGCCGAAATACTAATAGATATTACTCTGAACTTTAAACAGGGCTTCCTTAAACAATTTGATGATAAACCCATTAAGTGCCCGAAAGGTGGATCCACGTGAGACACACTGGCTTTTTAATTGTTTCGGTATTTACGGCACTTAACCGGTTAATTCAGTCACAACTGTTGATCTCTATTGATCACGTGTTTTTCGATATCGCTTGTCAATCCCATACAAAATTGCCTTTTTGACAATAGCTATCGCCACGCTTTCGATGATAGGATGTCGCTTGTCTAGGGCCTCTGCTTGCCCGCGTGAATGGATCGCTGATACGATCACCTATTCATATTTCCAATTGCAATAAGCACGTGTTATCTGGACCCCAGTCATTAACTAACTAGTTAGTCGTTTACTTATTGAATGTAATAATAAACCATAAGAGAAATTTTAACGGATCACTAGCGTTGTATAGCGAGCGGAATCCATCACTAAATATATTTTATCAGTTGACCGTGAACACACACACTAAGACAGCCTTCCGGAGAACTGTTCGTTATCTAATCATATACTTTTTACCCATATTTAAATATGTTTTTGCTGAATAAGCGAGGAATGGCAGCCTATACTTTTCTAATGAACATCACACACAAAGTTACTTCATCCTGTTTTTCAAATTGAAAATACCTAAACACTAGCATTTCAGACCACTTTTCTTTTTTTCGAAATCAGTGAGAAGGGGAGAAATATTTCAATCATTAAAATATCAGTATAAAAAGTTCCATCTCTAGGTCCGTATTACAGATGCTCAATATCGAGTCAAACTCATAATTAGCCACACCTACCAATCAACTGCCAACCAATCACAACTCTCAAGTTAGGCATATGATTCTTCAGTCTGATATATGTGTACTCAATAGAGTTAGAGCCCAGACGTTACCGAACTCTTTTAACACAAAATGTGTGGCAGGGATTGAATGAAAATTAAAGTCCAAGATAGCAAGTTCGAGTATGTTCCAAGTGCATGTTTATTCCCCTGTTTTTGTTTTAAAAGAGTACGGTAACGTTTGGGCGTCTAGAACCTTGGACCTGAAAACGTTAATGTAAAAAAAACAAGCTAACCAATCACAACTGTCAATTGCCAGTTTGAGTTGAGTTGAGCATGAGTATCTGGAATACCGGGTTTATTTAACATTTTATCGCTAGAAGCTTTCGGGTGGACGACGTGACTTCACAAAAGCCTTTATTTCGTATGATACCCCACATGCACTAGTAGCACACTTCGAATTTTAAGACACCCTTACAGTCACTGTTACAATCCATTTTTTTTTCTTATTTGCAAAATAGTTGGGCAAACGTCATCTAAAACTGTTCCAAATTTCAAGTTGATAACATTCTTGAGATATCCAGCTGTGACAGACAAATTGAGTCACACCATAGAGGTACCTATTAGAGGTTACTATTTTAGTACGGAACCCTAAAAAGCGCTCCTTCGTTCTATATATGTAACGATGTAGGTTTATAGTTACAAGCAAATAAAATCGAATTATTCATTACTATCCCTGAGAGTAAACGTTACAGTACATTGGTGGGAGGTCCTATTTGGGCCACTCTCAGAGGAAAACACGTTAGAAAAGCAATACGTAGGTAAGTGTCCTTAAGCGTGTTGTTATTGGAAACAAAATGCTTAAGGACACTTACCTTTTATTATAACTATCTAATTCAAAAAACTAAACGTGCGAATATTGTGATAGGTATAGGTAGAAAATTTTATTGGTTCTGTGTTTTTATTTTCGTTCCTGTTGCTGAATGGATCCCGAGCCAATATTTTGCTGCGTCAATAAAAGTATTAATTTTATTTTTATGAAAGTGTTTTTCAAACGTAAAGTGGTGATAATTAGTTTGACCCTGGTGTCATCGTTACAACTTACAACAAAGCCAAAGTCATGAATTACGTTGAAATAACGGTTAAAAAGGTTACTTTCCATTTTCTCATAACCTTTCAACCACTGACAAATGATGAAATTGATATTAAATTCTCCTCAACCACAAAAAGAACACATTACGTTACGAAAATGCCTGAATTGAATATTAAAGCCACATTTAAATATACCTACTTAGGAAACATAACTGTTACGAAAAGATAAGCTTAGTATTATTATGAATATATGGAAGCTTCGGCTTACTGTGAAAGTATGCAACCAAAAAATTGTTTTTGAGTGTTTTGGTCTTTATTGGTAAATTCAATACTATCCATTTATTTAAACAATGATAAGTGGAACAAAAACCGCTTAACAATTACCAAAAGATTTACAACTTAAAACCAAGAATCATTTAACTTGGAATAAATCTGAATATCAAACTCAATTTTACACTTGGACCAATTTAATCCTATATTCTGCGGGCAACATTCTTCACTGGATCTCATAATCCTTTTATTAAATGATATTGAAGATCAAAATATTAGAAAAGGATGAGTTTAATTCTAATGAAATAGTAATAAAAAATCACCGATTACCTCTTTGATTATTTATAAAAAAGCAGAGGCTCTCAAGTTCTTTTGTTATGCGATTTCATTTTGCTAAATAAACGTACAGTTGCAGGCTTCTGTTAACGTTCTGTGAAAAAGCATAATGTTTTAATGAACAAATGGACGCAGTGAATTAAACTTCGCTACTTCACTGAACGTTCCTCTGTCTCGGGGAGTAATATCATCTCATTGCTTATTTTAATCACTGCTTCGCAGAAGGCGGAGGCACGGAATTATACTTTTAATCTATTCTAAGCCATTTCTGTTAGTGGTGAATGGCTGAACGGATCTGGGAAAAATTTGGCACAGGGATAGATTAAAGTCTGGAATAGTACGTAGGCTAGGCTTTTCATCTCGGTACAATGTTCCCTTGGGATGATAAAACACTTACCACGTGGGCGAAGCCGCTGGAAGAACCTAGTCTATTATAAATCTTTATTCAAGTATATCAAGACTCAAAAATGGTTCGTAAGATATTAGAGACCCACGAAAACAAAGTCCAAAATTATTAGTAGGACCTTCGAGCTTAGCATTTTTAATTTACGATTGTACTGGTTACCTTTGACTGTACTTAGTATATTATAAGGACAAGCTAGAATTTTACTGCAATATGAGAACGTCATAAGTGAAATAATAAACATAATAACAAAATTAAACTTAAATGGTGCCTAATGTTTCTGACACAAAATACAATCAGATTACCTACTCTTATTACTTTAGATAAGGTACCTTTTGAGCGAAATTATGCGGCTGACCTGGAATTTTTAACCAACACCTTCAGCTGTTATTCCACTAAATCATTCAATTACAGTTAAAACGGTCGTTTGTTAAAATTTAAGAATTTGTTCACAGATAACTAATGTGCAAAAACACCACTAATGTTCTAAAAAGTCTATTAACGTTCCCCTAAGAGAGTTTGTGAATAACCTCTTTCCTAGTCAAGTAGCTAGATTCTAGGTAGCTACAAACTATCCAGAATTCTCATACTTTTGTCAACGAAAGTACTCACTGTCCTCTGAAGGTCGTTGAGGTTGTGTTATTGTTATATCTGATATTAAAAAAATCATGAAATATTTATTGTTAGAAGTTTGATATTAGCAAACTTGGACTTTTCTTACAAATTTCTCCAAAGTTTTGGAAAACTCATTCGAACTTTATCAATGTCAGTTCAATATTTTAGAACTTTAATAATAAACATTATTTATGGATTCAGCTTTATAGATCATTTTAATAAAAGTAACTACTCAAATTGATTCTCTATCGTATATCTTATCAATTTACCTCAGAGTAATATATTTTTCGATCTTTTGTTCGCATAATAAGTTCTTGGGATAACAGTGTTATTATTTATGCATTTGGAGATGTCTTTGAACGTTGTTGTTGTTCCAAATTATAATAATATTGTGGGGTTATGCGCTATTACCATAACCGCACTACCGGATGTCGCCATTGACCCAAGTCGAAAAAATTCACGGCAGTTTTGGCATTTTTGGCATTTCACCGCAGTCCAGTTAATGAGAGCTAGCTCACTTGAATAAACTCTATCTCAACCATTTCAGAACTTATGTATGATCTTTCAGTTTTTGATTAGTCATACCGCTTAGTACGTAGATAGCATATAAGTAGATCATTCACATGTCACATAAACCTTAATATAAATAAAGAAAATCACTAAAAGCCTGATTCCTTTCGACAGTCCATACTGGACTGTCGAAAGTTCTTGAAAATCTGATTATGCCGCTACTGAACTCCAGTTTTATTGAATTCGCCAGCGCAAACTGCTCTTGGTTTTCAAACTGTAGCTCGAATTATTAAATTACGATATTGTTTTTAATCACATATAAGCTTAACACATTCTCTTTGATGGATCCTCTCTAGCTTGAAGTTGCCTAGCAAGTTTGACTGAGCTATGATCATCGGTTACCGTCAGTTTAATGTGCTTGCCGCACATATAATTACATATTTGTTGAAATAAATTTGTCTGTTTAGCTCATAATTCAAAACAGAGGCCCCAAAAAAGCTAATCCGTGGCAAAGATAAATAAAAAGAGAATTGACAATAGTTATATGACAATAGAATAGACGTTTAAGGTCATAGAATTTTACAAAACCCGCTTAATTGTATTGGTACCGTGTGTCATGTGTCAACGTAGATGGCAATTGTTTCGGGGAAACATATAGCTTTACCACGTGACATACATTCTAAGTTGCCATAATTTGTCATGTAAGATATGTAATTCTTTGTTTACAATAGTAAATTGAACACGTTTAAAACCACGTGTACTACAATAGCATCTCTATAAATACAGTGCTCGTGGCGTCCATTCTGAAATGTGACGTCACAACTCATATCGGTTGTATCACCATGAGATACACCGCTGTGATGACGACCAGGCTGTATCATGCGGGACATGGCCGCGTGAGTGCGTCGATGAAAACAGAAATATTTAGTTCACAGAACGTTAGGTTGTCAATTTAACACAATATTAAAGCTATACTATACCTAGCTAATACAATCTGAAAAGCATATCATTATTAAAAGCCCAACTTCAAAAACAAACAATATTGCTATTTAACGTGTTATTAAATCCCAGTTCAGAAATCAATAATTAATAGTTTTGCCTTACAAATACTTTGTAGCGCCAACTTTGTTGTGCATTTTGTAACGGCCATCTAACAAGAACTATGCATAAAGTTCTCAAAGAGAAACAAAGAGGAGAAATCAAAGAAAAACGAAAGAAAAAGGAGAAACGAAAGAGCTATAATTATTTCCTACAGAAGCGCCGCTCTGCGGAAAAGAATGATTGTACAAACAGGCTCCGTAACAACATTTAGTAGAGTGTTCTCACGGCATATCATAGGGTAACAATTCCTTAGTAATTGTTGAAGTGATCGACTTCTATGCAGCTGTTGTTGAAGTTTCTCGATTATTTACAAAACGCTGAGGATACATTAAGATGTAGCGGTAAACAAAAGCGTTTTAACAGTTCGCTTTTAAAAAGTTGTAAATCTTACGTATAATTTGTGGAAAACTTTGGAACACACTAACTGGGTTTTCAGCACACTTAATCTAAACAACGTACGGTTGGCGCATTGGTTGAGCGAGTGTTGTCCTACTTGTCGCGGGTTCGATCCCCATAAGGAACAAATATTTTTATGACCACAATGTTTGTAAACGCATCCACAAGACAGGAGAAATTACTAGAGTGAAGCAAAGATAAATAAAAAATCGTCTACAATTTGTTCTATGAACCAACTCGCATTTGAGCGAGCTTTTCAAATATACTACCTACACGATAATTCACTTTAAATCAAAAAAAATATCCTACCTTAATAAGGAATACGAAGGAACACGCGTTATTTTTTGGGCAAACGTGATTACATACCGCACCACCCGGTGAGTAGACAGCAGAGCTCAAGCCGTCAATGGTTGTCGTAAACCAGAATTACGTGAAGTGTATGTATACGACATAAATACTAGGTGACCAATAAAATTAAACTGTTTAGTATCGACGTGGTTGAAATGCCAATCGTTCAAATCTGTCGACATTAGACACATCGCGATACCACACAGAGGAATTTACTTTTTTTTCCCAAAGCAATAGAGTGAATTTTCAGTGTATGATCCTTGCTCAAACTGTGAGTTCTGTAAGGGAACATATTCGGGGCTCTCTAGTTGTCTGACTGCGGGTAGATATGGTAATGACAAGGATTCCATGTACAAGAGTTGTGCCAGTTGTCATTACTGCATGTCTCTATTGTTATTGCTTGGTACTTGATGACACCATTAAATGCACACCTTTTCGGAGAAAGCGAATATTAGGTCTAGTTCCATCATGTGATAAGGATTTCGGGTCCGTAGCGACGCGACTTGAAATAAATATCTTAAGAAGTACACTCAAGTTCGCATAAAATACTTGTTACAACTTAAATAGATTCCAATTAGGTTCATATTTATTTTAATAAATCATGATACCTTCTTTCTAGTGGATCTAAGCTAAGCTGAGCGAGTGACACGTTGGATAAACAGTGTCGCAGAATTGCAAAAAAACATATATTTACATGTGTATTTAATAATAACGATGAACCGAAAATAACTAAAAGTGTTTCTTTTAGGGTTCCGTATCGAAAGGGTAAAAATGGGACCCTATTACTAAGACTCCACTGTCCGTCTGTCTGTCTATCAGCAGTCTGTATCTCATGAACCGTGATAGTAAGACAGTAGTTTTTTTTACAGATGATGTATTTCTGTTGCCGCTATAACAACAAATACTAAAAACAGGATAAAATAGCTATTTATGCAACTGTTACGTTATGGACGGTCTTTTAATACGAGTGCCATTTTTCGGTACAAGCGTAGCGCGTACCGAAATAGGTGGGCACGAGTTATTAAAAGACCAATAACGTACAGTTGCATACAAGATTTTATCTACGAAGGAAGGAATAAAACACAGATATAGACAAATAAGTATTTCAGGAAGTGTGTTTAAGTATTTCATTTCTCATATACATGTCTTGATTTTTCTGGTAGTAAATTATTTATAGCCGCAACTGCTCTATTTGTTATATCTAGTGGTGTATTTTCAATATCACTTGATGTTGAAGACATTTCTAATATAATTTGGAACAAAATTTCACTCAGAATTATATTCCCGCGTCCATTTTTTATTTTATTTTTTATTTAGTCATTATTAGGTATAAGGCAAAGATCTTGTAGCCGCCTAGCCGCAACAGCCAAATAGTATACGATACTTTTGTTCTAAACTTGTTCCATTTTTAAAAACATCATTTACATTGTCTCGATTTCGAAGTAATGTTATAGGTACCTGGCTGTATGTTCAGAATGTCTTTGCTTGTGTTTAAGAATTTATGACGATTCACATAATGCAACCCGATGTCGTTATGGGTATCATAATGAAACCGCTGTCAATTTTATAATTCGAATATAACGAAACCGGAGTAGATAATAAATATTTAAGTGGGGCTCCCATACAACAAACGTATATTTTTGCCATTTTTAGCGATAACGGTACGGAACCGTTCGTGTGCGAGTAGGACTCGCACTTGGCTGGTTTTTATTACTGTATCAATTTAAACTCTCATTAAAATTATTTTAGATAACCACTACTCCTTGTTATAATTATGTTGACAGTTCCTAAATAAAGTTTACGTGTTCCTCGCAGTCAGCAGAACTATTGTAGTTTTCTACCAGCTAGCAATATTTACATAACTATCTACTTGTGGCCAAGAAGCTGAATCGCTGCTTTACGCATGGGTGAAATGTAGATTTTGGGGTAATGCAAATAATCTTTGGTTTTGTAAATACGCTGTGTCTTACATCACGCAAGCCGCAAACCCATATTAGCGATATAATAATTATTATAACTAGGTAGCGATGGCTGATGTTAATCTCAACTATTGCAGTAATAATAGATTTCAGATGATAAAACTGTTTTGAAGTAACATGAACTGTTGTGGTTAAACTAAGTCGTGGTTAATACTGACTGTCGGAGTTTTGGTTCACTGTTGTACGAAACAGTACGACGACGGTGGAGAGATTCTGAACATTACCACCCCAAAGGGATTGTGTACATTTACGTAATATGCAGTTTTCGAAAATTAACTACTTTACGTACGAACGTACGAATACGCGAATACGTTTCGAATTTTCGCATGTGGTTAGCATTATTATTTCTTAAACATTATCATGTCGGTACTACGAATATGCATGTGATGTACATAGGCCAGCGTTGTTTACAGATCAGTTCATAGAATTACTTTGAATTTATAGTGGTTTGCATTAAGACGGGTTATAAGAGTAGAGTCTGACAAAAACTCAACTTCAAATACCTACTTAATTCAGAAATTGTTGGTATAAAACAAAAGGTTTTATCCACATTTTCTCATCATATCGTTCTCAAATTGTTCCAGAGCTAATAAAACTAATTTCCTTTAACGTTGCAACTCTAGCGACTTATTTAACTTTATTTAATTACTGCATTATTAAACAGAGTGGACTTCACTGATCTGAAAAACATTCTGACTCCTGTAACAAAATGGCTAATAGCTAATACTTTAAATTAGATTATGATACTAAAAGTATCACCGAAATTATACTGTTATATTTTTTGATCTTTTATATTTTCATTTAACCCTTGCCAAGTATGGCTTTATATGGTGAATTGGTTTGTTTTGAAAATGTTAGCACGATATTACTTCAAATATAATATTTCCTCTAAAAAAGACCCTGATAGCACTTATACAACAAGGTCAGGTAAGAAAAGTCTCAACTTATTAATTATATTAGCACCCCAAGTTGACTTGGCCTGCTAGATCGTATAAACCTTCGGACGGTCGAGAAATAATGTTCACAGGAAATTAGTTCGCGGTGACTGAAGAAAAACGAGGCGTCCTGGCGTCATTTATACATATCGAGGTCAAGCTTTGGTAAGGGTCAAGGCAACAATAATAAAATTATGTTTTATTATTATTGCCTTGACACATATATGCCTCATTGACTAGTTAAGCATTACATATCTAAACGTACTCTTTGTAAACAGATAAGCTTCTCTCGACAGTTTTATTAAACTACCAACATCTTCCAACTACACCCTACTTAGAAATAACACCGTGGTAATCTAACTGAACACTGTCTGGCACTTGAAAACATCTCAGTGTCAGGAATAAATAATTAAATTAAGAAGTGACAGTTTTCTGGTAGATTGACGGTCAGACTAGTCTTTCCAACGGGATTTTTACCCTTTGGTCAGATCACCTCGTGATTTAAATAAATTACTCTTGAATATAGAGGTTATAAAACTATTAAATAGGTTTTATTTGTGATATAATGGAGTTTGTTGACACTGCTTAAAATTCTTTACAAGTTGTTTCATAGTTGTTTATTACAATATTTTTCCTGTTTTTCATGAAATGTCAATCACATCATGTACTATATATACTATTTTTAACAAGAAGTGGAGTAATGTGCTCGGTCTAAATGGATCTTAATTTTATAAATAGAAAGGGTGTGGTTTTTTTTCTATATAATGGTTATCAATTTTATATATATAAAAACAAAATGTACACAACCACACAAACGGGAACGAATTTAGTTTGCGGTCAGTTCAATAGAAAGTGAGTAAACTGGTTGTTACCTCAAGGAGTTAGTTCTGTTATTTAGTTCGCAATACGTTCAAGATCCTTGGGAACCCATTGATCACTTTATTGACAAACTCATGTTCATCTTAATGCCCGAGTATTTTGTATAGGTATATGTATGTAGATACGGGTTCCAACTGCTAAATGATAATGATAAATAATTTTATTTCTGTAGGAGGTGACAAACACTTTTACATGTCGATTATATTTTTTAAAACTAGATGATGTCGGCGTTTCCTATCTGTCTTATCTGAGAAGAAAAGCTGAAACAAACTCAGAGGTCACAGTCTCTTTTAAAGTCCAGACATAATCTTGGTTAGACCATGTAAAGACCATGAAGATTGGTGTATGAGGCAAGAACCAGACAGATTAAGTGTACCTGTCCAGTCAGTCTTGGTCTGTTTTTGGGCAAAGGTACAGAAATAAAGTATTACTTTCTGTTTAGAAAGTTGTCATAAAGAACTAAATAAAAAATAACAAGACGAGGACCCGGGTAAGCCAACTTACTTAGAATTTTACTGAAAAGTGATTTTAATAAAATAACAAATATACGGACAAAGGAAAATGTAATGAGAGACGTCATAATGTATTCATAATTACTGATGTTAACTAATGTAGAATTCAATGTGGGTATTTTTTTAGAAATCCTAAGATAAATCTGTAAGATACCTATTAAAAATCTAAGCAGTTTATACTTTCATTGTACTTTATTTCATTTGTTTTCCCAGCTAGCAACTCAATAAATCCGACCAACGGGGAAACAAAACAATTTGAAAGACTAGTCTGTCCGTCAATCTGACCACTGGGAAAACCCTAATCCCTGTGTCATGTGGTTACAAAATTATAATACCAAATTGATGTAATATGACTAGTTTGTCATCTCCAAAATCAAATATTTGCCGCCACCTCCTGTTGGTTTTTCTAGAATACATCAAGAACTAGCTTCTGCCAGTGGTTTCGCCCGTGTGAAACTAGAAAATTATCTTGAGAGAACATTTTGTGGTATTCCTGACTATAATCTATCTCAGTGCAAAATTTTATCCAGATCTATCAAGCCGTTTGAGCGTGAAGAAGTAACAAACACACTTACAAACTTTTGCCTTTATAATATTAGTGTGGTATGCTATTAAATCCATGCTTCCGTTATGAAAACATTAAAGCTTACTAAATTAAATGCTGGTTTTAGTCGTAAACTAATTAGCAAACGTTCTGCCCGCTAGTTTACTTGCAAATACCTAATAGGATGCATCATATGTGTAGATTCTAAATTATTCAAAAGCTCACAATCTGATTTTCACAATGCCACTCGTATATTCTATCTCAACCAACTTGTGTTTTGCTGGCTAACCAACTTCGACTGAATTTGAAAACTCCGATAAGTTCAAATTTGGATTCATGAACAAATATAAATTCTGGTTGTAATTTTTTTTTTTTCATAGATTCAAAACGCTGGTGGCGTTATTAGCAATGCAGAGCTATATGAATGTTTGAATGAGGGTCTTGTACAAAGCCAGCCTCGACAAAAACGGCTTAGCTATCTAATATTTATAAAATCCAAAATTTTCAGAACGAATCATAACGGAACAAAATAAAAAGAGTGAGTCCGTGGAACACGGAGCTACTAACAATGGAGTGCGACCACCAAACGATTCTACGAGTTAAGACAAAGTCATCTCTTTTTGGGTTGTTAACGAGTCATGAAGCGTTCTGACTGGGAAGGACTTCTACATAGTTTAACCGCACAATAGAGTTTTGTTTGTTTATTACTCCGTGCCACGGACACATGTTTGCACATAAACGCGAATATATTCACAAATCAAAATATCATACATAAAACACACAGTTATATTGTGCTAACGACATGACGATTCTAACTGTGATAGCTTAATTAGACTGATATGATTGTAGGTAACCAAATCATCTGAATTGAAATTGGATTGTCAAATTTTGTAGACAATTTAAGTCAAATGAGATTGTAGTCGATATGATTGCATCGCTTTATGATTTTATTACATCATACTGTCAGCTTCATATTCGTTCGATCTTTCAGCAAAGACACAAATAACATTAATAAATTTGGAACACCGATAGCTACTGAACTTACCTTATAACTGAAACACAATCGTAAAACAAACACATATTGGAAAAAACATTCACCTGAACTTTTCCTTTTCTCCTTAAGTTCTTTGGCTTTTCTTTTTCATTAGGACTACATTATGGACTAGTGCCTACATAGTACTTACATACAGGTAAGTTTAGGCTCTACATATAGGTTGTGATTGTTGTGAAGGAAAAATGTATTCTTATGTCTTTATTACATTAGCTTAACCACCATATAATTAACGTAACCACCCCAAGGACCATACCAGCACATGGGCGCCAGACGATCCCGTATACCGACTCTCCTCCTCCCCTGTGGCCATCAGATGGCGACGCCTCCCAGGCCGCAAAAGCTAAGGAGAGGGAGGCACCGCTATACAAGAACTCTTCTCATGCCGCTGCCTCCTACCCTCAGCCGCGATGCCTCCCATACGACATCGTGGCCCGCCTTAGTTGCGATGTTGCCTCTGTTGCCAAGCGGTACCGCAACATACTTGTGGGCCGCTACGTTGTCGGCTTATCGGCAAAAGCCATGACCAGCAGCCCTTCCTCGGGATCCTTTTCACTTCACCGTGGGTGACTAAGCCACGGCTACTGAACTCCCCCGCCTTGACAATGCCACCCAGGGAGACATATCTTACTGCTAAGATATCCATTGTGAAATTATTTTGACGCAAAATTTTTGGTCAATTTTGTACTGAAAACATGAGAACAGAGAGTTTGTTATTTTTTTAATTCGCCTTGAAATTAGCAGTTCTCTATCACTAGTAAAATTAACTCAAACTGAAATAATTTTCTCGCCACTAGAAAAGATACAACGTAGAAGGATTTCAAGCTAGCGTTAATTTAAGTATTTCATTGCAGTTAATCTTCTATCGCAGCATGCATTTTGGATTTTCCGATTTCAGTTATTTTCCATCCACCTTTTAGAATAGAAACAAGGGAACGAAAATTTTTCAAAGGGAGCAATAAAAACTATTTCTGATTGACGAAGTTTGTTTTACAACATACAACAGATTCCAAAATGGTTACTTAGTTACAATTTTGGTAACCGTTTTTTGTAAAAATAAAAGTTCTGGTAAGGTAGCCACAGAGAACGTTGCTGAAATGAAAATACCATACAATACTTCACATTACTCGCCAGTACACAAACATAAATTACGCAGCCAAGTCTAGAAAAACCCGCTAAAAGAATTTCGCAAACCTGTAACGCCGCTGTGGTTTCTAAATTCATGGATAAAACTTTAAAACAATTCATATGTGACTATTATATTTTAGAATAAACCTTTTAAGGAAATCTGATGAACGGTCACGAGGGAAAACAGTACAATTTACTTTTTACAACGGCCTCGGCAAACGGGGCAATGCACCTGCTATGCTATTTTAAATTAATTAGTAGACCCAACGTCTCGGTATCAATACAGTTGAATGATTAACGTTGATGTTCGTGTACAAATAAGGAAAGCCTCAATTTATATAACATCTTAGTATCTGTACACCGCAAGTAATGCACGAGCTCAGACCGAGCCTATGTCGTTGTTTTATTTTCTTAGTTCCACATGAAACATGTTTTATGGTTTGTTCATATTCACAAAGCCGGCCATTTGAATCTGTAAAATATAGGTAGTATCTGGCTTTCAAATGATTATGCACCTCTGCACTAAAAATCCTTGAATACAACTGGATTTAAAAAAGCCGAAGAGCGCTAGGATTAAAAAATCGTTATAAGCCGGCTGGCGCGGGTATAGCTTTGTGCATAGCAAAACAGTTTGAAGCTTTCAATTGATTGACTCTTCGAATAGGCAGTTTTATTCATGAGCGGCCTTAGGTTTTTCCATCTCGGGAATGAAACACAGCTTCGTTGTTTCAGACGTCTTGATTAAACATCTTACGAAATATTTTCACAGAAAAGCTTCTCCGCAATATAGTTGCCTTCAATATGATGTTGATTTGGCACGAACTTCTTCTTTCAAACTGCCACAACGCGTTCCAAGCTATTTTTACGCTCAATGAGCTTTTTCGGTCTTCGAGCCTTCATAATTAATCGGATCGTTTTTCTGCCTTGTTCATACGTTTTCCTCAATTATCCGGAACTCTGCTGACCGAGCCGTATACCCGTGTCTCATGACGTCACTGAGTTTACCTAATTGTCGGAGTGGAGCTTAATCAGAGGGGCGGTGGCTTCTTAGTTTTTTGAAGATGGCAGATGTTGAAATTCTTTATTGTACACCAAAAAATATATAAAACACAGTAAAAATATAGGTCATGTACAAAAACGGGCTTAGGTTGAGCCCGTTTTTGTAGATGGATTATCTCCAAGCAAAATTTTTTAACGTAGTGTTTCACGAAATATATATGATGGTATATTACGTGTGTGTACTTTTTTATTGTGTTCACTTGTTCACTGAACGCGTGCAAGTAAAACTCTTGATGCCTGTTGAATTCACATGGTTCAATCAAATGAGCGTAAAATTTTATTGAATAAAAATACGGGCCGTTAACCAATAAGCTATTATAGGAAAGAAAGAAAAATATTTATTTGTGACCCACAGAGGAGACACGAGATAAGCAAAAACACAATAATAAAAGGTAGAAATAAATAATAACCCCGTGCAAGACCAAAAAGGCTCCTATTGTCAGCACGTGCAGCGATATTTAATAGAAAATAACGCTGCGCTGATATTCTGATAAGGTCCACTGTTGATGCCACGGACACAATTACGGAAAAGAAACATACAATACTTAAAAATAAAATAGAATACAATAAATGATAACAAAATAATTAAGAAGAAGATAAATTATTATAAACAACCACGAAATAAGACATTTTGTCGACGTCTGCTAATTATAACTTACAGATAGCAAAACCTGATCTTTGCATGTTCATGCCACCATAATCCACAGTTCTCAAAAATGGCTCTCTTATCTGAATAAAGCGAGTCCCTGTCACAAACGACTCGCTAACAGCCACTATGTGAACACTTTAAAATGGATGACAATGAAATTAAATTTAAATGAAGCTCTTTAGTACAAACAAAGCTTTCTTTGTGTGCTCTGTTTTTTTATAGAAAGTTTACGTAATATTAACATAATTAACAATGGTGGTTATTCTTTTCAACTTACAGACTTTACGAAACTCACTTTAAATGTTCTTTAACCAGTGGTTTAATTGGAAAGTAGAAAAAAACTTAAAGGCGTCCGTGAATTTTAAGAAGGGAATTTTTTGAATTATTAACAATGTAATGGCCTCCATTTAGTAGATTACAAACTAAGTAATTTAATTCTAGCCACATTTAGCTTCATCATCATCATCATTTCAGCCGAAAGACGTCAACTGCTGGATATATGCCTCCCCAGTGTCCTCCATATTGACCGGTCCCGTGCGTCTCACATCCAGCGGATCCCTGCATCCTTCACGGGGGGTGACCATAAGCTCTTAGAGTAAGGTTATTTTGAGTGTGTGTAAGGGACAGATGTATATAACGTGTATACTTCTGTCACTTACTCTATCTTAAAATAACCTTACTCTAAGAGCTTATGGTCGAGCCCCTGGTCATCAATTCAACTAGTGGGAGGCCTTCCAACGCAATGTTTTCCGGTTAGCAGTCGCCACTCCAGAACTTTTCGGCCCCATCGACCATCCGTGCCAGAAAAAAATATTCTTAGCTGACTTTAATTATATATAACCTTTATATATTTTTATATATATTACCTGATACTCAGAATAAAATTCCTAATACTGTGCAGTCAAATATTGTCACTAGGACGTATAAAAATGTAAATTTACCTCATAAAAATATTATATAACTGGTGGCATCAAATCTTAAGTTTTAAGTGGGTATAAGTTTATGTTTACCTTTTTTAGGGTTCCGTACCCAAAGGGTAAAATAGGGACCCTATTACTGAGACTCCGCGATCCGTCTGTCTGTCACCAGGCTGTATCTCATGAACCATGATAGCTACACAGTTGAAATTTTCACAGATGATGAATTTCTGTTCTGTTGCCGCTATAACAACAAATACTAAAACAGAATAAAATTAATATTTAAGTAGGGCTCCCATACAACAAACGTGATTTTTGTGCCGTTTTTTGCGACGATGGTACGGAACCCTACGTGCGCGAGTCCGACTCGCACTTTGCCGGTTTTTAGTAAATGGTGCGAGTTTGCTTCCTCCACCTTATCACATAAACCGTTGAAGGTTTTAGACAAGTGTTATGCTGTAGAATAATTGTAAATTAATCTAAAGAAAAATAAAGGAAAAACAAAATTAAAAAAAACGGCCCAGTGCGAGTAGGACTCGCGCACCGAGGGTTCCGTACAAAGCTAAGCTTAAAGGTAATATAGACCTGAGTATTTGATATGAATTTCAATTTAATACCTCTACGCGTTCATGAGGAAAGGGGTAGTAAGTTTAAAATTATTAAAAATATGTAACTAAAAATTTACAGTTTTCGCAATTATTCCTTTATCTATGCTACAAGACGTTGCTTCGTACCAAATTTCAAGATTCTGAGCTCACGGGAAGTACCCTGTAGGTTTTGATTCCCTTGCGAGTGTCGAAAATTTGAGGAAATTTGCGACTTTTAAAAAGGCTTTATCTTTTGATTGCGTTGGCTAAGAATTTGATTGTTTCACAGCTTTAAGGGACATTAGAATGTATATTTGATATTATTTTAAGTTTGATACCTCTACGCGTTCCTGAGAAAAAGGGTCTCGACAGACAGACAGACGGACGTACAGCAAAGTGATCCTATAAGGGTTTCGTTTTTTCTTTCCGAGGTACGGATCCCTAAAAAATAGGCAAGAATCTCAAGCTTAAAACAAAGAATCTTTACTCTTAAAAACCAGTATGTCACAATCTTAAGATATTTTTCCATGGGACACTTTGTAAAATAAACTGATCACATCTTATGCAATCTTTCTTTTGTCTTACAAATCCTTTTTGCCCTTATTTTTTTACTACCATTATATTTTAGATAAGCCGAGTACTCGTAATTCCACGTGGTATGTAGAAGATTTTTTACAAGGTTTATACAGTATATCTGGTAGTCTCCATATTGACACAATCGCTCCACGACTCGCTCCACAGCTCTCTATGTACCTAAATCACGCTGTCACCACTTATCAATTTGACTTTGGCAATTTATGAAATACTCAGAGCTATTTTTTTAGAAACCCATAAACACAATCATGTTACTTGGTTTCATTGTCTTCCATTGCCGCACGGTTATTTTCTAACTATTTAATAAAGTACTTAAAAACTTAGCTGAAAGTTTTAGTATCAAGTCAACGAGAGGTCAAGGAGTACTTTCAGAGAATCATGAATCTTTTGTAAGATTGGGCATCTAGATTAAGGTTAGCCTTTGGAATGTTATGCGTCCTATAATCCTTTGTTCGGTCAGATATTGGTGAAAATTGCGGTAAATGACAATCGACTACGATTTCTCACGAAAGACGAATAGCGCGGATGTAATACAACATAAATATCTCTAACCAAGGTTATTTCAGTAGAGAATATTAATTGTAATGATTTAACGTTTTGGAGGGTATTCATAAGACGTATCTTACAACTCATAGTCATCTAGTTCTTAGATAGTTAATCTACCTTGATTTAAGATTTTCTAACAATTGATGCTTGAACTTTCATCAACACAACTAAGCTAATTGTGCATATAAATTTGTTTTGAAATTTAAACTTAATTTAAGCACACTGATACATTTAATGTGTAAGTAAAACAAACCGTTATTTTATGCAATATATTCGGTGTTTGTCGAGATAGCCGAGATTCACTGAGAGGCTGAGTACCTTAGGTTAACTCCGACCACAATGTTAATAATTCCACAGTAATCGTCATCCCCACGACTTATCAAGATCAATAGAACTACTGGTTATGAGGCACAATGTTCAAAGTATAAATTTGAAACTTACGCAAACTAAGTTACGATGATTGAGTTTCATTGAGGCGATGAATACTTAATGTTATTTTAGCCTGAATAGGTATTTATAAATAAATTTTATATAATATATCGAAAAATAAATATTACGAGACACAAGAATTATTTTCTTTTCAGATACATTATAATGAGAACATTTATGCTATCATGAAAAGGCCTTTTATTCCTCCCCTATTCAAAAATATTAAGTTCCTAATAAATTAATTAGATAATCGAAATTATGTTCATCAAATTATAATTATGAAGCAAAACCAAAGATTAATGTTTTATTTCATAATTTAAGTTGGCACGCTTTGTATGTGTACAAACACTGAGTATTAATTAATTAAAAAACTAGCACTAACGTTATTTTGGAAATAATAATAATTAAAACCTGTATTCATAACTAAAGTTTATATGGCTGCTCATTGGAGGTGGTCACAGCCGTTCATTGTTTGATATCATGCACTGTTCGAGAAATTTTGTTTTTCATTAGGTAAAGCTTTGTTAGCCTGCGAATGATATTTGTTGATATTGGTACATAATTGCACCAGTGAAGACAAAATCAACTACCATAATAAGCACCCGATTCAATTTAATAAGCATCACAGAAGCACAGTCTGATTACATTGGTGACACATTTTGCAACAAAATCAAAATCAATTTTTTTATTTCACATAGGCCTACATGGGCACTTATAAAACGTCGACAAAATGTGCACGGTTCGGATTGGTCGTTTCCTATGGAGAAGAACCGGCAAGAAACTCCATGGTTACTCTTTTAAAAATGGTTTGGTTTTACAATATTTCCATGTTACAGCATTAGTACTTAGATATGGGGGGACAACGTAGGCCCGAATTATGACAATAAGTCGTAAGAAACTAAAAAAAAAAGAAAAAGATTATATAAAAAAGTTAACAAATGTTAACTAGCATCTAGAAGGCCTACAATGTTCACACATTCACAAAACAATCGGTAAAAGAATCTATACAAAGGTAAAAATAACAAAAATAAGTATAACAAGACTAAATTTAACATGTTGCACAAATTTTGTTATCAGTGCTGTAACTATTCTTAGCAAAGGGCTTTAAAGATGATTGAAAACCATTGTAAAAAGTCTAATTAAAAGAAGGAAAGAAAAAATGAGATTGAGAATAGTTAGAGACATCCACATATTTGTGCCGTTTATAAGTTACCAGGGAAGCTGCATGCGCAGAAGGAGCTAAGGCCAGATGTTTTTATCTTCAACGTAGTCCTTGATTTTATAATATGCTTTTTTAACAAGGATACGTTTGATGTAGTTTTTGAACCTTCCATCGGTCAGTTCTATAACTGACTTTGGCAACTTGTTATAAAAGCGTATACTGTTTATAAGAAAAGACTTGTTAGTTTTCGTTAATCTGAATTTGGGTATTACAATTTCGTGCTTACTGCGTGTATTTAAATTATGGAAGTCGCTTCTAGTTTTGAAAAGCCCCCGATTTTTACGGACATACAAAATACATTCCAAAATATAAAGTGAAGGTAGAGTCAGTATATCGATCTCTTTAAATTTTTCTCTGAGGGACTCGCGAGGACCCATTTTATAGATTGCGCGGATTGCCCTCTTTTGTAGGATGAAAATTGAGTCAACGTCTGCTGCTGATCCCCACAGCAGAATGCCATAAAACATAATACTGTGGAAATAAGCATAGTATACTAACCTAGCTGTAGCTACATCGGTTAGCTGCCTTATTTTCCTTACTGCATATGCAGCCGAACTTAACCTACCCGAAAGAGTTCTAATGTGCGCGCCCTACTGCAATTTGAATCGATAGTAATCCCTAAGAATACAGTTTCCGTTATAACTTCAAGATTTTTGCCGTCAAGATTTAAGTTTAGGTCATATTGTGGTACATTTGGTAAAGAGAACTTTAGACATTTTGTTTTTTTCGCATTCAGTAAAAGATTGTTAGCTGCGAACAATTTTGAGAGAACAATTAGACTTTCGTTGACATTTATGACATCCGTATCTTGCCTATCTATTTTAAAAATTAGCGAAGTATCATCAGCAAATAGAATTATATCCGATAATTTGGCCATCATAAAAGGGAGATCATTTACGTAAACAAGAAAAAGGAAAGGGCCGAGAATTGAACCTTGGGGCACGCCCATCTTGACTAGAGACCCGGAGGACGTCGCCCCACAGACGCAAGAGACGTTGCAAGTCTCGACAGACAATAACATGCAGCAGCAATCACGGTTTATCATTTGATTAATTTTGATCTCGACGCGGCTCATATAGTGCAACATGTTAGCAATTAAGTCTTGAAGTGATTGCATCATCTTATCAGGATTTTATTTTTATAAAATTTAGCCAGGCATCATTTCAAAAACCGCAAACACATCCACAGTTTTCTATATAAAAAGGCCGGAAGCAAACCATCATTAACCTCTTAATTACTAGCTTGCTAGTCTGCACATCTCGTTAGAAACAAAATTGGCAAACGACAAGTGCCCAAGATGAGGCAGCGTGCGTATCAGTTGATTTAAGAGAGGTATTGATGCGTGAATTTAAGCTCGGAGCACCGATCGACGATTTGTGAGTGAAATCGCTCGTAAAAAAGATTAACGAGGCCTCTGCTTGATACAAACTGAATATTCAGCACGTTGACCTCTCTTCTTTTGAATTGGGACTTCATCTGAAGAAAAATTTTGGTTATAAAATTTAATAAGCAAATTTATGTGCTCTTGAGTTTACCCTAAAACCATGATGCTACTATTTTATTACCGACTTAAAAAAAAAGTAGGAGGTAATCAATTCAACACGTATGTATGTTATATTGATTGATGATGAATTATTGATTGTGTATGGTAGTATCTTTGTATGTATGTTTGTCCACGCATTTCTTCTAAACTGTGTTGGATTGAGTATCTCTCAACTAAAGGTATAGTGCAAGTTTCATCAAAATCGGTTATAATAGTTAAATTATGTAGCATGAAATAAAAATCTGTCGGGGGTCTTTTAAATTTTAAAATTTGTTTTGATTTCCATGTGAACTATATAGAGCTATTAAATTATTTTTGCCTATGACTTTAGCAGCTTTCCATCCATTTTAAAAATTATTTACATTTAGTTAAATGAAAGTGTATTAACAACTCTATATACTTCCAAGTTGATTGAGATTGTCCGGTCTGCACCAAGTGCAAAGGGTAACTGATAGAAATCCGACGACTAACTAAACACGAAGTTTGCCGAGGGAAATTAGGAAAATAGTTGTTCTGTACATAGATGTCAAATTGATAATCTTATTTTTTTGAAGTAGGTAAAAAGGTTAATAACATTTTACCGGGAACATGAAAAATAAGGACTTCGGTGGAACTTATAGACACGTATTCTGATAGGATTTGCACATGTCCAGGTGTACGGTAACAAAGGTGACCATTATGGACGAGTGAAATCACGTGGACGTGATCCACACAATGTTTGTGTTGAAACTCTAGACAGTTTCAGAGAATAGAGGAAATGGAGGCTTAAAAATTTCAATTCTAAGAAACGTGAAAGTTTCTGTTGGAAGGTACGGAGACAGTATAGAGATAAAGGTATTTAATTAACTACATCAACGAATAATACAGTAGACTTCACATTGGGAAAGTCGCGAGAGAAGGAAAGAGGTTTTTGGTTTTTATTCGAAATCAGGGACTAAAAAAAGAACACACAACAGCCCCTGAAACTTTCGCTTAACAATTTCATCACGCCTTAATATTTATTGAGAAAATCTTTATTGAGAATTACAAAAGCGGACTTAATGCCTTATGCAGAGTACTCGATATAAAATACGTATTTAGTACTATTGGGAATTGTAAGACAAACTTCAAACAAAACAAATGTATTGTGTCTGCTAAAGTTCTAACTGTAAGCCGTTGTGAATTGATTGTAGCTACCTACTGAAAGTTAAACCTTTCTGAAACATCCTTTATAGTAGAGTTTTCATTGATCTTGGAACTACGTAAAATAAGCTTTAGAAATGAATGTTTATGTTTAAGAACGAATCCGAGGAGAATCGCATATCTTTATTGCTTAAAGAAAAAAGGGTTATCAATTGTAGTTGCCTGTGAAGAGGTCGATATTGTCCTACTTATATGTTGAGTTAGTGCTAGTGTAATAACTCCATCGAAGTTATATAAATGAGATATATTTCATGATTCTTGTTTTTTTTATTATAATGTTTGTTTGCCATAATTGTTTTGTTGTCATACAGTTTATGTAGACATAGTTATCTTTGAGGCTAATTTCTTTGGTTTTTGCAGGCACAATGTCTATTACCCTAATAGTATTTAGGAATATTAATCAATAGGAATAACGGAAACAAATTTGAGTTATTGCCAAATAATGAACTTTAGAAAATAGTTAACAGAAAAACATTTTAAATAACTTATTATTTGACAAACAATGCATATTTTTTCATTTTATTTTATAAAGTAACGTTCAAAAATATTTTGCATATCGTCTTATTATTTTTGCGATCATGAAACGGAACGTTTTCCGCCTTATTGTGTGTCGGTGACTTGATATGACATGTCATTCATTCCGTTCATCTTGTAGATCATGACACTTCATGGTTAAATTTGTTTGAATCTGTTCCAAACTGAATCGGGGTACCCCGACTACACGTAGTGCTACTCCTAGAGTGTATATTTAAACCGAAGGCGCGAAGGTTGAGCAAACCCAACCTTTTTATTTCGCTTTGGCAATCCTCATTGGATGTTTTCCGCCCTGAGGCAGCGGAGGGGTTAGTCAGACTAGTACTGACTAAAAACTAACCCGGTGTTCCATCTCATACCTACGCTGGGGGTCGCGGGAACAATGATACTTCCACAACCCCCGGCTAGTGCCCGCCTGCTGTAACAAAGCATAAGCACCCGAGCAAAACGTAGAGGCTGGTGACCAGTAAGCCAAAGCTGCGGTGGTGAGCATATTTACATTGAAAATATATATGCATTTCGTAAAAAAATTGGAAAACCTCTTTGGTGTGTGGCAAACTGAAATGGTCCCCCGTGTGGTCTGGTGCGCAGATACAGCTGACGGCGACCGGGCTCATCTGTCTGTCAGAACATGCAGTTGAATGACTTACGTCCAAAGGTTAGTTTTATGAACATTATTATAATTCGACAATAATTCATGTGCAGAAGGAAATATGCCTTTATAAAACATCAGTTAACAGTAAAAACCTGAAGTCCTAGAAAACGACATAGCCTGAATTTATGTTACTATAAGTATAATATAACCCCTTTTTAATCCAGAACAAAAACCGACGACATTAAGGCTGCATGACGTGAAAAAGGAAATGTTTCAAAAGCTAAACGGGACCCTTACATACAGTTGTGGCTCGATCTCTAGAAATTAAAAGAAAATGTGTTTTCTTGACATATTCCTTTTTAATAGGTACTTGAAACAACTTATGGGTCCTATATTTTAATTTGAAGGAATTTGAGAAAATTATGTAACGGAAAAGAAAACTGGTAACAACTTTATTCGTTTACGTGAATATATGTACGACGAAACGATGAAAAACAGAAGGCAATGAGTTCGCTCACCTGCAGGTGCTGCCGTCTTTACACCTGTTGGAGGTCATCGGGCACAGTGAACCCTCTCTGCAGTCCACTCTGGTAAAACCAACGGTAGAACTGCCTGCGATGAGGGCAATATTTTGGATTAAACCATATTATTTTATCACTAACGACGTGGAAAAATCCATCATGGTTTTATTTTATGAGAGCGAGGTTTTGTGGTGCACAGAATTTGTTAACGACGAATGATGACGCTCACTTTTGTCGGTATACTAACACATCACGCTTGTCATCGACTTTATAGGTGGCGTTTGCATTTGAAACCGAATTGAATCGTTATTTATTTAGTATCTGTGATGTCACTTGTAGCGTAGCAGTGTCCCAGCAGCCTGCACTCGACGGCGCTGCATGAAGTGGCTGGCGGTGACTGCGTTACTTCTCGAACCCCACAAGTTGAACCCCTACATGGACAGCAGCCACAGCGGCTGCTCAATGGATGAGCTGTGTGCCCTCTAGTCTGCCCAGGGTGAGCTCCAATAAAGGCTGGCAAAAAAGTAATAAATTTAAATTCATCATCATATACATAAATATCGAATTCTGAAACACATTCTTGGATACAGGTCAGCGTTACTATTATTGCTTATTTCAGACAAACGCCCTGTCGAATTATTTATGAAGACATTCGTCAGCCACCCCCAAACTTAAATCTATACGTAGAACGAGAATTACGAACTAGACAAGATAACTTGGCAAATCTCCGGACGAAGATAGTGTTTCTTTCCTCCCTTTTGCAAACTGGAAGCTTGCATTTTAATCAAGTAAGTTTGTGTAAACCCCAGGTAACACAAGATGACACGTTTAACTACGAAAAAAACATACAAGGAAAAAAAGTTAAGGCAGTTTCATGTTTTATCCAGTTGTATCGAAGTTCTCCCTCGAGCGTGTGTTGTTTAGCCGACTGCGGGAGGGTAATGTCTTTCGAGCGTATATACGAGTATGTATGTCTATTTCTATGTACACTCTAGAGCCCAAACGGCTTGACAGATTATGATATAATAATATATGAGGTGTCGTTGGATTTGTCTCAATTGTGGAAGTGAAGAATTATGTAACCTATGAGATATATATTTTTTAAATATGCTGCCCTCCCCCAAAAAGGGGATGATAAATTTTTGTTTTCGTTGTCATATCAAATGAAAACTGAGGAGCTCTTGGCAAAATAATAAGAGACGCACGGATCATTTTTTTTGCAATGACATCGAAATGGTTTATATTCGAGCCAAGTAATTGCTGAGCAGGAAACTGGGGCAAAGCTCATAATTTGGCGCAGTATGTGCGCAATTAATAGTGCTACTGTGAAATTATTTTGGTGATCAACATTTTCTGCTAAGACTTTATTGTTAGCTCAACCATGTATTTCACATATATGGTTGAGCTAACAATACCTTTGGGCAACAGCTTGATATTTATTTCAACAACTTACCTCACGCTTTTCTTCCTTGAATACAACGGAACCACACTACGTGAGTCGCAACGAGCCCTGAGGCAACACGTTATGGATTAAAGCTGGCCGCAGTTTCACGGAACACGTGCACAATGTACGTTGATGATATCTCATTATCCAACTTGGATTTTCATTCGAACTCACTACTTTTTGCGGTAGAAGAACTGCGACGCGAGACTTGTGTTTTTTACATGTTATGTTCTTGATGGGATTGTAGATCTACGTGCATACACTCGCTGAGGTGCCCGACCGAGTCAACTGAGTGAGGTTGGCGATGCGTCACACACCAGATAATGCTTGAAATATGCTCCACTACATTCTATCTGATGTTTCTGTTAAAATACAGATACATTAAATTTATGTGCATATGTATATAGGAGACAGTTTATTTGTGGTATACGACAAACGGATAATGACGAGATTGGATAAAGTGAGAAATGAGTATATTAGAGGCAGTTTGAAAGTGGCGCCAGTGACAGAAAAGTTGAAGGGAAACCGTTTGTCCTGGTATGGTCATGTGATGAGGAGGGATGAAACGCATGTTACTAAAAGAGTTATGAATATAAATGTGGATGGATGGAGAGAAAGAGGAAGGCCAAAGAAAAGATGGATGGACTGTGTGACACCAAATTAAAATGGGATCAATTTTGGAGCATTTTCTTTCGAACAAAAAATATATTTTCAAAATCGGTACACAATTGACGGAGATATCGGTGAATATATAAAAAATAAAACATAAAGTCGAACATAGAACCTCTTCTGTTCCGTCCCGAGTTTATATTTACTTGCAACACCGGGTCGGTGGGCTGTCAACGATTTTGACAGATGACACTTGACACAGGGTAGTTAGAAAATTTGGATTGAACACGCGAGAAATTCGGTGTCATGTATTTTGATAACCTAATCGAGCGATATTTCGTTGATTTATAATAGCTAATAGCGCCCTCCGTTCGCAATCGGTTAGTGGGACGCCCGCGCTGTCGGTTTTGTATATATTTCACGCGCATCGAAGTGCTTTTACGGGAAACGTGCTGCCTAGTGGACGCCGGCCGGATTCTTCGGCCCGGACAGCCATCAGTCTATCCCCTATTGTCCTTTATTATATATATATTCTCCTATTCCTAACCTCACGGCACGAGATTGATCGACCCCCAGGAGTCTACCGCAGGAATCTAAGGTAAGTGCATATAATATTACCGGCCAACCCTTGTGCCACCTTATACCCGTAGTAGGAACCAGTATATCTACCAATAAGGAGCAAATCCCTAGCTTTCCACTGCCGCGAACCGTCGTTTCGTGGGATACAGGTTCAGACAGGGTCCAGGAGTCCCAACGCCGCTATGGGCCCCGGTGTTTAACTCCTGGCTTGGGACCAGAAGACCTGTATTTAACATCCTCCATTTTGGAAAGTCGGTTAAAAATACTCAATCAATTTGTCATATCAGAGTACAATGCATTCTTATTCAACGTCAACTTTCAGAAGAATGGCAGGAAAATAGATGACGATATTAGATGGGAAGTAATGGATGACTCAATATTGCGCAGTGTGGTTGTCACCCAGCATGAGCCATCTGGCTCTGTATTAAGACTGTCAGGTGAACGAGCTCCGGTATTTCATTATTGCGATTGATATGAATGATGATCGTCGTGCTCGAAATACTATTTTCCGCCTGGTTATTTAACCTTATGAATGCCTGAAACATGGATCCACGCAAGACTCAATAGCTTTTTAATTGTATCGGTAATTCCAGCATTCAACCGGTTAGTAATAAAACAACGACAACCAGCAGTCAAATAGTAAAAAAAAAGTTAATTAAAAAAATCATAAAACCCGACTGCTTTAAAAGCGAACTAAAAAGACGTAAACAAGGAGAAAATCATGCTGTGCAGGCGGAGGATACATATTCGCGAGCTGGCTGACCAAAACATCATGATTTTCTTCTTGTTTGCAAACAAAACAACTACTTTGGTTAACAAGAAGAAAATCATGCTGTGCACAGCAAAATCATGCTGTGCAGTCGGAGGATAAATATTTGCAAACTGGCTAACCCCCTGATCCTTCGACTGCACAGCATGATTTTCTTCTTGTTTACATCTTTGTTTAAACTTTTTTTTTCAAAACCTAGTATAAAGCCGACGAAAAACTCCAACGAACGAATCATTTTCTGAATCCGTTATACTCCTTTTTACTTCGGTGACAATGACACCCTTTATAAATTTTCACATGCAAAAATAAAACAAAAAATGGACAACCCCTAAACCCCTGTTTATTCAATAGCACAGAAAAAAGAAATATAAATTTATGAGTGGAGCTGCCGAGTTTAGATAAAACATGAAAACAGATTTGTGTGAGAATGGGTATTATTTTAATGTTCACAGAAATAAATGAGAAATCGTCATGACATTTTCATTTCCCTTGTTTGAGTCTGCACTTTGAAATAATTTACAATATTTTTCAGTTTAACTGAACTATCTTTTTTTTTTCGTAAAAATGATTAAAGTCGTCATCTATATGACGCCCTCAGATCAAATAAAAAGTCAAGATGGAACGTTGCAAACAACAAAGTGAAGCCGATTAAAACTAAGCCTTGCCGTACAAATACACAATTACACCCACTCATGGACAACGCAATTACGCATAAGCTTGTCGTTCGAGCTCATAGATCAAATAATAAAGCTCGACTGACAAGCTAAGGGGTAGTTTCGTTGTCCGTGAGTGCGTGTAATTGTGTATTTGTACGGCAAGGCTTACTTTGAACCGGCTTCACTTTGTTGTTTGCAACGTTCCATCTTGACTTTTTATTTGATCTGAGATGACGCCACACATCAAACATACGCCTGTAACGTTCTCTGAAACGCTCTCGTTAATCGCTTGTTTATTTTCACAAAACGCTTTTGAAATGTTACTTTTTCTTTATTCTGACATTAATGTCACAAACGTGAACTTTTTCGTTTAAGATCCGTGTGACAGTGGACAGCTCTATTTATATAAAAGGAGAAAAGGACAAACATAATATTATTACGAGCTCACATTTAGCACCACTTTGACTTATGTAATTCTATAAATATTGACTCTCTGCACGTGTTGGGTGAAACTGTAAGTGCAGAGAGTAATTGCAATAAATAAATAAGAATCTAAGAGTTTTCTGAGAGAGAGAGCACGGATGTCGTAACATTTCTGTTATACCTCCTCATTCATAAAGTAATATTCTAAAGTATTTTTAGTTATTAATAGGTCTGTAAAGAATAAGAATTTGATCATCATCATGATATTCAGAAACCTGATTTATCAACGTTGTTTTCGATACAGATGTAGAATTTACTTTCGATAAATAACAGGTTTGCATAATTGTGTAACTTCTTTATCTTATTAAATTGTCTGAGCCAGTGCTGGTTGGTGTTCGAAATTACTAATGTGTATTTTGCTTAGGTTTGGTTTTATTCGCTTCTTGTTCGCTTTCTAGTTCTATGTTATATTGATTTTATTAAATAAATTCTCTTTATAGCAGACTAGCTTCTGCCCGCGGCTTCACCCGCGTTTAAGGTGTTTCATCATCCCAAGGTAATATAAACTATGCTATGTCCTTCCCAGGATCTCTGGGAAGACTGTCTCCATGCCAAATATTATCTAAATTGGTTCAGTAAATTAAGAGATTACCCACTACAAACTCACAAACTTTAACTCTTTATAATATTATTAGTATATTAGGATAAATATATTATGTTTTGTTATTGTGTAGCGATTTGCACATAAATTCATGTTGCATTATTATTCGTTTCAAGAAATAACCTCAAGGAGAGTTACCATCTTATCTTATCTTATCTTGTGGAGGGACCGAGAATTAACTCGGACACTTCGACCCATTGGGATCTATTGTGGTCCCCTAGATACCTTACTCCTCCCCAATCTCGTTGAAAACTCTTTTCATGAATTTTACAACGAGACTGGGAGATATGAGCCTATAGTATTCTGGTCTTGGATATCCAACCCCTAAGAGACTCATTCGCTTACCAGCCAGTGCATCGCATGTGCAAAGAAGGTGATCCATGCGTTCCGTATGTTCCCCACACAACCTGCACATGGGTGTCGCGGTTAAACCCATCTTCATGAGCATGTCGTTGGTTCCAAAGTGCCCAGTAAAGGCCCCAAGCAGGTAGCGGATTTGCCCCCTGCTCATGTTCCAAATGCATTCCCGGGCTTTGAACGTAGAGCCTAGGAATTTCTTGGAGTGTTGTAGACCGGTGCTAGATTGCCAATGAGTTCGCTGTCTGTGATCTGCAAACTCCCTAAATGCGGCCTTTACGAGGCACGTCGAGATGCCTACACATGGTTCTGGACCCACAAAGTCATTTGCTGAGCCCTCTCTTGCCAGTTCATCTGCCATTTCGTTACCATGGATTCCTTTGTGCCCAGGGACCCACATCAGTCTTACCCTGTTGTGCTTCCCAAGCCTGTTTAAGGTTTGGACAGCATCCAGAATAAGTCCGGAGTCCACTTTGTAGGATGCCATGGCTTTGATTGCAGCCTGACTGTCACTAAGAATATATATGGATTTACCTCTAGTTCCTCTATCTATATTCTCTTGAGCACAGGTTATTATGGCATAAGTTTCCGCTTGGAATACAGTTGCCATTTTCCCTAGGCTTTTGCTACATTTGTAACCTTTTGCGTATATTCCCGCCCCTGTACCTGATTCCATTTTGGATCCATCAGTGTACCACACCAGACTGTCTTGTTCTGGTGGATCGATTCCCTTCGTCCAGTCCTCTATTGTAGGGATTTGGACCTTGAAAGACCTTTCAAACACAAACATAGTTTGCATTTTATCGGATAACATGCTTGTTACCCGATCCAGGCCTTCATTCCCGTCAAACTTTGTATGGTTGGTCCTAGGCTTAGAGGCATCCCATAGTCCAGCCACAGCAAGTCGATGTAATGTCTTCCTTGCCTCGAATTCAACCATCATATGCAGAGGAGGGATATTGAGGTATCTCTCAATCGCTGCCGTAGGTGTTGTCCTGAAAGCACCCGTGATGCCTAGACACACTGTTCTTTGTAATCTGGTGAGTGGCGCTTTGCACGAGGCAAGCTTTGTTCTGGGCCACCACACTATGCTGCCGTATGTGATAATAGGTATTATCATTGTCCGGTACAGCCATCGTATCACTTTGGGCTTTAACCCCCAAGTTTTACCGTAGGTGGAACGACACATGCCGAACACTCGTAGGGCTTTCGTCGTAATATTTTCCACATGAGTTTTCCACCTGAGTTCTCTATCAAGCGTTACACCCAGATATTTTACTTCGGTAGACCAGGGCAGCTTTATTCCATTAAGGGAATGCTCTCCTAGGTTTCCTAATTGTCTCTTCCTCGTGAATGGAACAATGACTGCTTTGCTTGGGTTGATAGAGAGGTGGTTCCCTGCACACCATTCCTCTGTCATCCTCAATGCCTGTTGTACTAATCCAGAGACTATGTTCGGGAATTTACCATTAACCATTATAGCTATGTCATCTGCATAGCCTACTGTGTAGAATGGTCCAGTATTGAGCTTGGTAAGTAGCGAGTCTACTACCAAGCACCACAATAATGGTGACAGCACTCCACCCTGCGGACAACCTCTTGTTGTTTTTGCACTAAGTCTGTCACCCATCAGTTCCGATCTGACTATTCTGCTTCTCAGCATATAGTCAATCCAGTTGCACGTGGTATCATTGATGCCATATTCCTTTGCAGCGATGCGTATGGACTCAAATGTTGTCTTGTCGAAGGCTCCCTCTATGTCAAGGAAAGCCCCGACACAGATCTCTTGTCCCTCTAGCGCAGCCTCGGCTCGACTCGCAACATAGTGCAATGCCGTTTCTGTAGATTTACCAGGGCTGTAGGCGCACTGTAGTTTATGTAGAGGGAAGATTTTAAGTGGTCCCTCTCTTAGGTACCTGTCTACCAGTTTCTCCAGAGCTTTTAAGAGAAAGGATGATAGACTAATTGGCCTGTAAGCTTTAGCTTCTTCGTAAGTCGGCCTTCCCACCTTCGGTATAAAGGTGACTTTGACCTCCCACCATGCCTTGGGTACGTACCCAAAGGCTATGCAGGCTCTGTAGAGCTTACTCAAATGAGGTATCAAAACAGATGCCCCTTCTTGCAATAGTATTGGGTAGATGCCATCCGGACCAGGGGATTTGAGAGGCTGGAAGCCCGCTATGGCAAGCTTCAGTTTATTTTCATCTACCACTTTCTTTGCCGTGAGCCAGTTATTTTTGGACGTGTGCCTTGTGAGCTCGTCCCTTGTGACTGGATCCTCTTCATCGCTGTCGCGTAGTATACATTCCGGGAAGTGAGTTCTAAACATCACGCCCAGAGTGTCCTGTCCAGTTTCCGTTAGATACCCATTCTCATCCTTTACAGATGATAGTGGGTTTGTCTTAGTCATGGACATCGCTTTGCACAACCTCATTCCATTCGGCAGAGCTTCGATGGAGGTGCAATGCTGCCGCCAACTAGTTCTTTTGGCCTTGCGTACCGCCATCTTATACCTCGTCAGCATGCTATGATAGTCAGAGAAGTCTTTCCTGACTTTTGCATCATTGAAGGCCTGTCGTGTTTCCTGACGTATTTTAGCTAGTTCAGGAGTCCACCATGGTACCCTTTTGCAAAAGGCCTTTTTCTCTGGGCAGTTATCTACCCATGCATTGATGGTGCCCATCTTGATTCTATCTGCTTCAAATTCTATATCTAGTATGGAATTGAGCTTACCTTTAGGGCTCCCCAGATTTACTTTTAGGTCCCTCCTGTACGAGTCCCAATTTGTATGTCTTGGGTTTCTCCTTCGTCTAGTTTCGGCTTCTGCCGCCGTCCTAAACCTAAAGCATATATAATTATGGTCAGACAGAGAGATTTCGTCCGATACATGCCAATTCTCGATGTAAGCGCTGGCCTTGTTTGAAGCCAGTGTCAGGTCAATAACTTCAGTTCTCGCCGAGGTCCTGAAAGTAGGTTTATTGCCTGCGTTAAGGATTTGTAAAGAAGAGCTTACCACAAAGTCCAACAAATCCTCCCCTCGTTTGTTGACATCTGAGCTGCCCCAAACGACATGGTGTGCATTCGCATCGCAGCCAAGTATCAGGTCGAGGTTTTCTTGGTTGCCGTAGTCAACCAGTCTTCTGATTAGTGGTGTTACTGGTTCCTTTTGTTCATATGGGAGGTAGGCAGAGGCAAGGATAATTTTCCTTTTCTCTGTGCCCATCCCCACTTGGATCAGAGTTGTTGTGAGATCCCTGTAACAGAAAGTACGTAAGGGCATTGCCTCTATACCGCCCCTGATATAGATGCAAGTCCTCGCGTCATTAGTTGGACAGTCATAGAGCACCATGCCTCCTGTCCCACCTAAGCCTTTTATAGTCCCCTTATACAGATAAGGTTCCTGTATCAAGGCAACGTCAAATGTGTTAAGCTTCAGTTGCCGAGCCAGAAGGGCAGTAGCGGCTCTGCAATGATGCAAATTAATTTGTACACACCTTAGTCCCTCCATCTTGGATTATTTGATGGGCCTGTGTCAATATAGGAGGGCCCTAGTTTTGAGGCTCCTCCTCCATTGCCTGGCTCTCCTCAGGAGCAATCGGCGACTGAATCCCCAGGGTGTCGAAGTCCCCGAGGATGTCATCCTCGTGGTCTGCCTCTGACGCCCTGGTCCCAATCTCTGCCTCCTGCGATGCGCCGTAAGCAGAGATTTCCTCGATGGCCTCCTCACGTCGGTGTAGTCCATCCTCGGAGGGTTCCGCCTCTGCTTCTGCAGTGGGTGCCTCTCCCTTATCTTCTTCCAGGAGCTTGAACGAGTACCGTTCAATTCCTCCTGGAAGAGAGTAGCCCGCGGCCTTGATGACCCCAGCGGACACCCCGTCCATGAGGACGATACGACGGATGCTCTGTGAGAGTATTCACGACCTTCCAGTCGCTCGTCCTCAAGGCAGGGTTAAGCCGCTGGAGCAGTCGAATGGCCCGGGCAGAGTCCTGCAAACCTTGAGTTTCAAGGAGCCAAGTTCCACATTGTGGATGGCCCCCCGAAACCAGCTAGCTGCATCAGAGTTGTCGCAGGATACATGAACTGCACCTGCGACAACTCCGGGAGCAACCGTTAGAACAGGCAGAGGATCCGGCGCCACTTCCAGTTTCCCAATTATGAGCTCCTGGATTGGCACCAAGTCCTCCGCCCTCAAGTACTCCTCCGGGTACCTGACTGTGACGACAGCGAGTTTCACAGTCGCCACCGCATCCCTAAAGGATCCGGTTGAGGATGATTGCCCTTGGGTCTTCATCCTCTTGGCCGCCATGTCCCCGCTGTCGCCGCTGAGAGCAGCACGCGGTCTCTTTGATGGGCCCTCCGTAGGAGTCCCCTCTAGAGCCGCCTGCTGTCTCAGCTTTTGGCGCTTCTTTCTGCGCGCCTTAGATCGTCCAACCGGAAGCCAGCCTGGTTCATGCCGGCCGCCGGGAGACGACGAGGTGCTGTCTTTGCCGGTCGCGTCCGGGGCCCCAAGGTCCGAGGTCATTCGACCTCCGACACAAGGGTCACGTGTCGCGCCAGTTTTGGCAGCACCTTTGTGCCCGGTGGGCTGGTTTGCAGTTTCGCCCTTAGGTGGTCCCGCAGTAGTACCGGCCCTCGGCAGTGCCGCAACAGTACCGTCATTTGACAGTCCCACCGCAGCCCCACTTCGAGACGACCCCACTGCAGTCTCGCCTACGGGCGCTCCTGCTACGGAAAATGCAGTCCCGGCTTGCGCCGGTCCCGCCGTCTGGTGTGCAGTTCCGCCCTTCAACGGTCCCGCAGCAGTGCCGACCCTCGGCAGTGCCGCAGCAGTACCGTCATTTGACAGTCCCGCCGCAGCCCCACCTCGAGACGATCCCACTGCAGTCTCGCCTCTGGACGTTCCTGCTATGGAAAATGCAGTCCCGGCTTGCGCCGGTCCCGCCGTCTGGTGTGCAGTCCCAGCTTTCGCCGGTCCCGCCTTTTGGAGCGCAGTCCCAACTTTCGCCGGTCCTTTCGCCTTGTGGTTTTTTTTTTATGTTAAATCCATTTAAAAATCCCGATATAAATTTCATCTCTCGACTTTCCCCACCCTCCATGGAGTGCCCAAGTGGCGATGCTACGGTAGCACCAGGGATTAGCCGAGAGATATAGCCCTCCCCCATCAGTTGCTCACGAGACTGCACGACACCAACTCACACTACTACCACTAGCGATGCGAGCGAGCGCCGCCGTCTGCAAGCCCCCAATGGGAGTGAACTCGCCTGGGGGCCGTCTGACCGGACCCCGCAGCCGATTGACCATAGCTGGCTAGGCTACGGCCTCCCGTGTCGGAAGAAATCCGGGCCAAAGTGATGTGTTGTGTGCAGCCTGCTCCACTCAATCACCAGGATCCCTTCATCCCTCCATACGGGTCCCCGCGCACGGCACAAACACGCGGGAGGTCATTGCTATCCAACATTTTCTTTGTTCAATGGTGGACACCCAGGGGCATGACCTCGCCACCCCTGTGATACGTCGCCCGGTGATTTCAGTTACGTCTATTTCAGAGGGAATTAAACCAATAACAGGGCGGCAACCACGAGAAGGAAAATCACCGCACTTGCCTTGAGGATCTACACGACCGTAGCGCTCTCCCTCAAGACCACGCCACCTTGCCGGCTCTGAAGGAGCCAGGCAAGGTAGGACTGCATCGACAAAGCCAAGCCCTACAGGGCTTGTCGCTGACAGCTCAAAGCGTAAGTTTGCTAACACAGACCAGCCCCTAAAGGATACGATATGGAGAGTTACCATACATTACATTTCTCTTCATTATACGTCTCGCCTGACATAATTTTCCCTTTACAAGGACCAAGAAACGCTATATCAATAAGAATGAACGTTTCATTTAAAGAGGTCTACTTATTATTATTACAGAGTACCTGAAATTGCGAAACATAATAATACTAAGTTAAGTTATTATGTTTGTTCTAACGCGTTTTGTAGGAATAATTTAACACTGGAATAATAAAAGCCTGTAGTTGTATGAATTTAGAAAAGCAAGGTTAAGCAAAATCTTTTAATCTCAAAACCTACATATTTGACGCTGATCCATTGAATTGCTGTATAATTAGATTATGATAAATGATGATGATGAGATGATGGTTTTTCTTGACTCATTTTAGCCTATGTTCTCACGTTTCGAGGTATCGATATGACATGATGTAAATTACATTCTGAAATTGATTAAATATATTAATACCCTATCTCCAAAAAGAGAACTTTACAGGGTGTCCCAGAAATCGACGTCAAGCCGTAAATGGGTGATAGACCAAGTTATAACAGTTCTCAGAAAAATACGAAAAAAAATCTATCTCATGTTTTTAAAAAATATGTTCACTTTAAAAATTTACTAAAAAAATCAATCCCTGTAATGGTTCTTTAACTCCAATTGCTACAAATCCCATAATTTATCAATTTTTTTATTATTATGTAATCTTGAATAATGCTTGTGTAGATTTTTGCCTAAAATTTAAAGCCAACTCCTCCTACTTAGAAGAAAATTAAACTTTTTCAAAACCAAATTATTCAAATTTACTGTTTCGCCCAACTTTAACTGACTGTACTGAAAAAAAAATGTACTACGCTAGTTTGGCAAGTAACATGAAAAATTGGCGCATTTAATAAGGATTCAAAAATGGTGTAACATTTGCTAGATTACGTTTTCAATAATTGGTCAAATTTTTTTTTGTAAATAGTATCGGTTTTTACCCAAAATGTCCATACTTCCTTAAAATGACTTTAGCTTACCTAAAGCTTAGCTAAACTCCGTTTCTAATTCGATAGAGACGGAGAGAGTCATTTTGAGCTGCCAGAGATTTTGAATGGCGCAGTTTATTATATTTCTGGGACAACCTGTATACATCGCAAAAATAACTATCGTTATTTTGCTAAAAAAATCAACAACGAACGAGAAATAAATACCAAAGCAGGCCTTAGGCGTCGTCCTTACATTGTCATTGGTTACATTATGCGATTTCTTAACACGATAGCCATCGCGCGAGCACAGAAACACATTTTCAGTGTGCGATGTAATCGCATCGTTAACTCATACGATCTTTAACCAATGACGACGCCTTAGTCTAAGAAGAAAACGGGATATGTTAAAAGGAACAAAAATATTATTCCTAAAAGCTTAATAACATAATATCACAAGATCATCAAGTCTGCCGCCTGAACCATAGCACCTTATAGGCTTATCTTAGTCCAGTAGCTTTATTATGTAACTAGTGGTGTTTACCTTGTAAGTAATGAGGTCATTTAATATTTCTTTTCACGATGATAGAAATGTTGAACTACTTAGTGGAAACCTTTGAAGTTGAAATATGGAGGTTCAGAATATAAATTTTGGAGCAAATGAGGTTTAAATGCGTAAATTCGTTTTTTAAATGATACATTATTAACGTTTAGGTAGGTACCGATATTTTCGCTTATCGTCTGTCTGTTTTAGAATTGTTCATACTAGGTAATTTAATTATTTTTCTTTTAATCATAAAATCCACTGCTCTTAAAAATACCTTAGCACACATATTGTACTACTCCTTTAATACATAATTTTGTTATGGATAATTTTATTTTGATATTTAATTAAGTAGTTTATTGCCACAAAACGACACGGTAGTTGAATGGACTTCGTCCGCAGAATCAATTACAATCTCCGATGTTGGCAATCCCAACCCTGAGATTCCTTGCGTTGAGAAAAAGTATAAACACTCACCTGGATAGGCAGGGATTGAAGGTATCAGCTACACTCGGGACTACGGGGCCGGCCGGCGTGGCGGATATTCAATATGCACTACAAGTTCACGTTTTTGCTTGATTTCACTTCACAAGGAGGGTTACGAGAACCAATCAGTTAATCACTTTCTAGCGAAGCCTTTTGGGTAATTTTTAACCCTATTTTTTACCAGACACAGTGCGGGAGCAGTTATCTGCTTTTCGCCATTTTTTCAAGTCCTAGTTTTCACTCTCACCGCAGTGAGGCGCTAGCGCGCCAGCGGTATAGCGCTAATTTTGAATTAGGAAGGGAAACAATTTGGATAGGATATTTAGAAGGATAGGCTTAATGTTTATCCAGTAGTGCTTACACTTCGAAGACACAAACATTGAAGGCGTCGTCGGTTGCGCAATCTTCGACGGAGATGTAATGGCTCGTCTCCACCAAATTTAAATAGGACATGCCAATTTTCATTGAATAAATATTAGATTTGGATGAGCATTTTCATCAGTTTTACTGAACTGAAATGAATTTACAAAGAGATATTAATTTATTGTTACTTGCTAGCGCACACGACGTAGCTGAAGCGGAGCTGTGAACCTGCCACACGGTTTATTGGGTATTCAATTGTCAGTTTCACCGACCGATAACACGATTAATATTTTTCAGTATATTTAGATATATTTTTTGCAAGGAAAAAAATAAACCATCATGGTTTCTTTCACGGGCCGGTGGTAAAGTGTATGAATCAAGTGTTATAATACCTATGATACGTGGACATACTCAACTGTCAGTCAAATGGATTGGCAGGATAGTTTACTCTGACAACTCTAATTTAGGGTAAAAGCTTGCGACGATCTGACCTTCGTCATTTTATAATAGCTGGACGTTTATCTGTGTATGTACCCAATACAGGTAAGAACGATGAACGAATATGAAGTTTAAGTCGATTTGTCTCGGTTACTGGCAATGTTTAAGTTACGTAAATATTGCCGGTATAGAACCAAGTAAACCCGTATGTATTATACGTACAGATTGACCTGTTTAAAGTTAATTTTTGACTTCTTCTTTCATGTTGAATAAACTATTGTCTCAACGATTCAGATTTTATTCGACCAGTATCTAGCTACTCGGACAGCTCTTTCATTCGCTACGTTCAAATCCTGCATACAAACAAACATACAAGGAGGTGGGCCATATCTTGCGAAGGGGCTCCACACTGGCGCTGTGTTTTGGATGGGTTTTTGATACTCCATTTGGCTAGGTTGTTTCTACAGCGGCCAACCTAGGTCCGCAATCGGCTTAGCGATTTCTAGATTGGCTACTGCAGTCCGTGCAATTATTGACTGTTTTGATTGTATATTACATTTTCAGTTTTCCACGTAAGCACTTACTTTTTAAGTTTTCTACATTTTTGACAGTTTTTACCGAAAGATTTTTTTCAATTGAAATAAAAATTCTGATCCCATTCAGCGCTCATAGAATATTCCAGTAAAATTGTCGACGAGTGTGACTGTAAAATGTTATGTGCGCACAAATTGGCAATTTTGTCCTCTAACGCTCGGCACAGCTAAATGGAACGATTACGATATTGTTCGCTTTAGAATAAAATAATTTTCAAGACTGGAAAATGACTTAACCATATCCGTTTTATTACTTTGTTTTCTTAAATAGTTACCTAATGGAATAAGTCTACAATAGAAATATCTATAGATCTTTATTAAATTGGTGCCACGATTTTTATGGTTTAAAAATAACACTAGACAAACAACCGTTGTAATTTTTTGTAACAATTTAGAACAAAAATACAAAGCCCACGCAGATAAAAAGGTAACTAACAAACATACGTACCATCTTATTACATGAAAATTTTTCGATTCAGAAAACTTTGTACTTAAAAAAAGAGTTAGTGGTAAGTAGGGTGAGTGGTCTAAGGACGCTCTCGGATTAGCCGAGCAATCTTTTTACCAGTAACTTTAATCGAAATGGGGTCACTAAATGTGTAATACGACAACATGCCAACATCTTTTAACTTTGTTTTTTATTGACGTGAATAACAACAAGAGAGGGCGGGGTTATGTCTTTGGAAAGTTAAACGAAACTGCGAGCCTCCTTACGACAAGGTTCATAACTTGTATGATACTGTTAAAAAACTCATTCTCTTAATAAATTTCTAACAGAATATTTTTATTGATCAGGGCATTTTTTTGAGTAAACAGGCTCCTTCTGGGTAAACTCACTCCATCGTCGACTCTGTCTCTGTCACCTATGACTTAGACTAGAGTCAAGAGCAAACCCATCTCAAATAAAAAAAAATACGATCTATAATGCATTCAATACAATGGACACCTGGGTATTGTTTGAGTAAATTACTCGCAACTGGTTGGGATTACTTTAGCCTTATTAAAGTAATAAGAACAGTTTTGTTGTCATATTTATTATTGTAAGATTATTAAGTCTGTAAGATTTTGACTATTCTGTACAATGTTGCTATCACTGTAGTGTGTTAAAGCTAACAGCTCCGTATCGTAATATGATTGCAAATGCAATATTGATAGTACAGCCGTTTTAAGTTTGATCTCATTTATATTTGCCAACTGTTTCCCTCTCGGCCGGTTTCTTGCGCAGTCAACTGACGAAGGTCTCGCAAAAGGCAATTTGACTCCCTGTCCCACCCACACAATAAAAGAAAACTGAAATCTATAGCTTACTAATTAAAAACACATCTCGTGTGGAAACAACGATTCGGCGGTAAAAAAGTTCTTGTATTCAGGGTCAATTTAATTTGTAAGGGTTAGTAACAGTCAGATCTAAAGGATCCATGTTAGAGACAGACAAAAGAAAGGAATCGTTTCAAGTACAGAGTAACGGGCTTTCAGGAATCTAAAATGTTCTACATGCGCAATCAGCGGCATTTAAAATATCAAGTTGGTACTAGAATAAATAAAAGCGGTGCAATTATGTGGCTAACAGAAGCTGTGATTCAAAGAGCTAACAGCTAACAGAAGCTGTGATTCAAAGACATGAACTAACAAAACATAAAGCATCTGAACCTGGACAATTGTGTTCGGCGTCGGTTGCACTTGATTCTGTTGTGGCTTGTTTCCGAGAACTGTCTAGAAACACTTTTGGTCTCGGTAAAGCAATGAGGTTTAATAAAATGGCTTCTGTCTGCTTGCCCGGGTTTAGGATTTCAGCCCTCAGTGTAACGTTTAAATACGATAATATTACGATACAGACGTGAGAGCGATAACACACCTGTGCACTTCCCTGCTGATGTTAAACTATAGATTTAAAACTTTATTATCTAACTAAGTATTTCTTGATCTTAGTCAAACGTATCCATCTTAATTAGAACCAATCCTTTTTTCTTCTATAGCCAGATGATACCAAAAGATAAATAGACAATTAACATAACACAAGTCATTGAACGGATACTTATAATGCGTAACTGAATTAATAATATTTGTTTAGTCCTTCACAAATACAGCTAATAACGCCAATCGAAACTGTTATCAATATTAAATTACCTAGCTATTTCTCCAGTTCTATATGATAAATAAAAGCTAATTTTAATATTAAAATGTCTGTGTTGATTATTGTACTTGTTGTTTTGACTGTGTTTTTTGATGACACAAATAACCAATCAGATCGCATTGGTTGGAATATCGACAGAATAGAATTTTCCAAATCGGTCCAGGCGTCTTTGGGTAATCGGGGAACTTACATAAAAAATTGAGAACTGCCACCATTTTTAAAAGTAGGTTAAAAAGTTAATTAAATTTTACAAATTCCATGCGTATTTCAAAAAAATTTCAGTTTCTGATTTTATCCTCCATTGAATTAAAAAAAAAACATTCACGTCGGAATACTTTTGAATATTCTGTCAAATTTAATAATCAACAATTCAGTCTCGGGCTCCCGAAATATTTAAATACACAAACACAATGCTAAGTAGAGATACCTATTCACATTTTGCTTTTTGTTTTACAAACAGTAACAGAAGAACGGACGTGGAGTAAATACATATATGAGGTATTTTTAAGTGGTGGGTAAAGGGGAGGGAGGAACTTTAACAATTCATTTGTTTTGTGTGTTGTTTGACGACGTCTCACTCAATAGAAATCTGAATAACAATTGATTAAAAATGACTTCTGTACTTCTACTAACGGTTCCAAAAATGCTTGGTTTTTTGTCTGTGGGGCAAACAAATCAATTTGGTATTTCAGAACTAGAGTATACGCTATTTGTACAAATCACTGCAACATTGAATTAATACACGTGAAACGATACTTTTAAGGCACGCACACTTCAGGGCCTACATAACCTTTAAACCTTTAGTGCCGTAAAACGGTAAATTTCTAAAGCATACTCCTTAGTAACAGCTAGGTTAAAACGTTTGAAAAAAAATATTATTGATTGATGTACATAATTTTGAACAAGGTTTTTTCGTGAAACTAATAGTTTTGCTTAAAAAAAAAAATTCACAACACGATATTTTTTCGCAACTTTTGGAAATTCCTCCAAAACGACTTAAGTGTTTAAAAATATTTTTACACAGATAAATTGATGGCTGGAATTTCTTTATAACTAACATAGTCTATGTAAATCGAAAAATATTTTGCAACAAAACTGTTCAAAAGGAGGTTCAATTAAAAATTGATATGTTGGCATCGGGCGGGCGCACGGCCCGTACTGCGTTAACTTGAGGCGTTTTTAGCGCCTTTATGAATTAATGTTATAAATTAATCCACAAAATGACCCAGCCCACATATGAGGTAAATGTAGTTCATATTCATCTGTATCACGCTCACATATGCTGCATTACTGCACTCGAACTTCACTTCCGATACTCACTGCCGCCTGCTATTGTCCTCGCCACTCTATACATCGCATATTGTTCGTAGTCCTTTCACGATTATTCCAATGTGAAAATGTCTGGCCATGTCTACTTGATTGTCGTTCCGTGTACAGGTACTTTGCCGTGAAAAACTAACTTTAGTAGAACTAGTTTCATTTCATTAATGTAGAAAAAGTAAAATGTTAAAAGATTATTAAAACATTCCTTTATCAATCAAGATTGTAAGAGGATACAATATCCAGTGACTCGTGAGGCATTATTGCACATCACTGACCAGTGATCGCAATGCAATGCTAAGTATTTGCGCCAGTGGAACGCCGCACCAATGAGAGTATGCATAAATTCGAGGAACACGTCTTGTTTGTAGACGAGCAGCTATTTCGATATCTACATATTTCTTTTTTTAATAATCAAAATATAAATTAATATTATTATTAGATACTAATGCTATATTTAAATAAATTGAATGACATGAAAAAAGAAACAACCCTTAAATTCAGTGAAGACTTGTTATTCATATTTTCGTATGAAAGAATTTATGTTTTGTTTGTATTGCTTCAGGAATTACTCGGTATTGCGCGCTTACACAGTTTGTACAGGATCCTGCATGAGATTAGTAAAGTAATGGTAAATAGAAGTGACATTCGTGTGTTATGTTTGTACGCACAGAAATAGATTTTGTACGTACCTTATGTACCTATTTAAAGAGAAATTCAAAAAGTTATGTTTTAAAATTAACGAAGGGAAAAATATATTCTCTAACAAGCTGCCCCGGCGAACTTCGTACCACTTCAAACAAATGTATGGAAAAAATGTGTATCTAAAGTGGCATTGTTTTGAATTTCAGAATAATCGACAACGCCATTTTCTGGCATTACCGGAACCAGTATTCAACGCTATGTTCATTTCAGTTCGTGTTTTGTTTCTGTCTTGTATTAGAGATGGCGCTGTGTTCGCAAAACGTATAGGAAAATGAATTTTCTTCATAATTTTGGTTTTCCATTAATATTGCCGAACAGTTATTCTGTTATTCGGAGCGAAGATAAATACAACAAATCAATGATCATGAAAATCGATCGAGCCGTTCTTGAGTTATAAATGGTGTAACTAACACGACTTTGTTTTATATATAAAGATGATTAGACAAAATAAAAACCCTTTCGATCCATACAACAAAATATAACTTGACTCTTTGCTACCTCATGAATTGTTTCTCTGTCAAGTGCTAGCACTTCTAATCTCCTCACTCGCTCTAACTGTAGATAGTGGAATATCCTTCAATTGTAGCATTATGCTGACGGTATGCTCGGACAACAGGGACATCTATCTAATTTACGATATCATAACTTACTCGCCGAAACTACGGTGTGATATTGTTTTGTAATTTGTTGATTAAAACGATCGTTGCTTGGAACGTTATACGAGTAAGTATATTGTGTGTTGAAAGTCTATTGTGTGAGTAACGAGTTTTTGGTTCCTTTTTGTGTTTCAGTAAGTGAGCTGTACACGGGATAACAGTGTACAGTACCGCTGTCCAGTGCCTAAGGTTTTATTTTTAAACGAATATTTTAAATATGCTCCATTTTCAAAGCTTTGTGTCGACTACCTCAATGTTGTTGTACGATATGGGTATTTGTTTTATTTATTCAACTTTTCCACACAGCAATCATAAATACGAAATTTATAATTGACAGTAGGTGTCATTCTGAAAAAAGCTAGCATTATCTTGTTGTATAGGTACCTACTTTGTTCAATCTCTCGCTATTTTCCTAGTATATAAAAGCAACGTAGGTATCTACATACCTATATACTATAATACGGATTTTATTAATAAAACAAATTAGTTAACCTTAATTATAATCATTTCGGTTGCTTGTGTTATTAAGAAAGGAGCGTTAAGTGTGAATAAACCAAACTGGCGATAAACATTTTCTATTGTTTGCCTGATTGATACAGTTCAGATTATTTCGCTAACTCCGCGACGCCCAGAGCTTTACACGAGTAAATGTTTGCTTACATCACCTTTATAACTATAGATAGAAAGAGGACTATTGGATGACAATAGTCTAAAACTTTCGTTTTCTTATGGCATAGTACGAGTATATTTGCCAAGATTCACTTATCCGTGTCAGGAAATGAAGCGTATTTACGGCGGCGGTCGCCTGAGTACAACGTACTGTCCACTGAATCTATATCACATAATAATAAATGATTGATTGGTAATAAAATGTATTATGTCCTTAATAGGTTTGTTCTATTATTAGATATCCCTATATGACTACGATGTGGTCGTCGTCAAAAAGTACACTTTACGATACAAGACTCAAGTAGCAATTTTATTAATGGTCTTCGTCTTCTGATTACTGCGCGAGCGGAATCACGTGCAAAACTGATATTAGTACTATATAATACATACATACCGGGCCTTGCACGTATTTGAACAATAAATTACTACGCTTAGTTGCAGCAGTGGCTCCCGCTTGAATAAATTTCATATTTATTCCAGAAGCGTCCTCGATGCCGACACTTCAGGGCTATGAAAGTAAAACTTGTGTTTCATTAATTGCTGTGACGCCTACAGCGGGCACGTCATGACATTTTAATACCTAGGATATCGAGCTTGTACAAACAGTAGTAAGTACTGTTTGATTGACGTTGGATAAACTTTTGCATTGTAAGAGGAAAAAGTCTAGCCAAGCCTGGAAAAGCGTTAGCCAACTTCATGAGGAAAAGATCCCAACAAAATGAGGAAGAGTCACCACTACAGAGGCAGCGATGTGTAAAGTTAGTTAAGTGACCGTACAGACACGAGCAGGCGAGTGACTAAATTGTATTAGTTCAGGATCCTCAACTAACTTTGTAAATATGAACAGTCTAATTACTACACCATATACGGCAATGGTGTGGTGACAAAATTCTCGCCTAACATTTTGTCCCGCGACCATAAACGTGCTGAGAATATTATCCAGTCTGCATTAATACATTAGAGCTAAAAACTAAACTAGAGAGCTATCAACATAACATCAAAACACTAAATATATTCAGGGTAGTTTATCATTTATATATATTTTTTTCTATTTTGGTCTCGATTTGTTCTCTGCTCGTAATTCTTATTTTAGTAATCTCTTGTTTTCGAAACTTTGGGTTTCGAAAACAAGAGATTACAAAAAACTTAATACTATGGGCAAAAAGGCGGTCTTATCGCTGACAGCGATATCTACCAGACAATCTTTGGATGGACTAAAAAACTAAAGATAAAACAGGGGGTAGGGGTTTGATATAAGTTTTTTTTCCGGTTTTTTTGATAGAACCAGCCACGATTCAAAATCGTAATCTTTAATATTGGTCGAAATCATTTCACACATTTACGATTCCGAGTGCCGTATAAATATTCAAGGGATAAGGCGCAAGCTCTCACCGCAGTCAATATTTGAATAAATGCTATTTGGCAGCTTTCAGTAAACATAAATGTGTACGACATCCAAGCCTTTAATCAAGCATGCGCACACTCTATCCCTTTACTAATAGATTTCAAAATACGAATTTACGTACCACTACAAACCACACATGTCTCGAATGCATCTCGTTGCCGAGTCTGACTAACACCACATTACATTTAGCAGCAGATAGTTTAGTACTTTGCTGGTTTAAACTACATACTATTTGTAGCAAAAACCTTTTCTGAGCTGTTAGACTTATTGATCAGTTGATATTGAAATAGTGGTCTAGAAATCTACCTTGATCCGTTCACAGTCCGTTTTGTGTAAATGAGGAGAAGGTACTATCTTAATTTTTATTTGTGGTTTGGTATTGAAACTGAAATAATTTCAGGCAATATTTGTCTACAATATCAGAGGCCTAACAGATATTTTAAAGGAAATGCAAACAACAATCCGTTTAAGTTTAATGACATAAAATATTTAATATATGAAAGTGTCATTCTTGGAAAGAAAAAAACGCCAAGAAGAAACGCGTCTAAACGTAACAACCGACTTAACTTTCAAACGACACTTAAAATAATTTGATTTATCGTTTTGCATCTAACAGCCGCTTACGGCAGTAACGCCATCAGCCCCTGTACCATGACCTATCAAAACTATAATGGTTTGACTGTGTAAAAGGGAGAGATGAATACAAGTTATATACATTTTGTCCCTTACGCACACTGGAACACACAAATAACCTTGCTCTGGTTACGTCACCACACTGAAGGGACAAGTTTAGTCTACAGAAGGTCGACCATTACGAGTTATAAAATTTTTTAATCTAGCATTTTGAGTTGGCGCCAAATAACACAAATGCAAATTAATAACCATAGGCGTAGAATTAATGTAGCTAGGTTGATCTTCGTTGATAGTTTTTTTTTGGCGCCACCTAAAATGCTAGACCAAAGATATTTTTATTTCGTCTGTTATTTTTTTTCGCTTTTTGGTTTACTTAATTTCAACAGAATCAGCTGGAAGCTGCATAATTACAACTTTCATTTGTGTGGCAGTAACGCGACAGACGTCGTGTCCGAGCAAACAAGGTTTCCTACACATAGCGCCGCGGGTACAGATGAGTTGAACTATCTATACTCGTTTGCCGTATTTGAGACGATTTGATTTTGCGGCTAATTTGAGTTGAATATCTGCTAAAAGAACGGTTATTCAAAATTTCTGTTTATTTCAGTTTCACTTTTATTTTAAATATAGTATTAGGTATTAGCTTAGGTCTTCGGTCGCAGCAATAGAGCAGTGGTGGCCCAGTGGTAACGGCCGCGACTTACAAGTTGTAGTTCGTGGTTCGAACTCAGGCAGGCGCTTTACTTTGTGTAAATTATTACATCACCACTGCTCTCAAAAATGGTGAAGGAAAACATCGTGAGGAAACCGACATATCTTAGAATCAAAAATACAAAGACATGTGACATCCACCAATATTCACTGGGCCCGGGTGGATTACGGCCCTTTCCATCTCAAAGAGAGTAGGCCTGCACGTACAACGGACCAAATGCGAGTCTAAGTGCGGAAAAAGGGTCCATCTATCCTATCCTATGCAAGGTCTTAGCAATTAGCGTACAAAGTAGTTATAGTAGTTCTTGCAACGATCAAAGGATGACCATTTCCTGGAAATCGAAAATAAGCCGAGACGGTGATTATACTCAAACAAAAACTGTTCAACATGGCCGCCCACACGGTCTTTATTAGACTGTAAACATTATGCCCTTCTGAGGAATATTTTCGTAACCTTTAAAGAGAGTGTTTTGATAGGATTCTATCAAAGCTGGTTGTATAATATTTCTTTTTGACTTGCTAATAATTAATTGAAGTTATATTCTAATATATTGCGGGTAACGAAATCCTTATTCTGTTCATGCTAGCATTGATTAGTTCACGAAAAATATTGTCTCCACCACCCTTGTTTATTTTACTTTTACAAAATGAAATCGAATCCACGGTAACTTCATGAATTTTAAATGAAAAGCGGCTGGAACGATTTAAGAAAATGTGTTTTACGCCGTAATAATTTATAGAAAGTGTTAATCGAATGGCTCTCACGCACAACAAAGCCGCCACATAGCTTGTTATCTCTGTCTACACACAACACTACCGTATGAGACTGATTTAAAAACACAATAAATGTGCTCTTGTCTTTTTATTATTTTTAAACCGCACACCGCACAAAATATCGCACTATTTCTCCACACAAGGATTTCTTCCTGTATCGTGGGTGAGTTTACAAATATTTAAAACCACATACACAACACCCAGAGCCGGCACAACTAAACTGTCTGTAGGGCTTTGGTTTTTGATTCGAAACCGGGCCACTCTCAAATTCATTAGATAATCGCTTGTGGTTCAATATCTATTTTCATCTAGTCTAGTGTACTCGATGATACGAGTACTGTTCTGACATTCAGATTAGAGATCGGGAGCCGCAATCTGTTTGTCGTCGCAACGCTTGAGACAACTGTTTAGTTTGTGATTGTGTGCTTCTGAATAGCGCACTTACTTTGTTGTTCACTGAGTGTGACGTAGAGTTAAGTATGATCTTTTTCTCTATTCTTATACAGTGCAGCTTACATCCTATCGTTTTGCCAAGTCCAATCAATTTGAAATTATATATATTTATTTTTAACCCATATTTTAGTTTTTAGGGAGAACAGTAGTAAGTTAAAACTTTTCGGTAAAAATTCGTCATAGCCCTTTCGTAAAACCCCTTTAGAGCTCAATTGATAAATACAAAAGCCGCAGTACAACGGATTTGAAAAGGACGTGATAAATTTGCAAAATCATCAGAACAGTTATTGAAAATATCGCGAATTCTGTCAATTTATGCTGTGTTGAGATTTTATTATTGGTAGAGACGTTTTTGATTGAAAAAATCTTGTATGATCTGTGTGGAACAACTTCAGATAATGTATTACAATTGCCATATTTATAAGAAATTCTTTTGGATGTTAACCAATTCTCAAATTATCATCGTTGTGACCAAATTAACTGGCTCGAGAAATTAAGAGTCGTTTAGTGACTGTGGATCTTCGACGCGCCGCCGCTTACTTTGTGCTGTGGACGTAGCCGCTCGTAGCTTTTCGTAGCAAGTTGCGGCGTAGCTGTTTGTAGCAAATCGTACCCGATTACATAAAAATCGCTTACAATGAGCTACCCATCTTATCTTATCTTGTGGAGGGGCCGAGAAACAACTCGGACACTTCGACCCATTGGGATCTATTGTGGTCCCCTAGATACCTTACTCCTCCCCAATCTCGTTGAAAACTCTTTTCATGAATTTTACAACGAGACTGGGAGATATGAGCCTATAGTCTTCTGGTCTTGGATATCCAGCCCCTAGGAGACTCATTCGCTTACCAGCCAGTGCATCGCATGTGCAAAGAAGGTGCTCCATGCGCTCCGTATGTTCCCCACACAACCTGCAGATGGGTGTCGCGGTTATACCCATCTTCATGAGCATGTCGTTGGTTCCAAAGTGCCCAGTAAAGGCCCCAAGCAGGTAGCGGATTTGCCCCCTGCTCATATTCCAAATGCATTCCCGGGCTTTGAACGTAGAGCCTAGGAATTTCTTGAAGTGTTGTAGACCGGTGCTAGATAGCCAATGAGTTCGCTGTCTGTGATCTGCAAACTCCCTAAATGCGGCTTTTACGAGGCACGTCGAGATGCCTACACATGGTTCTGGACCCACGAAGTCATTTGCTGAGCCCTCTCTTGCCAGTTCATCTGCCATTTCGTTGCCATGGATTCCTTTGTGCCCAGGGACCCACATCAGTCTTACCCTGTTGTGCTTCCCAAGCCTGTTTAGGGTTTGGACAGCATCCAGAATAAGTCCGGAGTCCACTTTGTAGGATGCCATGGCTTTGATTGCAGCCTGACTGTCACTAAGAATATATATGGATTTACCTCTGGTTCCTCTATCTATATTCTCTTGAGCACAGGTTATTATGGCATAAGTTTCCGCTTGGAATACAGTTGCCATTTTCCCTAGGCTTTTGCTACATTTGTAACCTTTTGCGTATATTCCCGCCCCTGTACCTGATTCCATTTTGGATCCATCAGTGTACCACACCAGACTGTCTTGTTCTGGTGGATCGATTCCCTTCGTCCAGTCCTCTATTGTAGGGATTTGGACCTTGAAAGACCTTTCAAACACAAACATAGTTTGCATTTTATCGGATAACATGCTTGTTACCCGATCCAGGCCTTCATTCCCGTCAAACTTTGTATGGTTGGTCCTAAACTATGAGCTACCCATGCATAATGAACCATTCCGCCGACAGTTGCAATCTTTCGCTATAGATTGCAATGAACAAAATTTAAAAACCATGTTCCATTTTAAATTTTAACAGAATACATGATATTTACAAACTTCTTCAGGATAACCCTTTTGTATAAGTAATTGTATAAATATTGGGGTATATCAACATACACAAGAAAATTGCCCACGTTGAGACAATTAACTTAAAAAACCCGGTTATGTTTTTTGTACCACATAAAATCCTCATCATCTCGCTAATTTGTCAAATTACTACCGTCTTGTTTATCAAAGATATCCCAATTGGAACGTGATTCCATTTTCTATGAAGGGCTATAATATAATTAGGAAGGGTTAATGTGACCCAATGTACCGCTATCAATATTCTGAAGCGCTACCCAAACATGATGCATTAAGAAACGGTTAATAATAGAATCTAAACATTCTGGTATATTCAATTACATTACTTATTTTAAAGGCTTAGTGTAGAATAAACTAAACATTATCTAAAGTGAAGCTAAACTTAAGCTTGCTTCATCCACTGTCTCGTGATTTGTGAACGTCTAGCTTGAAGTTATCTTATTGGCTGAAGTCATTCTTTGGCTCCATTTGAAATCTTGATATAGATTGCTAATAATTTTAATAAATCTTTATTACCAAGTGTTTCATACTTGTAGCAGAGTATCTACGGTGCATCCTTGAAATCTGTATTATGTTAATTTGTTATGATAAATAGCGACGCAAAAGTTTGACATACCAATTTTTTGTTTTTTTTTTTTAACCGCCTTCCTTTATGTAAACGGAACGTGATCTGAATCGCTTTATCGATAAAACGTTTATGTACAATCCCTACATAGTATTTAATTAGTGGGATAAATTTAATTCAATAGATATATAAGAAGATTGATAATAATATTATGGATACTCATGAGTCCGATAACATTCATTTTACAAACAAATACCTACATTTTACCTGGAAATATTTCATACACATATACATTTGAATTTTATTTAAATTAATCAATCAGCTGCAATTGTCTAGTTGTAGCCGCCTTATGACATGCGAATCGCCATAACATCAAATTTTAAAAGCGCGTCTTATGACAGTTTTCGAAACTGAGCTCGTCACCTGTGTGCCAAAATATTTTTAAAGTATCAACAGGTTTATTTCTAAATTCTTCAGTAAAATAAACTAACTTATGATGTGATCTTATAGAAACAAAACTAGCTAACAAGACCAGCAGCTAAAAATATAAATTCGTTTTGCGGTCATATCCTCAGGGCAATACGTAACCAAATATATTAAACCTTTCTAAAAAAAAGGGTCTGTACTTAAAAGGTCCTTGCGGATACGGAAAGGAGCTTGTGGATCATCCTTTATCTCAGAAAATTCAGAAAGATTTTATGTTAAGCTATTGTTAGGTTGAAATCAAACAGAAGGAATATAAAAATAGGTACTGATTCAACTGAAAACTCTTACTCAGTTACACGCCGTGCGAAATTATCATTAGGTGTGTTCTTAAGACGACTCACTGACCAAATGATCAAAACATTGTCTATGGTGATCAATAAGGTCGTATATTTCAATGGTATATTCCGTTCAAATGTCTTCCATGTAGACAGACCCAATAGTATTCAGTGGGGTTAGTGTGAGTTTTAACTCGCGCTCATTCACGTTAACGTAAACGTCAATTTGTATTGAAAGTTGATAAGCACCGTCTGGTGCCGTAAAGAGAAACTTTTTTTTTGTATACAAATTTACGAGATCGTTTACGTTATCATAATCTAGTAACTACGTTAAAAAACTCGGCATAAGCACACAAGACTGTTACGAATAAGGTTTTAATGCGAGTAATATCTAAGCATGCCTGTCAAAGGCGAGATAATAACGTAGATCTCATTTTTATTACATTAAGTTACATACCTATTAAGCTGGCAGCTCAAGTAGTAGAGGTAAATATTTTCTTACGTAAAAAACTATAACCTTCCACGTTACTTTCACGTCCCATTATGGAAAACCATAAGCGCAGATAAGGCGATTCATGTTGAATCAAAACCCTTGCCTTTGTTATATTGATCCAATAAGAAAACTTGAAAACATTCAACCACAACGATCCTTTTAACTATTTGAGCTTCATCTGATCCCTTCAGTTATTTTTTATATTTTTGACACTAGAGTAGGTATATCATCCGTATCGTAGGTGCGTGTACAAATATTTAAATATATTATAATAAAAGGTTCCGGGTTTGTATGTTTGTGTATGCGAGATACATAAGCAGGCAGACTCGAAACTACTATCAGTATGAATGACATACTGGCACTTTTTTTTGTGCGGATCGTACCTGCCACGACAGGCAGCACATTGGCCAATCGCTCAGCTACACATTGTTATATTTTTGATACAGAAATATATTTTAATTCAAAGTGTCAAACAATAAGTTACTTATGTATATGAAACCCTAGTCATCCACGTCTCTCGGCGATGAGCTGACAGATGTAGCGAGAAGTGTAGAGTCTTAGTACAAGAAGTCACAAAAAATAACATACGATATTTTTATAGATAAATAAACCATGAAAACGTGATGTTTATATTCGGTGATTGTGAACAGACGTATTACTGAGAATTTACTTGCAAAGGAAATAAAATATTGATTACTATTACACAGGAATCCTTTGTTGGCCTTTGCGATTCTGATTTATGGTAGAACCTTCATAGTTAACTTCATGTGTAGGTACGGCACGTAACCTTTTTGCAGAGGGTGAAAGGTTTACCATATTGACAGACTTTCAGACAACGCCTTAATCAATGTTGTATTCGATACATGTAGGTTTTTACGTTTTTACTTCTAAAGGATCCCCAAAATATTTTTCATAATACATAAGCGTCTAAAAAATAAAAAGCAAATATAGTAGAAAGTTATACAAAATATTTTAATATTAAGAGTTAGCGATACGAACAGGGGATATTACCCAGTATAATATACTTCGCGCCGACATCACAAGCAATTGAAAGATTTCAGAAAAACGTGAAATAAAGTTTTTGAATGTACTCTCATGCTGGAGCCGTGTAGATGAGAGAGCAGGTTTGCATAATTGTGTAACTTCTTTATCTTGTTAGAACCAGAGTTAGGCAAACAAACAAGTGTTATTCTGATTAAGTTTTCTTCATTTAGTGTGCAATTTCAAGTTCTATGTGGAATGGTACTTGGGTTAACATAACCCATTAAATTCTTTTCACACTAGATTTATTCATTCAGTCATCATCTGCTTACTATATTGAGGCTTGTTTACCGTATAACTAAGTGCAGCTGAGTTCATTTTAGCATTCATGCATCAGACAATTATTGTTTGTCCTCATTTGAGATAACATTAAAAGAAAATGTCGAAAAAGCCTCGAGGAAAGTAACCCATCCTTTCTATTGTTTACTTATACTTTGTAATTTGCCGTGTACAAATACCGAAAATGCTTCAATAACAATAATGAACATTTAATTTAAAGGAATCTCCATATTATTATAATAGGTAGGTTCTGGACGTTGCGAAACATCGAAACATTAGACACACGTTATGTAAAGTCAATGCCTACTTAATAATAAAGCGGTCGCGCAGCGTCGAATCGATATTATAACCAAAATCTAAATAATCAAAAAACTAAAAGTACCTTATTTTACCTGGTGTCGCGTTTGAAAATAAAATTCTTAACGCAACGTTACTACCTACGTTTAATTTTGTTTTTAAAATATAATACACCGAAAATATATAAAAGGATAAAAAAGACTAACAAATGTTAAGTAAGACAAAACTTATGAGTGAAATTTTAGCCTGGTTTGTAAGTGTGACACATGTGCCTATTTTCATTCCCCATTCAGGTAAAGTATGATTTCTTAACAAAATATGGCTAAGTTTTTAACCACGGATACTTAAAAGGTACCCATACTAAGTATATCTAACATTTTTTTTGTCTGTTTGTTTAGTTGAGCGAAATGTACGAAACCAATGTAGATAACTTTTATACATAGAAATTAACTAACTTGAAGTATTACTCATATTTTCTTTCATCGCAATCGGTTTCCCTATCAAAAGTTAGATTAATTTAAAGTGTTCAAGAAGTAAAATATCACAACACACGCAATTCAGATACTCGGACAATTGAACTAAATATTCGATAGATGGCGTTGTGCATTTGACGTCATTTTCGGAATGGCGGTGTTAAGATAAATATAAATAAATAAAGATGTTCGGAATCACGAAGCCTGCAGGTATACAAGGGATCATGCCGCACGCTTCACACGGAGGGTGAAGCCGGAGTCAGCCTCTATCAACTGATATCAGTTTTCATAATGCAGGGATAGTTTTCAATGACCAGTCAAAATTCAAAATTAATATCTAGTAGTAGGTAGTTATCCAATGACTTCTCCAGCTCTGGGTGAAGCGGGAGGGCGTGTCAGTGATTAAAGTTATATGCCTACATGATTAGAAGTGAATTTTGTTATCAATTAATAAATTTGCAAAAATCTCCGCATCATAATATGGGATTTGCTAAATCAACCATGGAAACTTAAACCTTTTATAGTTTGGACTTACTTTTGCCGCCAACTGCTTCCCTCACAGGGTCTTTGCTAGATCAACTGACGAAGGTCGCAGTTACTCGACCCCTGTCACATGCACACAATTATAATAAAGAAATGGATAGCTTATAAATAAAAAACATCTCGTTTGGAAACAATGAGGAGGCGAAATTTTCTTGTATTTCAGGGTCAATTTAATTAGCAAGATATTGTAGCAGCCTGTTCCATAGGGTCCATATTTGAAACAATAAAAAGAAATCTCCACAGGGAATGCAATTTTGTTTCGTTTCGTTGTATTCGAAATATTTTAAACAATTTACGATTATTACACATCAACAAAGGTAAATATAGAACACAAACTTCCAAAAAACAAACTTTTACATTAAGTTTTGCCGTAAATACCACAAAATCATGCTAGATCCAACAATAAATGAAATATTCAGTTGGTTTCTGCATAAACAATAACGGTAAGGTCAAGCGAAAGTAACAGAAGCAAATATCAAAACCAACCGTGAATTAACTGAACAAAACGCAGCTAAACCTGGACAATAAATTGTGCCCCGCGTCGATTGTACTTGACTCTATTGTCAACAGGCTCGGTGTCCGAAAACTGATTGCAAACATTTTGGTCTCGGTATGGCAAAGGTTTTATAAATCGTGTCTGTCGGTTTTTTAGGGTTTACATTTTCAGCCGGCGGTGTTAGGATCAAATACTGTGAAAATAGGATTGGACGTGAAAGCAATTTTTTCAGCAGCTACAGGCACATTCACCTTGTTATTGCTAGTAAAGAATTTATATATAAATTTATCAGAGGGAGGCGTTATTTGATATCCGTGTCGTAGACACTGACGCTCCTTCTTATATTTCACGCCCTGTCGCCTCTGTACTTAAATCCGCCGAAGATGAAAAAAATAAGAAAATATTCAAACGCTTGTGAATTGCTACATGCAACATTCACCCCTCTTGTTACATCGGTTGATGGAGTATTCGCTTCACAAATGTCTACCTTCGTTTTTACGAAGGTAGACATTCTTGGAGCTGCAATCGCTGACCACTGGAATAGGCACTTTAGTGCAGTGATGGGTTGGTTAAGATCAAGAATCATCATTTCAACAATCCGTGCAACTAGCATGTGCATTCGCGGCACACGTCATAAATTCAAACCAATTGCCAAGTTATTCGGCTTCAACGATGGAGCGGCCCTACCTAGACATTGATGTTGATGTGGCCGATGACCCAAGAAGATGTCGATTGCAATAATTCGCGATGGATAAATGAGCTTGTATGTTTGTATATTATTTTGTATTGTAATTTCTTAGTATTTATAAATAAAAATAATGAGCGATGAAAAAAAATATTATCAGAGTTAAAATATTATTAAAACTAAAGTCATTAAACGTCTATTTATAAAGGGTAAATTAGTTATACTAATCATTATTAGCCCGAAGAATTGCGAAACTTAAGTGGCAGTGGGCAGGGTACATTGCACGCAGAACGGATGGCCGTTGGGGCCATCTCTGGAGTGGCGACCGCGAACCGGACGACAATGCGTTGGAAGGCTTCCAACAGGTGGACCGATGACCTGGTTAAGGTTGCGGGAACCCGCTGGTTGCGAGACGCACGGAACCGATCAATATGGCGACTTGTGGAGGCTTTTATCCAGTAGTGGACGTCTATCGGCTGAAATGATGATGATGACTAATCATTATTTTATTAATTAATTAATTTATCCTCGCACTGGAACGCATTTCAGCAATCGCATCAGTGGAACACAAACTACATAATATTAAATATAACTTTAGGTTTGATGATGTCCATGACCAAGACCAACTTAGAAAGTACATTTGAATTGAAAAAGTTACATTGGTACTTTCCCGGATTTGAATCCATGACATCAACCATGAGATGTGAGGCCTTATAGTCACTGCACCACCACGACATTAGCAATGTTTGTTTTGTTCTCCACAAACACAGTTAATAGCGTCAATCGAAACTTTTCTTGTTTTGTAGTGTTGCGCAGCAAAAGTTGTGAGTGTCAGTGTTGAAAGTGCGGTCACTTACGAACTGCCCGCGTATTTACGTCATCTGTATTACCAACATGTAGCTGTTAATAGTATGATCGTTACTTACATATTAATAATACCGCAGTTATAATTCCAGTAAAATAGGAAAGTTAATAGAAAGGTTGAAAAAACAGACACCCGGTTTGTTGACCGCAAAGCCTGTAAGTCCAGATCATACCTACAAGCTGCCTCTGTTTGACAAAGCCGATCAGAAAGACGGACACAAAGCCGGTAAATTGGATGGTCAGTAGCAATCCCGCCATCATTCCCGTCGGTCGTCTAAGCTTCTTTGTGTAACGACATTGTGCAACTGCATCTGATAAGAATAACCTATCCAACGTTACTTACTTTCAGTGAAAATTGTGTCATTGTCATCTACAGTTTATAAAATAACGGTTTCCTAAAAAGCTCTTCATAATTTATTAAATATACTGTAATTTTTTATGGTGTGTTTGGATGTACCAAACACACTTGTGTTAAATTTACAATTTCATAATACACAGTATCTTTTAAAAGACATTATAAAAAACGTAAAATACGCGCTTAGACGTGTAGTTGCGGACACCAGCCCGTCTTAATCTAATCTAAACATTATACCAACCTACTGTAAAATGGCCGTTTATACACAACGCTATTGCCTGTGCGCTGGTGAAATGACTTTCACGTTCCATTAGCTTAACGCTAAAAGTTCTGATTTCACTGTAACCCTTATTTTATTTCCAGTCTTCTTAATTAGGCTTAATGTTATTTTCACACGGACAAGAGTCAGATTGTTTGAACCTTTAGTTTTTCGAATTATCTAGAAGAGTTGTGTTTGCAAACAGTCTGGTTCTAAGTAAGTTTTTAAACTCATTTCCGGAGCCTCTAAGTGCAAACTGACAGGCTAGTCTACAAAGTTAGTAAATTCGCATATATATTGTTGTTCTCACAAACTCGCTTGTTATCAACAAAACAACAACAACAACAACAGAAGAGTTCCGGAGTACGGAGGCATTTAGTGGAGCGGTTTGACGTTTACAGATATAGTTTTTCACAACGTGAAGAAAATTGTTGATAGTCGAGTTTTACGAATGTATCACAACTGTTATAGCTACAGTTAAGTCGAAAAGACTTTAAGGATAAAAGCGTATCAAGAATCTTGAAGTATAATAAAATGTACATTTCTTCTAAGAAATCTATGAAATAAATCGTGTTGGAATAAGTAAGCAAAACCGCTTTTGTTACGCAAGATATTTTTTAATCAAGCAAAAGAAAATGTGCCTCAAGCAGTCTTATGTAAGGCAGAAGGAAACGATTTGTAACACTGTCATTGTTTTCATCACATTGTCATAATATATTATTGAGAATCTTTATTTATTAGATACTTGAACGTTTAGTCTGAAACAAATTTTGCGGATCACTGTCTACAAGTAATCCGCAAAACTGATTTTCTTTGTTTTATGTGCATTTTTTTCTATGTTCTACTTATGTAAAAAAAAGGCAATCTAACAAGAACATAGTTTGGTCAGAACTGAGCTGTTCAAAAATAAAGTGTCAAAATATACCTAGATTAAGCAGTTCCAGTTCATCAAATGCTTAATTGTGTCCAACCAATCAAAACGCAAAACTACTTTAGTATCAATGAGTAATGAGAATCTGTGAGAGGTGATTACTCGTACTTTTGGAATAAAATTGTTGCAATTGCTCCCAACATATATTCCGAGAAAATCGCGCGCGAATTTTTGAATGTATAAAGACACTTTTATCGATATTAAAATATTTGACCTTTACATTATTAAAAGTAAACCTAAATAAACGATTTTTTTTAGAAACCGTGTTATTTTAAGTAAACTTTATTGATAAATTGTATGATAGAATATTGTTTAATTCAGTCAAAAGATTTACCGTCACATCTCACAGATCCGAGCTCGTTGTTGCATAGATGAAGCTTAATATATTTTTGTCAATTTCTAGGAATGCTCTTGTAAATACATTTCATAACTATTTTAGAGGAAATATGAGCAGAGAGCGCCGAATGAATTTCCTAAGTAAAAGTCATAAATCGAGGTTTGCCTATTTCCTCCTCCAATATTGGACCAATTTAAAAGCTACCAATTTATATTCCATAAACTGGAAATGAAAGATAACTACTATGCCATATGTTTTCATAGACAAAAATTGCTACTGTATTACTAATCATATAAATTCATAAGAATTAGATATAAATAATTATTTCAGTTTAATCATAAAACATAGTTTCCTTTGAGGAATCATGCAATTTTTCACAAGTAAACCCCAAGATCAAAATTTAACAATTCAGATAGAAAGTGCCAAGAATATAAATGTTTAGTGTTGGATAAATATAAATAAACCAGGCTGTGTAAAGGTTGTTTGCGGTATAAAACGGAAGGCAAAATTAAGACGTATTTGTTCCGGCTTCGTGGAAGCGAGTCACTTTGTTTGATTAATGTCCGAAAGCGAGAGACACCACTCCTAACTTAGAAGCGTCTGTTTTACAATAAGTAAACGTTATGCTTCTTATGAAACGTTTAATAAAAATAAAAACAGTTTATTCAGAATAATACTTTGGATTGATTAATAATCTCGGCTGCACCTACTCGGATACAAAAGTTGAAGAAACTTAAGTAGCTCAAATAACAAGAAAACCGAATACAAAAATAGGGGATTAACTTAATCTGAATAGAATAATGGAAATACCTACGATACGTAGTAAATTAACACTAAAGAAACTCAAAAAGTACAACGTACTTTTTGAGTTTGACAGACTCACGATAACATAAAATAAATACATCAACGAACTAAAATACAGTTTTTGTTTAGCTAAGCTAACTCAGCTTAATTTAAGAAAATGGTATTTTTGTATGTAAACTTCGCAGTTGATTTAATACATTTTGTTTCAAAAACATTTCCTATTCACCTTTTTTTTTTGTTCAAACTATTTCAAACTAAATCCAAAACAGCGAAATAGTTAAAGCATTTCCTTAACGACATTTGTTTAATACAAGCGCGCTCATGCCTAAAAATATTGGCATTCCTATGCGGATTATGTTTTTTTTTTGTTTTCTTTTTAGTAACTTTAGTCACACAAAGTCATGAAATATTTTTACAAAAAACAATATCGATTGCCTTATTACACTAGCATAAACTCAACATACAGCGCAAATCGTCCAGTTCACAGACAAACATAATTGATTGCGGAACCTATTTTTCCCCAACCAATAAAAAAATATATAATAACGAAAGATTATTAATAACGAATTCCCTCGAATTCGATCTTGAATATAAATCGAGATAATGAGCTGATTGAATAAATAAGTGAGTAATAACTTGAGAACTCTATGGTTGAATTTATTGTAAAAGCTTTGGTTGTTGTTAAATACTTCATGTTTTTTTGGCATCAACAGCAGTTAGGGAAGGTACGTTATTTCATTTTCATCCTTTTTTGTTAGGTCTTTTTTTTATCTGTTCTTTTGCCTCGTGGAGAAAACAATGTGGAGCGATTTATTTAAAAAGATACCTACTGAACAACACTCAGTACTTACTTGCTAACCTGTTGTACAGGTGTAACTATAAATTTTCTGAAGTTTAGGTACCTTTAAATTCAATAAATGACGATATAATGTTTCAGACAGATGTCTTGCAGTACAATCAAAACGGTTTATACTAAAAAAGCTCTATCTGCTTACACACGAGTACAATGGTTAAGGTCACATTAGTGCTTTGCGTTGCGTTGCGTCGTCGCTGCGTCAACGCTGCGTCATTTTACATATATAATTTTAGGGGCATGGTACAATATGAGTTGCATCGTCGCATGTGTTAGAATCTGAAGTATGTGTGACGACATGAAAGCATGAATTTTCATTTTTAATGTCGTAATGGTTTGCTACATAATACATACCTGTCGTATTTATTAAGCACCTACCAACAAATGTCAAAGTACCTACCTAAATTATTATTGTTTTGTCAACTAGGTACCTAAAAATGAAAAGGAGTACCCACCTAAGTAACTATTATTGTGTGTACAGGCAATAACTCTAAACTTATATTTAAGCCTCTTTGATGATATTCCTATAAATTTATTTCGTAATTTGTAATGATCATTGTGATGTATCCTGGATTTTATATTGCTATTTTAATATTATAAGTCCTTTGAAACAATTAGTACAATACTGCCTAAAGAAAGAATTGTCTGTGAAAGTCTAAAGAGGCGATATAAATTCCTTAATTGTCTTGTTACGTTTTAAAACAGAATTTAAGTTTTACCTACAATGTATTTAATATCAGTTTTATATGAAATTAGTCTATTAATTTATACTTTTAGCGTCGATAAATTTGACAATTTTCTCAATGTGATGTCTACTGTCTAATCTCTTCTTACTTGCACACTAAGTCTAACATTTTGTACCATTGTGGAATTTAAGCCTCCAGTGAGTTAACAAGGTTTTACCTTATTACAAAAAAAATCTGTAAGCCCGAGTGCTTCCAACATTCATGTAATTAAAAACTCAGTGTTTGTACATATACAAATCAATGCAACTGTAATCACGAGCTCAAACATTAATGTTGCTAAATCTGAATGCTAAACAATTTTGATGAATAAAGTTTCGATCATTATCACTCATTAATTTACTAGGAACATCACTTTTTAAATAGATGAGGCCTATTCTTGATAGCATAAATATTCTCATTAAAACGTCTCTGAAAAGAATATATTCTTTGCGTGTCGTAGTATTTCTTTTAGATCGGTATGAAAGATAAGCTTCAAGAATTTAATTTATTAATAAATATTCTAACCTACTTAAGCTAAAATAATATGATTTAATCAAAATTAAACTCAATCGTCGTAACTTAGATTACGTAAGTTTCTAAGTTGTACACTATGAACATTTTGCCACATAGCCAATACTGGTTCGCTTGATCTTGGTAATCCTTGTGGATAACGACTACTGTGGCATTATAAATGTTGTGGTCGGAGCTAACTTCGCGTGCTCAACCTCTCAGTGTATTTCGGTTAACTCTACTAACACCGAATATATTGTACAAGAGGACGCTGAGCAGTTTTGTTTAGTTATACATTGAATAATATGTCAGTCTTCAATCTGAGATAGAAGCTCAGGTAACTCTCAATCTATGTAAATTTATAAATAAATGAAACTGTGTTTTATGTATACTGATGATGACATGACGTACGGTCAGAGAGTGAAACAATCATTTGCATTTTAACAAGCAATAATGTGTTACCGCAATAGTTAATCAGAACTTTGCGGTTGGTTCAATAGTGAGCACTCGCGTTTTACCTTTGTATATGCACAAAAGTTAAAATGTGTGTTTTGATATTTAAAAAAATTATGTAAATGCAAGTGAAATTTCTGCATCGAATTTTGATTCCATCTATTGTGTCTGAAGGATGAAAAGAAATATCCACTCTGAAAATAATTACTTTGATTTGGTTTACTCAAATGTTCTTATTTAAGTGTGACAAGCAGCCTTTGGTCTTTATTAATAAGGTCTCTATAAGATTAATGAATATCTTGTTTCCCACTTAAATCCAAACTACAAAGGAATAGATGGTACATATATTATGTATAATGATACCATAAATCACGTGAAGATTAATAAGTGTCTGGTGTGGCAGATGTGTCTCATAGCTGCCGTAACTCTGAAACTTAGCTAATATCAGACAAATAAGGTATTTTGGACGATTTAAAAGACTCACAAAGGTGCAGAGTTATGAGGATGAAATACGTCTAAACTATTCCTAGTAATTCTTAAATTTTTGCTGTTTTGAATGCTACAGGATATGGATGATTTTTCATGAAGTAGTTATAGTTTAAAAGGCTGGCGAAAAACCGTTCTTTGAGAACAAAATAATGATTATACGAAGCCGAACGTTCTTTGAATTGGAATAAAAGGAATTTTAAAAAGCGTAGCAAAAGGCATATATACATATATAATTTTTTGTGTTGCTAAGTGTTGACAGCATGAGGTATGGAGCTAGCCGTGGAACGAGTGTCGATGTGGAGACGATACATCTTGTTTGTGAAGCGACATGAGGCGGCTGCCAGACATACTGTATGAACATTGTAATAAATCTTCTACACGTGAAATTACGTGACTCATCTGGAATTTCAATTTTTTTTTTATAAAAAAGCTATAAGGTGAAAAGGTTTTGTTAGAGATGATGATTTGTATAGGAACAGCTTATTAGAAAGGTTACGATATCAATTTGTCTTCAGGTTGTGACTTACATGTTTTTAATCAAGAGTTTTCTTATTTTCGAACATCCAAACATTTTACGACTAAAATAATATATTAATAAATTGAAATTGTTGGTCAAATTTACTCTATATATTTATATTCAACGATATTTTAAATTTAATTGCTTAGTTTGTAAGCTGCTACATGAAGCTTTCGTCACTTCCGTCCTCTTGTCACTTTGTTTATAATTATATGAAGTAAAAAATAATTTTACTTTTCAATTAAATAAAACCTTGCTAAACTTTAAAATTTAATTTGATAAACTGTGTACGCTGAAAGTGTATTGTTTCCGAGAGTAATATGCTACTATTTAGTTCAGTTTGATTTAAACCAATTTTACGCTTCACTTGATTTACCCATGTGATTTCAACAGGCATCGATAGTTTCAACAGAATTCACTGATTAATTAATCACTATTTGTAGCTACACTTTCGGTGAATACTTTTATTAACTATATACTGCACATATAGATCATTACCATCGTGATGAAACTGCCGCCTCCAAAACGCTAAGGAGCCACTTATCTTTAGAACTATATTAGGCGTGGCGTCCATTGCGCCTCTCTTTCACTTCAATATGATGAACGTCCATAATACCGCTTAATGTTAGAGTCGCACGCCGAGTTATGATCACCACCCCTCTGGTTACGCTCCACTCCGACAATTTGGTATGTAAAGTTAAAATTAACCCATGCCGATTCCAAAACCATTTAAAGATTTTAGGTTTGCAAACCTTATTTTTCAAAATTTAAGATCGTATTTATCAAGCGTCAATAACAACGTCAAGTCTACTAGTCAAGACTACTTTATGACGTCAGCTCGAACAAAACATTAAAACATAAAAAACAATAACTACAGCTTGGATAAACGAAATATTGAAATTACTAGTTGCTTAAAATAACTAAATTTATAAATTAAATTATATAAAAAAATACCTGAAAAATACTTAACCTTATACCGAATTCAACAGTACTGCTTTGAAACGAGCTGTTTTATCGCAACTTATTTAGAAAAATATATTAGAAAGGCAATGTTCGCTGCCTTTATGTATTTTGATTAAATAATTATGGGACTTTTTATTTTGTATGGAATTTTTATGGTATCCTCGGTATCCTGATGATCCTCAATCTGGTTAGTCATAGAAAATTCAAAAATACAAATTGCTGTCGTCTATTCACTCAAAATCAATTATATTTTAATTCAAAACTTTTATGATTTCTATTGTAGGGGCCATCTAAGAATACTTTACAAGGGGGACTAGGCATCATTATGGGTCCTTTCTAATAAAATGCACAACTAAAAAATTTGATTAAATTTTAAGAGTTGAATATGCACCACCATTAGGGATAACTGTCTTTATAGGTAACAGTTTGGATGTAAAAAAAGACGACATCACTGAGTGTGTAACAAAGTTACTAAAATTAAATTGTAATAAAATAATATTGTGTGCTTTTCCATATTTGGAAAAATTGTCTAGTAGACAAAATAATTATATTCACATGCTGAATAAACATATTCATTTCCTTGTCAGCCATTACAGTGACAAATTAGTTTTTTTTGACATCAACATTTTTGTTGATAAATTAAAGTCGACAGGCAATACAGTGTATCTGCCTATTAGGGTAAGACGTCAAATAGCGAGGCTATTATCTTTTACTTTAAACTCAGACATAAATAGTATGTCGAAGTCATGTACTGTAGTTGATATTAGTAGTAATACTAATTTACAGGTATCCAATAACATTAATAACGTTAGCAATTCTGCTATTAATATTTATAGTTTAAACTAGTTTGTAGGACAAGGGAGGGTACCAATAACCAAATAGTTAGGAGTACATCCACCAACAAGAAGGTACCTTCTTGCTCTCACATAGTTAATTTAAAAAAAGGGGCTAAGCAGAATTCTATAAAATTATTCCATCAAAACATTCAAGGTTTTTCTGCAAAGCAATTGGAAATAGAACTGTTTTTAGAAAAGACAATGTTTGAAATTATTTGTTTTACTGAGCATTGGCTGAAAGAACATTCAATGCTTATTAATTATGAAAATTATACTGTGGGCAGCTGTTTTAACAGAAATGTTATGTTACGTGGAGGTTCACTTATTTTAATCAAAAATGGTATTAAATCAAAATCTCGTAAAGATATTGTAGATCTATCAGTTGAACATAGTGTTGAACTGTCCTGTGTTGAGCTGGATAAGCATATTATAGTGTGCGTTTACAGACCCCCCAATTATAAAAACGACTGTATATTTGAGTCAGTGATGGAAGATGTTTTGGCAAAACTTACAACTGGTAATAAACTAGTCATAATCTGTGGTGACTTTAATATAAATATTTTAGAAAATAATTCAGATAGCAGTAGACTATTGAATCTCTTCAAATCATTTAATTTGTCGCATGTGTTTGAGGAACCAACCCGAACAACTGTGACTACTGCTACATGTATTGATAATGTTTTTTGTTGCTGCGACTACTTAAACAAAGCCATTATGAATTGTCTGCCTTCAGATCATAGTGGGCTACTGGTAACATTTGAGTCCAGCATACCAATACAGCAAGTGCAGATTCAATCCAGGCCAATAACATCCGGCAAATTAAATAAATTTGACAGCGCTTTAATTGGTAAGTTAAGTTGTCAGGACCTCACAGTGAACGATGGTAATATTTTATACAAAAAAGTTTTCTCAGTTGTTCAAACAGAATTCAATAACACTTTTAAGAAGAAAACTAAAACTATATGCCCTAAGTTTTTATTCAGTGACTGGGCGACTAAAGGAATCAGGAAAAGTAGGGAAAGACTTTACGAGCTGTATGGCCTTAAGCCTTATATAAACACTGAAAGTTTTAATAAGTATGTTGCTACTTACTCAAGAATTTTTTAAAATTCATGTAAACTAGCTAAGGCTTTATACATTAGCAATAAGGTTAAATTCGCAGAAAATAAAATTAGGACGGTTTGGAAAATTATTAACAATGAAACAAACAGGAACAAAAGAAATAATACTGATTACACGCTTGAGACTACACATGGACTTATTAGAGATAACAAAGAAGTTGCTCAAGAATTTGTAAATTTCTTTACCAGCATCCCAATTAAAACTACTGAAACCTTAAATTCTTCGCCGTCGCTCGCTTTTGGTTTATTACACGCTAACGTTTCAGCATGCCCGACTGAATTTAACTTTTCACATATAAACCCAATAACAGTGATAAAAGCTTTTAAGCAAATAAAGATAAAACTGACAGAAGATCTATGGGGAATGTCCATCAAAGTTTGTACCTCCATTATTCAGACTATAGCGCCGTACTTAGCTTTAATTTTTAATTTGTGTATAGATCAAGGAGTCTTTCCGGATCTAATGAAATATAGTAAAGTTATACCACTTTTTAAATCCGGGGACAGTAAAGACACAAATAATTATAGACCAGTATCCGTGTTGCCGGTTTTCAGCAAGATATTTGAAAAGATAATGCTAAATCAAATGCTCATTTATTTTAATACGAAAAACATCCTACACGAGAAACAATATGGTTTCACCAAAGGACGTTGTACAACCGACGCTGGTGTCACCTTAATAAAACACATCTTTGATGCGTGGGAGGAGGGACAAGATGCCATAGGTATCTTCTGCGACCTGTCGAAGGCGTTTGATTGCGTTGATCATGAAACATTGCTTTTGAAACTTGAGCATTACGGGCTAGGCCAATCAGCATTAAATTTTGTAAAATCCTATTTGAATGATAGACAGCAATTAGTTCAAATAAACGGTGTCAATTCGTCGGGGTTGAACGTGAAAATGGGGGTACCCCAGGGCTCAATTTTAGGTCCTTTCTTATTTTTAGTATACATTAACGATTTACCCCATCTATTGAAAAACAAACTGAACATGGTGTTATTTGCTGATGACACTTCTTTGATTTTTAACATAAATAGACGTACGAGTAACGTTGCCGACGTAAATAATGCATTGCGGCAAGTTCTATATTGGTTCACTGCTAATAATTTAGTTTTGAATGCTAAAAAAACTAAGTGTGTAAAATTTGCCTTGCCGAATGTCAAAAGTTATGATTGTGACATTATATTAAACAACGAGAAGCTAGAATTCGTCGACAAAACCGTTTTCCTGGGTATCACGCTAGACTCAAGGTTACAATGGGGTCCTCATTTAATATCACTTGCGGGGCGGTTAAGTTCGGCGGCTTATGCTGTTAGAAAAATTCGTCAATTTACTGATGTAGATACCGCGAGGCTGGTCTATTTTAGTTACTTTCATAGTATAATGTCTTACGGCATATTACTATGGGGAAGGGCTGCAGACATTCAGTCAATTTTTGTTCTACAAAAACGAGCCATCAGAGCGATATACAATCTTCGCCGGCGCGATTCTCTAAGGGAACTGTTTAAGGACATTAACATCATGACGGTACCCATACTCACAAACTTTCATCTATATAATATTAGTGTGATATTAATTAAAATCATCCCTTTATGAAGGTATTTTTTATTTGTAATAGATAATTTGTTGTACCTAAATTGCTACTCCGGCATAATTTCTCAAAACAATTTGCATGAATAAAAAATAATGACGTGGCATTTTAAATTCAATGCGGAATTTGCCGAGTCAGAATGTTTGCACCTTGTATTATTTTCTTCTTGCTAAGTAGATAGTAAGAACCCAAAAGGGTGAGGATTTTGCAGCTTTGTTTGGTAAGGTATCAAAATCAAAATCAAAATCAAAATCAAAATTTCTTTATTCAATTAGGCCATTAAGCGGCACTTTCGAACGTCAAAAATAAAAATTAAATGTAATAATAATTGATTCTACCGTCCATTCGGAAATGTAGCTTGTTATGGAGAAGAACGGACAAGAAACTCCAAACTTACTCTTTTAAAAAAACAAAAATGTGTTTTACAAGTATTTGGTTACAATAAACTTGTAGGAAAAATACATATATGTGAGAACGATGTAAAAAAAAAAAAAAACGCAATAAATAGGTAATTAAAAACATGCGGAGGCAGCTAAGATATGACCAATCCCAACTGACGGCGCCCGTTCACGAACATGACACATGGATCGGCATCACTCAGCTCAACCATCATGAAGGGAACCGAATGATCCAACACATGTGCCACCATCAGAGAGACATTAGAGAGAGCATGACACACTCAACTGCCGGGGCACACTGAAGTCAACGAACGACACATAGGTACAGTAAATGGTAGATTTACAGTTAGTACATAGTACTCACATATGTGCTGTGCAGTTATATAATCCAAAAAATAAATTGAGTTTATACAACACAAATATACATTATAATTATTCGTACAGTCTTCAGCAGGTCCAACAATACTTTAGAACTTTTCTGCTTATCACTTGTTTTTGTGCCCTAGTGGCTGTGGAGCTGGAATAGCGTTGGGCCAAGCATTTTTATCAGCGATGTAATCCCCCAACCTATAATATGCCTGCCTGCATAGTGTGCGTTTTATACAAGTTTTAAATTTCGTGTCATTCAATTCTAGAATGTGTGGCGGTATTTTATTGTAACATTTTATACAGTACCCCCTAAAAGATGACGCTACTTTAGCCAGCCTGAAACCTGGTTGAATTAATCGGTCCCTATTTCTAGTAACATAACTATGTCTATCGCTGTTTTTACTAAAAAGAAGTAAATTCTTTCTAACGTACATGATGTTTTCGTAAACATACTGACAAGGTACCGTCATGATGTTAATGTCCTTAAAAAGTTCCCTTAGAGAATCGCGCCGGCGAAGATTGTATATCGCTCTGATGGCTCGTTTTTGTAGAACAAAAATTCAATTCAAAAATTCAAATTCAATTGTCAGCGCGTTAAGTTGCGAGCGCTAAGTGTCGATACGCATGGGGGAGGGAAAACCCGCCCTGATTTCCACTTTCACAGCATCAAAACTTCAGTACTCCGGCCGCTGCCGTAGTGAGTGGACGTATGCTCTGTGTCAGTTGTTCTCGTGATCTCAAGTGCGCATACGAAGTCGAGTGTTAATATGTGCCAATAAAGTGTAGATTGAGTGATACACTGGAATGTTCTTTGATCATCAGGAGTAAACATCACTGGCGATTAAAATGTAAGTCAATTTGCTCTTTAAGATACAGGATTTAATTATTTGTAATAGCCATGCCCATTATTGTAAAAAAAAAACTAATGTTATAATTCCTTTTTAAAAATAAATTATTACTTAAAATTTACTCTTTAATCATGAAATTGCATATTTTGAATTGAAAAACTACTTCGTAGCCTGAAATCAAAAATTTAAAATATGCTCACGATTGGCCGAAGAAAAATAAATATAAAGGAAAAATATGGGAAAGATCTATACCCAGCACTGGGACGACAAAAGTAAAATAAGAATGTTTAGTAAACTGTGAAACTGGATCTTCATTTATTAAAATCTCGACACTCATTCGCGATTGCTTAGCACCTTCGTTAGTCAAATTTTCAGTTTCAGTTCCTAAAGAACTTGCAGATTTTTATAAATGCGGTCCAAGTCACTGTTGTTAATTTTCCATTTCAACAAAAAATTATGATGCAAAGACATTTGCTTATACAGACCTGCTACTTTACAACTTCGATAAAATTAATCTGTGTCTATGCAATTTCGGTTCGAAGTAGCCGTAGTACTTCTTGTAGGGAAGCTAACGCACTACATCCGAATGCTATTGAAAACCAATAATCAGTCATAATTCAGAACATTTTATACTCGGAACTCAAATCATCTCGACTCGTGATCACGATCACAAGTCCGTGTTCATACATAATCTAACTACCAAGAATATAAAAAAAAAAAACAATAGGTAGTAGACCTATAGAATTAGTATATAATGTTCATATGATTTAAAACATAACGAAAGTCGACGTATTCATGTTCGTGGACGAATTTTTTGACGCCCAATCAGCCATTTTCTTTTTTTTACCCGTTTGTATACAAGCAGGTACCTATGTTATGTTTTACTTTATACTTCTATTTCAAGTAACTACAACTACATACCTATTAATGATTTGTGTGAATGAATACAATAGCGTACAAGAGGGCTAGCCATTGATATTCTATGAACAATAACTATAGTAAAAATGCCAAAATTTTTGTGATTAACTTCTACACATTTTGTTGTCAATACCATTACATTAAGGACTTTTGGACAATTGTTATCGTTATAGCTCGTACTTGTTGTAATCCGAAGTGTTTTAGATCTATCAATAATAAAAATTTATTTTCTGATGCAAGTTCCAAAGAATCTGCTTGGGCCTCTCCAAGAAATAATAATAGTACCGTTGATTGTATTGGATATGTTCCCAGAAGCATGATATTCTAGGAAACCTGTTCAATTATACATAGAAAACCTTTTATTGCGCTGAATATAAATTGATGCGCAGTAACTATCATACGATTAAATATTTGATTAAAGGCAGTAAGTATCTGTCACGTTATTTTATCAGAAATAAAAACTGGTGAAATGCTTTCGTTTTCTAGATTACAGTGATATAAACAGACACATTTGCAATGGACTTTGTTTATCATGAACAGACACTAGATATTAATAATCTGCGAACCTTGACAATGTGCTAGCGGCTCTGGACACAACACATCTATGGTGTTGGAACGCGTGCAATGCTTGTTTCGTTAGATTATTGTTATTACTGTTCCGAACAGTGCAGTCGTGTGATGGAGACAGTAGTATGTTACCGAACAAACAACACTTTTTATGTTCAACAGATGATTGATCATTCGTGCTGAATGATGTTGATATTATTATACAGTTGTAGAACGGCATCGTCGTGAGCGTACGTAGGTTAGTAAGTGGATTGTACTCATAAATATATGATGTATCGTATAGCGTCATAACACTTACTGTAAGGACGACTTTGTCGAGTCATCGATTGCTTTGCAATTCATTACTAGCTATACATCTAGCATAACCTCAAATAAACCACGTATCGTGCAATGAAATGCCACGTTTAATAATTGTTAACAACCTCAACTATAGATACGCTCAATTAAGAAGATTGATTGCAATTATCATTATTGTTCTCGCTAAACTTCTTGGCCGCCCTGAAGTTGGCTACAATGGTTGCGCAGTAGTAAATCTCATACAAAAATAGCACCTGCTTGCTGGGTGATGGATAGATGTGTGTCGTGAATGTTTAAGGTTTTGTGTGAAGATGGATGAACGATAGATTATAATTGTATATTCTTTGTACATATTTACTTCAGTAAGTATTTTTTGTTGTTGTTATTTTCTGTTTTTTTTAAATACCTATTTCTTCTATTTTTTGTTATCTCGTGTGTTTTATTTTAATTAGTTTTTATTTGTAAATTTATGTATTTTATTCTGTCTAATTTGTTTAAGTCTTTTTTTTTTGTATGTTTTCTTGTGTAATTTGCTCTGTATAACGCTTTAGGTGTGAAGTATAGTTATACATGTATACTTAAATAAATAAATAAATTAAAAAGCCAACTTCAGGGTTGTCAGAACTTTACCGAGAACTATAAGCGATAGCTTGTTTGAAGATACTTTTATAAATTTGTTTAAAATGCCGTTGAATCAATCAATTCGTCAGTTCGAAATAGGCTCGCTATATGCTTGTAGTCTATCTATCAAATCAATAGTGATGAATAATTTAAGCCTCGAGCCCGTGAAATAACACGCTTCACAGAAAGATATCGCATCAACATTGAAAACGCTTAAAATAAGCGTAAAGAAAATAAGTTTTGGACTCAATTTTATATTTTCCTGCAGAAGGTCACTGCGACTCGCGTGTATGAAGACAAGACGGCAAATTATCTGAAATACTTAATTTAATTTGCAAGAAAATTCTCGTTTAGGCCTAGATTACCTAAAGTACGTAGAAATACCTCCTTTGAACATTTGCGACGCTGACCAAAATATTTTGATCCACATTTCCATTTTGAAGAGGCTGTTGTGGCAAATTGTATAATTTGCAATAAAATTAAGATAATAGACACAAATAGGCTCGGTATTGCAAAACATAAGCCCGTGAAATTGTCTTAAATGGAGGAACTTTGAGAGGTACTTTTTGAAAGTATCACGGGTGTGATTACTTACTCCAACAGGTATGACGATATTTTGGTTTGTTGGTCTGTCTACTGCGTGCGTATAATTTGTTATTATTGCACAAGTCGAAATGATGTGAACTGTTTATGTTATATTTTTCACACGAATAACATTGTCGTCATTAAATAATACAGGTTACAAGCGGGTGCACTGTACACTTCTGCTAAAACCTTTCGGAAAATTAATTAATGTGATTACCATATCTTTTTGGGTTCCCCGAAGCGTTGGGCAGACGTGTATCTGTAGCACACGGTTATTTCTCCAGTAATGTTTAAGAACCATGTGGTTGTGGGCGAGCTTATTACCTTAGCCCGAACCGGGATTCAAATCCAGGGCTTCAAAATTCAAATTCAGATATATAATTATCATCATCATCATATCAGCCGAAGGGCGTCCACTGCTGGACCTAGACCTCCCCAAGCGTCGCCACATTGATCAGTCACGCGCGTCTCGCATCCAGCGGATCCTATCCTATATATATATTTGTTATTATTTTATTTGCTTAGCAGTAGCACTTGCGCTACCACTAGAGTAACAAAGTAGTCAACATCGTCCATACAAAGTTGAAAACAGTCTTTTCTATAGATAGCACTCTACATAAAATACTTTTGAAGGGAAAGCTGTACACCTCGAACTTGTTCAGTCAGGGTTAGTAGTACAAACAAATACACATTTATCACGTTTTTGGATTCCCAGGAGTGTACTATATTATTGGGGAAAGAGTGTAAGATTAACAGCTCGACCTGACACCCGTTTGTGGTAATTAATCCCTTGGTAATTTGCTTCGGTTATTTTATTGATTGTTATAAATACACAGGGATTTTGTGTTTGAGCTAGGTAGGATGGATGCGTACAACATGATATTAAAATATGCGGTAGATGCGACGCACGAAGGGCCGGTCTATGTAGCGACACTTAGGGAAGTTCTAAGTATAGCAGTGGACGTCTTTCGGCTCAAATGATGATGATGTTCATGAAGATATGCGTAAGCGTTAGGTTTTCACTTTTTTCGGTCTTTGTAACTTCTAAAGAAATAAAACGACGAGTAAATATGGCTAAAGATGCAATGACACGCTTGCAGAACATCTATAAAAATAGGGCATAAGTTATAAAACCAAAGCCCGTTTTGTCAGAGCATTAATTTTCCCCATTTTCCTCTATGGAACTGAGACGTAGACAATCCGAGCAAGGGAAAGACAGAGGAAAGACGCATTCGAAATGTGGTGCTGGAGGCGGATGCTCCGAATACCATGGACAGCCAAACGCACAAATGTGTCTATACTTTCGCATCTCGATATCAAGACCAGATTGTCTACAGTATGCCTACAGCGTAATTTGACCTATTTCGGTCACTTAATCGAAGGGGAGATAGAAGTTTAGTAAAACTGGTTATTGTTGGCAATACCAAAGGGAAAAGAGCACGTGGCCGGTCGCCAACTTGATGGTCTGACCAAGTGAAAGAACGTCCTCTAGCAAATTTCAGCAGATTGTGATGGCAACTTTGGACCGAAATCGATGGAGGCAGATTGACCGCTTAAAGGGGTCCAGGGACCGATTAAAGAAGAAAACTTCTAAAGTCTTCATCACGTAAGTAATTACTGAAAATTTTAATAACGGATGTGTTGACATTAAGGCTGACTAGTTTAGTTGCATCACCGAACATCAGATCATCAGATAACAAAACAAGATATGCGAAGTTCAATTCTTCATTGAAGTGGTTCTATTTCACCTGATTATAATACACTAGCTGACCCCCGCAGCTTCGCGCCCGTCAAAATTATAGCCTATATTATTCGGGAATAGTGCAGCTGTCCATAGGTGAAAGAGTTTTTGGAATCCGTCCAGTAGTTTCGGAGCCTATTCGGTACAACCAAACAAACATACAAACAAACAAAAAAATCTTTCCTCTTTATAATATTGGTATGGTATAGACTACTTCGTCGTTTATATACAAATTAAAGTCATGAGTCATTTGTTTACGTTTGACGTTGATTACACTATTTACATTCATTAATGTTAGTAATCACCCACGTGTAATTTATATTTTGCTGTTGTTTGTCATTCGGTAGTTTGTTTATTTTGTTGATTGCTATCTTAAAATTACCGGAAACACTTACACACAATCCTGGCACTTGCCATGACAATTTGTTTACTAAAGTATATATTTACATAAATATTTATAGTTAAAGTAAGTAAGAAAGAAAAACTTCGGTGAATGACTTTCCATTTTGTGTTTGTGTTACGATTGTGTTACAGTAATGAGACAAGTTCGGTAGTTACTGTTGCTCCAAGTTCGTTATGATTATTTATAAAGCAATCTTAATAATAAATAAGCAAAGCAAATTAAATAGTGCGACCACCATCTAATTTGACTTAGTATGTCTGCAAACACTGACAATCCAATTAAAATTTTAATTATATAATTATCTACAATCATATAAATGAAAATGGATTAAGCTCTCACAGTAAGATTCGCCGCGTCGTGTGAACATGAGTGTCACATGATGATAATTGGATTTTGGAATAATTTTGCGTTTATGTGCAAATATACAAACGTGTGGGTGTACCACGGAGTAATAAACAAACGAAGTGCTAATGTGCGTTTGAACTGTGTATATCAAACATCTCTTTCCCAATCAGAACGTATCATGACACGTTTTAAATCTTCTCCAAACAGAGAAGAGTTCTCGTAGAATCGTTTAGTAGTTGGACTCCATTGTTGTAGTAAAGAACTCCGTGTTCCACAGAGAGTAACGATTTATAATCGAACTGTAATGCGTTTGCAGGATTAAGGATTGTATAAATATAAGATAGCTAAGCCATATCTGTTGAGGTTGGCTTTGTCACGGGCATCCAACGCAAAGAAAGAAAAATTTATTCAAATAAATTGCACTAGATGGCGTGATAAGCTTCAGTGATGGTGATTTAGTTTTGTGAAATATTAAGATTTTCTAGAGACGACCATAAAAATGTATGTTCTTGTTAAATAAACTCTCCTAAGCACACAATTAAGAAATATTGGGTATTGATATTAGATAGACGTGTAGTTGGAACACGTCGGTGGTTTGAGAAATCTTTCGGGAGAAGGTTATCTACATAGAATATGTTTAGTTATGTAATCCTTAACTAGTTAATCGTCCATGTGATAAATGTAATAGATATTGACTTGAAGGTTCAACTAAAGTATGAAGATGTCTACATAATTTTCCCTGCGACCTAAACCCATTTGACCTTAATATCTATAAAATCCGATAGGACGCTTTTATTTTGATCCGTTAGGACGCTGAATAAATAGACATAATTACCGTTATATGAAATGGATTTTAAGTTGTAATAAACTCAAAATATTTGTATAGGTATGTAAACATTGGTGTTTTTGCACAAACCTACGAAGTTTGAAAAAAGATTGGAACGCTTGCTAATTAGTGCACGTCAGTTTGCCTATAGAAAACACATTGTTTGCGAACTATTCTCTGAGAATTGTTAATTGTGATCTGAAACTATTACTGCGCTGTTAGTAGTAGGCGCATTATTGTACATTCACATTACTATGATCCTCTGAATACATAGACATACAATTACCGTTACATAACAGGGATTATCAGTTGTAATAAACTCAAAATATTTGTATCGGTATGTGAACATTGGTACTTAGGGAAATACTTAGGATCGTATATAAACGTCGCATATTTGTTTAGGTTGTTTATCGAGGCAAAAACTTATGTGTTTAATATCTACTTAGGTACTTGCACTGCCGTGGTTATGTACCTATCTACGTACATAGTATGTTTATACATCTATTTATCTACATTACAATTTAATTTTATCTCCATGTAACCATCAAAAAATTTTTTTTTTAGCATTACCTACTTGGGAAGAGACTGGACCCCACAACACAGGGTATCCTAGTGTGGGATCCAGGGAATTTGTCAATAACTAGCACTTAAGGGTTTCTATGTTATGTATTATTGTTTTAATATTGTACTGTGCAAAAATGAACGAAATAAAATAATTTATAATTTATAAGAACGAACGATGTGATGGGAATACGTAGCTATTGTATTATTCAGCGAGACAATATTATAATGAGACAAGTTGGCGATAACATGATGATCGTTACTACAATGTTTTGGTTTTTTATGAGGTGTTTCATGAATTATTCCGTTATTATTTTTACATCGCCACCTGCCAGGACTCTTGCTCGTTTGTAGAGCTAAGTTTTTATAAAAACATTGAGTCAAATGTATAATAGATACTATTACCTATACAGGTCACTACAGATGACGGAATCAGTCATGCACATATCAATAACTCTGACTACTCGTTCTGAAAGGATTTTCCTCAAAGGACGTAAACAGCTCTGTTTGTCAACGATACAAATTTACAGAAATAGGTTGCAATCAAAATTATCATTGGATTGTTTATTATTCCAACGAAACAATAAAATCCTGACGAACAAAGAATAAGCCGGTAAAATGCGATAAATTGAACGTAATTCCATGAAATGGGCCTCGAGCAACACAGGGCCATGTTATACGTTATTGTGATTACGGAAGGTAAAAGAAAATCTCGTTAAATAGGTAACATGCTAACCACGAAACAAAAATTCAACAGACGTGGCTAACTTAGAAAAACGGTAATGTAAACAGCTGGTACAATGCGAGATTGGTGCGGCGGAACTCGGGCCGAAGGCTTCAGGCGACGGAATACTTTATGCAGCGAGTGTTAAGTGATGCTGCTCCCGAGAATCAAGTAAATGTTATTTAGTACGCCATCATGTGAATACTACAGGGTTAAGTGTCTGTGTTCCCCGATAGCTACAACCTAAGGGTATTTAGGTCAAGAGTGAATTAGGTTACTTTACCATCGACCAAATCATCGCTTACCATCAGGCGGAAAAAAAAGATATCATTAAACTAATGATGAATAATATCTACGACTACATAGAATTGATGGCAGCAATCAATGTCATTTTATTTTCTACGAAACAAAACAAATAATTTGTTAACTTTTCATTAGGTAATTAAAATCTATTTAAAATTATTTCAATATTTTCAATAATAAACACACATGTTTGCTCCTGATGCGCTCAGCTTAGCACGTGTGTGAACCCTGTGAACGTAGCATCTCTCTCACAAATAAACACCACATAAATAATGGAATCCCGCATAGTTCTACAATTTCTTGCTAAGTTTTAACAATGAATAGTTCTGTCGTTTTTACTATCAAAATAGCATTTTGAAAAAAAAATGATGCTATCTTTGCATAATATATCATGGCATCTCATCGAATTTCTCAAAGTTGAACTTATTGGAGTTGGAAGCAAAAGGGTTGTAGCACAGTATTTCGTTTTAATAAAATAATATTTGTTTGTTTTCTTTTCAAGTTGAAGTAAAACAACTTGAACTTAATTGGAATCTATTTAAATAGATACCAGATATTTTATAAGATCTGAAGTGTTCTTCTCAGGATAATATTTCAAGTACCTATTTATACGAAATTATTTTGTAAACCCTGTTACAAACTAATTTCATTTTATTCAAAAATATAATTTGTATCTAACTTTATAATAAGATTCAATTCTTATCACATAATAAGCCTATAGAATCTAACATTTTATACGTTCAAAACACATGTAATGACGTCATCAAGTAAGTACCGAACACTAACAGTAGAGAGAGACACGCAGTTGTGATAACTGACACAGGTCGTATACATCGAATCCGTGTCATTATCGTGGTTACTCGCATTTGAACATCGAGAATTCGAAATACCGCTGAATGTGTTCCCTTGTGGAATTCACAATTGTTGGCAAAATTGTGAATTCCGCAAGGGACACATTCAGCTATATCATGAGTTGAACATTATTTGTATGGTTTTAGATAAAGAGTCCAAATAGGTATGTTTCCTGGGTAGAAAAAATGATAATTCTATTTAGTCCGTCAGTGAGATTATAAAATAATATTGGACACGTATTTTTAGCTTTACCAAATCAATAAAAAATTACAAAGTTAAGTCGCATCAATGTTCAGTCGTTGTGTGTTTGTTCAGGGGCTTGTAACATCACTAAGGCATAAAGTGTACTAGCGGCTTGACGTTTCACGATATTTCAACGCATTATTTAATATGTATTTATTAAAACTATGCACAAATACAAAGGCGGACTTAATGCCTTAGGCATTTTCTACCAGTCGACCTTAGGGTGGTGCAGAGATAAAACATGGCAGGTGCAATTAAATGAAAGAACAAGTAGAAAAAAATAAACTAAACAGAAATGACTAAACTTACTACTTAAAATATATACTTAGATACATACATATAGATATAAAAATATATACATAAACAATGTCATTGAGAAACCGAATCCAAAAAACTAACTGTGTGAAGATTCCGCATTTTTTTTGCGCATATGCTCACGTGCCTTCAATTTGAAGGAGTACCGACTGCTTGCCATCCTGATGTTCCGAGGGAGCGCATTCCAAAGGGAGATTACCTGAACAAAGAAGGAAAAATGGATAAACCCAGAGCGGTGAGAGGGACATTGTAGAAGACGATAATTGGTGGAACGAAGATTTTAATATGGCCAGAACAAAGGAATTGAATATATGATGTCAGATAAGAAGGAGAAGTGGGCTATATCATCGTCACTTTATGTTTACGTGTTAAAATAAAAAATAATGTGACCAATATTTTATATTTACATGTCTCATAAAAGTTTAGTGAAACACGCCGTTAAGGATAATAAACTATTATTATATGAATACTTAAAACAATCTTTCTTTCCCTTATCTCTAAGAGATGTTTCACAAACATGATGTTATGGATAGTTAGAAGCCAGAAAATGTGACCAGTCTTTCCAAGGCGAATCGTATTGACTAGGTACAGGGCTGTGTAGATGTCGTGGTGGCCCATTGGCTAAGACCTCGCCACTCGTCCTTGAGGTCGTGGGTTCAAATCCGGGCAAGTACCAATGTGACTTTTTCAAATTCAGGCAGCTCGCTCCATGTAAAATACGTATAATCAGCTGAATCTGGTTAGACTGGAAGCCAACACCAATAAAGTTGGGCAAAGGCTTGCACAGAATGGAGCACTAACAATATTATAGGTAACTTAAGTTTCTTACGTGAAAGTTTCACTATGATGTACCGCAAGAAAAAGTCTGCTAAACGTTGTAACTGACGCCTGTTTTTATACGCCCATTCTAATAATTACAGCTATTTTGGCTCTATTTTATTGCCTCCCTTCTTTTATGCAAATCTATGGAGAGGTGGCGGCCATTGCAAAATGCAGGACAAAGTTGGTTCGACGAAGTTTTTGTATAGCGGAACTTTTAAGTATCGTTCTCGAACTAAATTTGTGATAGTTTCGATAACTTGCAACGGCTTATATAACACGTAAAATAGTGAGATTGTTTGCTGAAAGTTCGCCTTTTAATATTTGTACCGCAGAGTTCATGGCAAATTCAATGTTGTGTAATTGCTAAATAAGCTTTCCAGCAACATTCAGTGCATTTTAATTACTTTTACATACTTGTACTTGTTTTACGTTCTCATACTCATTGACAAAGCCTTGTTTTTACGAACATCCTCCATCATACAATACAGGCTGGTAATCACCACAGGCAGCGGTGTAACTCATCGTCGCGCGTCGACGACAACCGCGGTGACGTCGCAATGCATGTTGGACGGACGCCAAGCGTACAATATTTATAGTGATACTATTTTAGTATGTGGTTTTGGTCGCGTTTAATTTACTATTGTAAACAAAGAATGAACGCAAATTAAATCACCTTGACAAATTACCTCTCTATGACATCTCTAATCATCTCTATCTTAATGACATTGCAGAATATGTGTTCCGTACAAAAGCTGTAAAACGTTTCCACACAACGTAGCTATTTACGGTAATAGATGACATACAGCGCCATTACACGGTATCAATAAAATTCGAATGTGCGGGTTTTGTAACGATATGCAAATTGTAGCTCGTGCTCGTGACTATCGCGCCGATCACCGAGTGCTGGCAGTGGCGGTAGCTTCATAGAAGCCCAAAAGCCTGGCTTGCCTTACTAAAATGCTCGATAGAGAATCAATATCAAACCTGAACTATTTAAAAGTTCGCGCGCTTAATTCTTATCAAAATAACACAAAGTATCTACCTATGCCACACTACTTCACATAGCGATTGGTCGCGCGCAGAGTTTCGCATTTGCAGTTGTAGCATCTACATATAGCTATCTCGCTTACACGCACCGGCTTTTACCGGGCTTTCAAATACTATATCTGTCTCTTTCGCACTTATAGCGATGTGTCGTATAACGAGTTAGAAACTTGTGCGTCTTTGTAGACGTTCAGTTTGAAGATTTAAGCAGGGCTTTGCATGTGAAGTTGTACGCGTATCCGTGACCTTGTCACCTTGCCAACTCTGCAGTGTTGCCGTTTTAGCGACGTTGTGAGATCTTGGAGATTTTTAACGAGTTTGGTGACTTTTTTAAGATTTAGCAAAAATAAAAACCAGCGACTTTTGAAAATAACGAATATAAATATTCAAGCAATATCTTAAAAATAAAAAATTTGCGACATCTAGCTAGATTTTTCATATAACTGGCGACTTATTTTTGCCAAATGACAACACTGCAATGACCCGAGTGCAACTCACTTCAGTTCATATCTCTTAGTACACGGTTACCAACTTAGGGATTTTGTCCCTAAATTTAGGGACTAGAAGTGTTAAAAGGGAAATTTTTGGGGACTGGAATATTTTGGGGATTTTTTTAGGGATTTCGAACAAAACTTACCAAATCGAAAACAAAGCGTGTGTTTTCTGTTTTGTGCGTAGAAAGGAACGCACGATATGTAATTCATATCCCCTAAAAAGGTACATAGTATCATGATGGTACGATTTTCCTTATAAATCGGGATTATGGATCGTGAGTAAAACTTAATCATACTGTGGACACGATCAAGAACTTCATCGTACATATGTATGACTTCAAAAATGAGACGTCAAATGAAAGGAGCAACAGGATGATGATGTGGTTCTAGAAATAATTAACAAGTTTGCATAGTTGTAATTTTCATTTTTTTTTATCAACTTAATATGTAACGTTATATTTACCTACGAAATAATTTAGGTACTAAATAAGTATGTAGGTATAACACATATAAAATTCTATTTAGGGATTTTTAGGGAAATTCGGAAAAATTGGGGAATATTTTTGTTTATAACACAACAACACAGGTAACACTGTCTTAGTAGTCTGTGCCATTGTCATTGTCAGTTTCATTTGCTTGAGTGGGAAAAGTTAGAGTTTTTTGTGTTTTCTTAGATTTTCTCGGTGATACAATTGTTTTGGTGACTTACCTACAACAATGGAGGTAATTGTACCTTGTGAGGATTTAAAATGCGTTCAAGTTTTGATTGGCGAAGATAAGGTAAAATCTTTAAACTTTGCTCAGAAAAAACAGTTAATTTCTTCATTAAAACCGACGCCTAATCTGTCTATTTCTCAGACTAGTAAATCGCATAAACGAAAATTTAATAGATCAGTGTATAAAACTAGTTGGATTGTTGGCTGTTCGCACACTAATAAGTTGTATTGCTGGTGCTGCATATTTTTTTCGAATGAAGATTCCGTTTGGAATACATCTGGTTATAATGATTTAAATAACATATCTGGCGCCATTAAAAGGCACGCAAATTCCCATAAACACCTGTGTGCAATGGTTTCTTTCGGAAATTTTGGTAAACAACGAATTGAGACATCTATATCACGCCAGATATCTGAGGAAATTTCAAAATATAACACGCGCGTTGATAACAACCGTAGTGTATTTCAAAGATTAGTCGATATTGTTTGTCATTTAGCACAACAAGAACTTCCTTTAAGAGGTCATGATGAGTCCAAAACTTCATTAAATAAAGGCAATTTTTTAGAACTGGTCTCGTTAATTTCAAAATACGATGTCGTTTTAGAAAAGCATATGCAGCATCAGGAAACTGACAAACCGGGGCCGAGTTATTTATCTAACAAAATTCAAAACGATATTATTCATTCCGTAGCCGATGTGATGCAAACTTGCATCGATTACGAAGTTAGGCATACAAAATTTGTTTCAATTATTATTGACGAAACCCCCGATGTTAGTCATAGAGAACAACTGTGCTTGATTCTGAGATATTATTATAAAAATGAAATTCATGACCGTTTTTTGGGCTTTCTTAATGTTTCGGAAAGTCGCACAGCAGACTCACTCTCTAATATTATTTTAGAATTATTGAATAGACATGATTGCATCGCTAAATTAGTAGCGCAAAGCTATGACGGTGCTAGTGTAATGTCTGGTGTAAGAAATGGAGTGCAACAAAAAGTTAAAGATGTTTGTCCACAAGCAATTTACATTTGGTGTAATGCACATATTTTGGCCTTAGTGTTGTCTAAATCATGCAATAGAATTCAGGAGGTTAGTTTATTTTTTTCAGCCCTTCAGGCTTTGTGTAATTTTTTTAGTAATAGTACAAAACGAGCTGCTTTTTACGATACTCATTGCAGCAAAAAATTGCCTAATGCTCCCGCAACTCGTTGGACATACATGTCGCGAGTTGTAAACACGGTTTTTGAACAAAAAATTAAACTTATTGAGTTGTTTTCTGATCTGTGCGACAATCCACAGAACTGGGACGGGGATACGATTTTAGCTGCGGAGAATTTTGAAAACACTTTGCGATCTTTTAATTTCAATTTTTTTCTTTTTATTTTTCATCGGATATTTGAAAAAACTGACTGCTTGTACAATATTCTACAAAAATCACAAGTTGATGTCGGTTATTGTATTAATAAAATAAAGGATTTTCAGGCATGGTTACGTGCTGAATTTCAATCCGAATTTGATCAAATTTATGAGAATACTTTGCAAAATAACTCGGCTCCTCGTTTGAGACGCAACGTACGCTGTGCAAAAACGGAATACAGACGACTTTTTGTAGAAGTAATTGATAACATTAATACCGAAATTACTGACCGATATTCTGAAATTTATAAATTAAAGTTTTTCCAACTGCTCAACAACAAAAAATTTGACAATTATCACTCACATTTTCCTACAGAGGAATTAGATTCATTATTTGACATTTATGCAAACTATTTCGACAAACAAACATTAAAAAGCCAATTGATTTGCTTGTATTCTAGTCCTGATCTGAAAGATCGTAATGTTTTCGAATTAATTGATTTCATTCATGAGAATAACCTCGAAGATGCCTTTCCCGAGCTGTTAAAGTTAGCGTATCTTGTTGTAACTATTCCGGCTACCAGTTCTTCCGCGGAACGTGCTTTTTCGTCTCTTAAACGTATCCATACCTATCTGAGAAATACACAAGGTCAAGAGCGTCTTTCCGAATTATCAATGATAGCTATTGAAAAACAGTTGTTGGTAGAATTAAAACGATCACCAACATTTTACTCTGATGTAATTAAATCATTTCTTAAGAAAGATAGACGATTCCAATTAGAATATAAATAATTTATTTAAATTCCTTTTTACATTCTATCTAGCTATTTTTTAACTTTCGGTTTTGTTTTTTTTTTCGTCTGTAACCTGTTAGTCCTGTTACGAAGCAAGCAACTACTTACCATTACTTTGTTCCCTCAAGCAATGAAGCAAACCAAACGGCTTTTTTAAAAGCCACCGGAGGTATGCAATTGCTGATATGTTTATTATATTCAATCTAGCACTAGCATGCCTTCAGTGTGCTTTGGTTACCTCATTCACCGCACGATGGCGTAGAGCTAAATTGTATAAATAATGGGTGGCTTGCTGCAAATTTGTCATTCAACATTTCGTCACTCAACCATCAGCAGCAAGCCACTCCTGGGAATAAATTAAGAAACAAGAAGCCCGAAGTTTTACTCATCAATCAACAATTCAACATACATACAGTCCACCCTGACCCAGTAGTTTATGAGAAAATTGCGATGATACATATGTAGGTACCTACATACACAGACGAAAAGATTTTTTTTTTTTTTTTTTTTTTTTTTTTTTTTTTTTTTTTTTTTTTTTTTTTGAAATCTTTTTAAATTTTAGTGGGCTTGCCTTATTTTGAAACCCTAGGCACGCCACTGAGTGCTGGGTCAGCAGAATGTGCGCTGTTTATATCGCACTAGTGGTACACGGTGCCCATTAATGGGACGCGGTGAGTGTCAATTGCTTTTTTGCTCATCCACGTGTAATATTTACGGCACAAGCTATGTGTTGCATATACATTAATCTGTCCAAACTGTCATGCGCTAATAAATGATAACTTATATTATCGGTTTCTTTACATTTTCAAAATTCATTTAATCTGTCTAAACTGTCATGCGCTAATAAATGATAACTTATATTATCGGTTTCTTTACATTTTCAAAATTCATTTAATCTGTCTAAACTGTCATGCGCTAATAAATGATAACTTATATTATCGGTTTCTTTACATTTTCAAAATTCATTTAATCTGTCTAAACTGTCATGCGCTAATAAATGATAACTTATATTATCGGTTTCTTTACATTTTTAAAACTCATTTAATCTGTCTAAACTGTCATCCGCTAATAAATGATAACTTATATTATCGGTTTCTTTACATTTTCAAAATTCTCTATTCCTGAGTATGTTCTTCGTAATCTAATTAATAGAAACCTTCGTAAATTCAAATAAAATGCTTGAAATCAATTCAAGTTCAATTTAGTAAGTCCCAAGAACAATGCGACTTAGATTTGTTATTGTTGAATTATTTCAGTGACATTTAAGAAATTTGTCGGCCTTGACCAATACTTCAGGGAAATCTATAAGAATAACTTCAGTTCAGTTACGTAAACGTTGTGATAATAAATTCGTATTTGATCATTCATGGAAAGTCAGATATGATAATTATATACATAGTTCTACTGAGCTTTAACTTCTCCAATATTTTAGAGGACATCCAGAGAGGAAAGAAGTAAAAAATATATTTTTATTATTCTTTTTCTTTTTTTTATATTATATTTGTTCTACAGTTGTATTGTCAGATTAATTCTTCATATTAAGAATATAAACTCTCTTGTAGATGAAATAATTTTAATCAACATTTTAGAAACTATTAAAGCACACATTTTGTTACTGTGACTATTCTACAAATTTTACAGTGGCAGATTTTGGTTGTAATCGAAATCGAAACGAAGTTATCGATATAAAACAGCTGCATGCAGGTTAGGTAAAATGTTTACTTCAGCATTGATAACGTTATTTTAAATAAATAAATGGCAACTATTCCGCCACTGCCCCCTTCCCACTTCACTTTCCCACCCATATGCACTAAACGTTTTTGAATTACTTTCATTATGCGTACGCCTAAGGAGTGGAATTCCCTGCCGGAGTCTGTGATTACCGATAGCTACAGTCTAGGGGTCTTTAAGTCAAGAGTGAATATATAGTTTACTTCTAGGCAAGCGTGCTACACCGTCGACCACATCATCGCTTACCATCAGGTGAGACAGAGATCAAGAGAGAGCAAAAAAAAAATGCTTAAAATGAATTGACGACTAACTATAGGAGTTTTTAAATATTTTCGTACCTTTCCATTAAGTACACCCGGTATTATCTTTGAAGAAGCCTTTTCATTTCTAAAATTAAAACACACAATCTGCCCTTTAATTATTTAATTTTATACCACGGACCAAAATGCCTAATAATCAACGCCTTGCGCGGTCTTTACCCCAAGCTATCTAATTTTGCCGAAACAAAGTGAAGACTGTAATACTAAGACCTGCTTTGCTGCGTCGTCGTCAAGCCACACCGTCTAGAGAATCGTATCGTAGCACTGCCTTCTGCTAATGAATAAATGAAATTAACCTCGTCGTGTGCATGTCGTACTATTTACCGTGGATTTACTAATTAATTGATCTTTGTGACAAATTGTTAAACTAATTGCTACGGTATTTTTTTTTAAAGTTGTGCAATTACCAATAAAAATTAAATCACTTAAAGCAATTGTTTCGTTTAATACTAAAATTTACAAAAGTATTTGTAAATACTGATTATGGGGATTTACCCATCTGTATAAATCCTGGAATAAATCGAATGTATTGTTATTAACTACATTTTTATTAGGTGTGCGACTAATCCTGTCGTATTTGAAAAGTTTCAGAGCATAATGGAAGCAAACTCTGTTCTGAGTTGATAAATATTTCCCATAGGATTCGTGTAAAGCTTTACTCATTTAAAAAAGAAAAAAAAATGTAAGGATAGATAGGACAGATGGATCCGCTCTTCCGCACTTAGACTCGGATTTGGTCCGTTGTGCGTGCAGGCCTCCTCTCCGAGAGAGAGATTTTTTGATTATTGCCAAATACACATTAGATTAGGTGCCAAATGGCAGGTTAAGTTATTGCGATCTTGGCAAATAAGGACAGAGATTTTTATTAGAGTTCAGACTAGCTCGGCCACAATTTTCCATTTTGAACCCGTTTGTAAAACAATTGCTTGGTCCTTATTTTCATTTTGTCTTCGTTTAAAACTCATTTTTGGTCGATCGATCAAAACTACTGGAAGGACAGAGGAATTGTTATTGAGGTTTTGTTTATGGCTCGAATGTTGTTCTGAAATTGATTTCACTATATATTAAAGTGATTCGATACATGTTTAAACAAGGGTTTGTAAGAACTTTATGATTAACTTTCAGTTTTTAAGGGTCACTAGTAGTTTTAGCAAGATTTTTAGAAATTGTGCGGTATACTCTCGATGTTTAAAACAAGAGTTATAGCAACGCGGGAACGTCTTGAGACGCTTTTTTCAACATGTGGGCGAAACACAATTTGTCATCATTACTTTCTCGGCAGCAGTCGTATAATTTTTCTAAAATTGAAGTAGTAAAGTAACAATATGACTTATGGGAAAATTGATATCGAAGACTTTCAAGGCTGAATACTAAAACAAGATAAAGCAATTTACATGTTGTTAGCAAACTTCGACGTCTTTTGATATATTACTATAGCGTAGTCTCATAAATCGAAAATATTTTCTAAATTTGGATACTAGTTTTGTAAAATCATAGTTCGTTAATAATACAATTTAACAGAGACGTCACATCCAGGAAACTTCTCTGTCGTTAGTTGTAGTCGCTGATTGATGCTGGCAAGTTTAATTAGTTCCTTAATTAGGCGTCCGCACACCATACTGGAGACTGCCGCGGCATTTACCAAAGAACAAGCAATCTTACTAATATTATACATGTGAAAATTTGAATGGATGTATGTGTGCATGTATGTTTGTTACTCAATCACGCTAGAACAACTGAATGGATCTGGATGAAATTTGGCACAGAGGTAGAGTCAGGAATAGCACATAGGATTTCTTATCCCGGGAATGTGTTCCTTCGGGATAATTTTCGGCTTCCGAGCGGGCGAAGCCGCTGGCAGAAGCTAGTTACCCATATAACTATTTTTTAATTACAGACTCACATCTGTACCAACGGGAACTGCTGCTGATTTCAACGACTCATATTTGTGTTTAGCTACGAGTGCCGTGACGACTCGCCACTTCATTTACAAACATTTTAAGATCATTTCGATGTATTTAGCTACAGTTTAATATGCCACTGTTGCATACAATTTTTTATACCATCGCTCCGTTTTCCCATTCAGCGCATCTCTCATGACGTTCATAAAATATACGGAACCACGGGAGAGGCCGCACTGAAGAAATGCTTCACTAATTAAAATACTGGCAGTAAGAATGTGGAGCGAGATGAGTAAGTATAAAAATTGGTGAACAGAGGGTGAAATAAAAAATATATATAAAAATTGGACTACATTGAATGAAATTAAAACGAAATGCTTTTTTTTTATTCGATCTGTAAATAATTAGGTGTAATAAAAATATTCTGCCAGCATCATCACTATGTAGGCAGCACTTAACATTTTAAACCGATTTCAATACGGAAAACGTCCACATTCAATGCACAACGAAAATTAAAGCCTGAAGTTACCGCACCCTACCAATTTCCCTCAATATAGCGCCCCGGAGTAGACTGCCGGAAGTTCGAACTCGACTAACGAGAACCGCTTTCATTTGCTGTATTTGTACTTATGGTTACAGTTGACGTTTAATTTAGTTCTTGGACTTTTATGCATCATTTTCTTGACTTAATTCGTTTCCAATGTGAATCCTGTGTAACTGGATTCGGGTACAAAGGCGAATATTTTATTTGGGTGAATCGGTGTTCTCAAGGCCTTTTTTACCCGAGAGCCCATTTATTTTTTGAGTGCCATGTTTTACTTTAAGCCCTGTTTTATTTATATATCACAAAACACTAATCCTAGCTGGTTGTACTTAAGGTTTCGCCAAAGGTAACTTACAAGACGAGGGGTTGCTGAATCAAAATCCGATATTATTTCTCCAACATCTGCATTTGGGGCGCCCAAATCAAAATTTCAAACTCATAAAATCGCACAGGCCTTTTACTATATTCCATAAAGTGTAACTAGTTTGTAAACAATGAAGGAATCCATTAGAAATCCGAATAGCCACCCTGTGTGAGAATGTGTTCGAATCAAAATGTTGTAAAATGTGCCTCTGGGTAACTGCTAAAACTATTTCAGCTAACTATTTCTGGTGGCATGGTAACGGAATGTTAGAGTTTGTTTTACATTTTTTGCGACCCACATCGGTAAACCTTTGTTCTTTTTATTTTAGCTTTTCATAGGTTTTCGAACTAGTACAAAATTATATCAGTGCCAGGAAGTATTGTATTTTGGGAATCGCTCTGTTGCCATGTACCAATCAATTACATGGAACGCTCCAGAAAAGTTGGTACATATAATTAATTTTATATCTTGCCGTTAAGACACAGATAGTAACATATTTAACCGCATTACAATGTTATACATATTATGAAAGATACCCGCACTACTGCTCGTCTGGCAATGTTCCAGTCTGTGGCTGTACCTAATTGGAAATGTTCAACTGAACGTCTGGCTAAGTTTGGCATTATGTTATTAGGTTAATATCGAATGCCTTGCTCAAGTAATGAAAACGAAACGTAACTTTCAACGTAATACTTACTTTAGCATAACACGATAGAATTATCATATTGAAAGTTGTCCCTATGTAGGTGAGTTGTTAGTATGGTGTATCTTATATATCAAACAACTAGAGTACAGGGATTTTTATCAAGTTTTTAAGGTCCCCAAAAGTACGCCCGCACCAGACTAAAATTTCTCAAAGACTCTCAAATTCACATAGAACAGTTTTTAGCTGACGTAAGTACGACAATTTTGCCTTGCAAACTATCGCATTGATTTTTTTGTCAATGAGATGTGTACGAACATAAGTTATGATAGTTCTTAGTGACCTACCGTAATTTTGTTGATTGAGACTTTGCGTAGATCTTATAATAACATCCAAAAAAATTAATTTATGTGTGAGGTTTCTATTTCGCAACAGGTGAAGCCACTTAAGTTCCTTAAGATCTAGCTCAGTTTCTAGGTTCCTGGAACACGCTATTCACTGCTAAAGCCTCACCTTAAACGAGGTCACACAAGACAAAAGCGGGTAAACCAGGTTGCATACAGGCAGCTAATTAAAAGCGAGGGTTTCCACGTAAACGCCCATGAAAGGGGTATAAAGTGGGTGACACACTGTCTCAGTTTCTGCATGTAAAGCAACGTTTGTAACCTATTGCAGTGCAGTATTATTGCATAGTAATAATGCAACTTGCGAGAGTTCCCTATCATTTTAATGGCAGTTTATATATTTTGAAGAAACGACGGGAACCTAATTGTATATATCGGCCCGTATCATGTATTTTGTAAGCGATGTTTCTGAACTGAGATGTGAAATTTTAATTAATTGTGTATTTATGTCAATATTTCATTCTGCCACTTTAAAAATAAATAGTAGGTTTTTGTACTTGTATCAAATGCTGATCGGTTGTATTAATGGTCTGTTGTGAAGTTAAGTTTAAGTGTTGTAGTTAAGTTAAGCTATGTTACAGCATTAGTACTATGCGGGACAAAGAGGCCAGACAATAAGTCGTAAGAAACTAAAAAAAGAAAGATTATATAATATATAAAAAAGTTAACAAATGTTAACTAACATCTAGAAGGCCTACAATGTTCACACATTCACAAAATAATAGAGATGCAGCCTGCACATTATGCAACATAATATTGCGTTCATTCTGCCAAAGAATACAGTCCCACAAGCTATGATGTGCAGATTGTACATATTCGCAGTCAGATGTTGAACACTAAAATAGAAGCCAGGCAACGAGCTTGAAGGAAATATTATACTTTAAAAGTTACCATGCCCTTTGAGAAATTGGACAACACAGTGATCCATCTCCAGCCACGTCCTGGCCAGCCGAACGTGAACAGGTAGAAGAATTGGTGGCGGTATCAGCCCTTGATTGAATTATCTCACCTACATTGCCATTCGGATAAAAGTTCCGCACAGACATCAATATGTGGTTTAAATAATCTAGAGATTTTCTCACGGACACTCCGCGTTAAAAAATCCGCGTCCATGGTCTCTCGTGCGGAATAGTACATTGCAGCAGTCGACTGGAAGTACGCCAGCAAGTACCGGTAAGGCCTCAGTACTAACCGTCCAGTATGCTTTGCATAAGAATATCAAAGCCAAACGCTGACTCTTAAATAATTTACGTCGTACATTACCAACCCCTATTGTGGGCTATCAACCCAAACAGGCGCCCCACAGCACGTACAACCCAAGTAAGTAGCCCCATAAATAGTCTTTAAAGTAAATAAAGACAGACCTCACGTAGATTTAGATTAAAAACAAACCATTTTTTTAAAGAGTAACCATGGAGTTTCTTGCCGGTTCTTCTCCATAGGTTACGACCAACGTACCGTGAACTGTGCATCTTTTTTCGACGTATCATAAGTGCCCATGTAGGCCTATGTGAAATAAATAAGTTATATTTTTTGATTTTTGATTTGCATCAGGAGTTGTTTACTATACAGACTATACAGTTCAAGCGTTTTTGCGATACCTATTATTGGAAACAAATATAGCGCTAGCAAATATGCAAATTTTTATCCGTGGTGCTAGGCAACTAGGCTTATCCCAGTTGTAAACGACCATTTGTACCTATTGGCCTTCTTTGTTCTGTCTCCTGCTTGATATGAAGGGAAATGGAAATTTTTACTTTTTTCCTACACCTTCTTTATTATTTTCTGATTAATTTCGTTGTGGGATCCAAGACAGTTAAATTGTTTCTCCGGAACTTAGTCGAACTTAATTGCCTCGGCACTTTTCTGGTGGTTGCCACTGTTGATTCTGGCTTTCAGGATTTGCAGTGGTTTGGGAAGTTTTATTGAATGGGTCTTTTTGAAGTAATAGCTTTCTATTCCAATACTTAATTGGATAAAAGAAAACTGATTTTCATCTATTATGTGTGCTGTAGGGCGCGTGAAAAATCCAATAAAATTGATATTAAGATAAAATAATATTGATTTTACGATACATTTCTGAACGCTTATTTTCAAGTTATATCTTCAGCTCTACGGCTGACATTTGGATAAACACCTCGCTACACACTATCCCCTTTAATTTATCACACGCAGCCATTTACTACTACTGAACATATTTATGAGCACATATCTATGAACATCTGTTTTGATGAGTTAGTTTGATTCTTTTTGGTCTGCGAGTGACAGAGATATATTAGGTTTGGCAAGTGCTAATGTACCTGTAATGAGACCTGAACTTTAGCATGTCTATATATTAGCGAATTCAATTAGCTAACGTTATCCAGAGCCTATCCATTAGGCACTAGATGTTTCGTGACGAAACTTGGCGTGTAACGATGCAAATCCCATTTATTCAAAAAGCGAGCAAAATCCTTATAACTAACGATTTTAGATCAGTCGACTGTGGAAACGCATATCGGAACCCTCTGTCGGAGAAATGTTCGTTGGCTGATCAAACCTTTCAGCCAGCTTTCAGCCCGTTTTTATGTACATAACTGTCAGCTGAAATTTTATATGTCAGGTCCAGGCATATAAGATCGTGATTTGACCTAATTAGTGACATACATTTGTCAGATTATAGTCGTAGGCGGAGAATTGGGGATACGGATAAACTATAAAAATATCACCCGTAGATTCTACACAGTTTATTCGTTAACGAGTCAATTAGTATCACCAAGGTACCAAGTATTACTCTGGGCTTAAAAGGAAACACCGAGCAGTTCCTAGGCCAGTATGTGTCGCGGCCATTATCCGAACGATCTCTGTCGCTCCATGAACCATATTGACACAATACAACTCCCACACTTGACTCCACACAGTACCAAACAAAGGTACTTGTGTCTTATTTTAAGTAAACAAATCATGACAGGATAAATTATTTCATTATTATGATTATTATTCAATCACACGATGTGTTAAATTATTCGTAGCTCCTGGTTTTCTCTGTGATATAAAAGTCATCTATTTATCCATTTTTCACATATATTTATGCTTTCTCTCAATTTTCTAGAAAATAAATCACAAAATACGAGGGAATATTAAGAAAAAAGATTTTTAACCTGTCCTGCTCAAGAGACAGACCTTTCATAGGATGCCTGTAATACCACATACACAACAAAGGACACGGAAACAAGCGAACTACTTCTAAGTATCCACTTCCCAGGATGCCATTCAAACAATGTTGGGAACCACACAGGGGAAGGGCCATGAGCATCTTAGATTGGGCAATACCGATATAAGTAGTCAATAAAGACAAAAAACATGGGCAATCAACACCTTCCTTCGTTTCAAGGCAGCAGGGATGGACGGTATCTGCCCAGCCCTGCTCAGGTGAAGCATTAATCTAGAGTAGAAGTAGACATTACCTTAGAATAATTATAGGAACAATTACGGGCAATAACCCCCTCACAAATGTCTTTTTAACATAGCGCCACCCATGGCTGCTTTAACGTCAAAGAATCAGCCACCCACGTCATCCTGAAATGCGAGGCCGTGGCTTCTCAACATGAAGAAATCCTCGGAACAGTGAGGTCATTCCGCGACGCCTGTGAAGTTCCCAAGAAACTTCTGAGCTTCTGGGAGGAGCTACTCGTAGGCTGGCTAATTTAGCTACGATCCCCACGTATAAAATACCAATAGGAGGCCAAGTGCGGAAAAGGGAGTCCTTATCATCATCACTACTGCCATTGTCCGTATTATTGCACCCACGACATTGGACACTTGCCAAAGATGGAAACCAGTCCGCCATTACAATTTTTACTGCGGGTTCTATAAAACTAATCGCCTGAAAGATTCTTCGACAAAGCAAAATAACCTTGAGCATGTAAAAAAGACAGATTACACTGTGCAAATTTTGGATGATTGAAATAATTAAAGATACGAGGGGAAGTCCAAAAGTTTGCGGATTATTTTCCTTTAAATACATCTTTTTAAGGCAATGTTTCAGCGAATTTCTGCATCTCCTTATGTATGATAATAGCAAGAGGCCGGAACGATTAGACAGATTAGATGGTCAGACCAAATCCGTGCAACGCTGAAAACAAAGCCGCAAGATGTACTCCACGACGCTAAGGATAGACATAGATGGAGAAACATCATCAAAGAAAAGTTGATCTCCTATCAGAATCACAAACCTCAGTAATGAGGAACACGACGCAAGAAAGGGGTGTAAGATAAGATTAATTTAATTTAAACACCGGTTTATTATTAAGGGAGAAAAAGTTGATGGTTCTTGGAATAGGCCCAACAGACTCACGTTGCCAAAGCCTACATGTTCTGATCTTCATAAAACTATCGGATCGATGCAAAAAACGTTTGTGTGAGAATAATGTTCGTTGAGCGTTAATAGCACAGAAAGCAATTAAACAATAATTTATAATAAAGATCTGCACACTTCATTGGCTTGTGGTTTATGTCATAACTTTTCATTCATGTATTTCTAAGTATATAGCGTAAAATAACTTGCTGTCTAACTTATGGTATAAAGCACATATATCGTGAGTTGCCTCTTACCTGAAACAATAAAAAACATTATTATATAACACAATACATAAATAGAGCATAAATACCTACAAGAAAATACAACTGAATTATTCGTTGCATTTAAATATTAAAAATATATTTTTGTAAATAAATACAATTGAAAGTTATTGCCTATTAATAAATACTTTATGTAGTCTCTATCATGTAAATAGAGGTCCAATTAGACCCGCTATCAGAAAAAAACACGAAAGAAAAGCAATATACAGGACCAAGGAAACTAGCTTAAAGCACTTTACTTTTATTGTAAGTATCTACTTCGAAAAAAACTAAACGCGATATCATTCCGATAGGATAACGGGTATCTGGTATTGGTTTTGTATTTTTTATATTGGTAAAAACCATTATGTGCCAAGAATTTGGTAAATCAACAACTTTCAATGCATATTAAATTGTATTTCCTACTAGCTCTTGCCCTCTGTGATTTCGACTCATTACAAAAGGATCTTATTCATTTATTTTTCTTTGATATAAAATGGCTGAGGAATACGAAATATTCAAATAAATCACAAATATACGCGATTACACTCACAGTAACAAAAAAAATCACTGAAGCATTTTTTTTCCTGGAATGGGCTCCAGGAAAAAAAATGCTTCAGTGAATTTTTTTAAGGATTTGTAGCAAGAGTATCTAAAAATTAATAGTTTAAATTAAACACATTTTTTACATTTATATTTGAAAACAGATTGTACTCGTAAAACAGTATAATAATTTATGAGTTTGCTACATAAAAAAATGTAGTGGACTATAATTTATATTTATTTATTAGGGACAAAAAAACAGTTACATGTTAAAATAAAACTATGAGTACAAATAGTTTTGCAAACATATACCCCACACCATTGTCCATGGATGAATATATGAACAAATAGGAAACGGAAGAGTATCGTTCGTCGCATTAATTTGTCGTATTGAACTTTTAACAGCGTAGCAGACGGCGTAGCGATGACGTCACAGCTGCTACGTCATAGCAAACGCGTAGTCCTTTAGACAATACTTTACAAATGACTGCTGTTTTGAATGTTCGTAGTTATTATCAAAGTGTAAACAGCGACGGCTATTTCATTTATTGTTAAAAAGGGGCCATTCACTTTCCGTTTATATAGTATCAAGGAACAGTTTTATATTTGACCGGGCACCCATACCCTTTGTATCTCTACAAAAACGCTCATGCCAAAATTTCAACTGTCACAGTTCATAATATAGAAAGTTGCCCCTACGTGAGCTATTTGATAAGGGTCTACTTTATTCAAACTTATCATCTTAAGACAAATCTTTGAAATCGAAAGTAGATAGTTTAACCCGTCATTGGCTAACTATTTGAGGCACTGTTATCGGATTCTAAAGACGTTTGATGTCCTTGTTTTTTAAAGGTCTTGTAAGGTTAATATTATATATTAGAATAGTCTTCTCTTTCACAGGTGAAAGAGACGGCTTTAGTGACGTAAGGTCAGCCTTTATGATATTATAATGGCTCTGAAATAGCTTAAAAACAACGAAGGCGGGTGGGAAACCGGTCCTTAAGGCCTTTCAGAAGTTATTTTATTCCGTCATACTCGAGGCAAGGAAAGCGACAATGCCCGGCTGAAGAACTATAGCCCATCTCACTTCTTAGCCATTTCTACTAGCTGTTTTCAAGAGTCCTCACGAATAGTCTCACGTGCATGTTTGACGATCTCCAGCCCCCCGAACAAACCGGATACCGAAAACATATACATATCAAGCAGGAGACAGAACAAAGAAGGCCAATAGGTACAAATGGTCGTTTACAACTGGGATAAGCCTAGTTGCCTAGCACCACGGATAAAAATTTGCATATTTGCTAGCGCTATATTTGTTTCCAATAATAGGTATCGCAAAAACGCTTGAACTGTATAGTCTGTATAGTAAACAACTCCTGATGCAAATCAAAAATCAAAAAATATAACTTATTTATTTCACATAGGCCTACATGGGCACTTATGATACGTCGAAAAAAGATGCACAGTTCACGGTACGTTGGTCGTAACCTATGGAGAAGAACCGGCAAGAAACTCCATGGTTACTCTTTAAAAAAATGGTTTGTTTTTACAATATTACTATGTTACAGCATTAGTACTATGCGGGACAAAGAGGCCAGACAATAAGTCGTAAGAAACTAAAAAAAGAAAGATTATATAATATATAAAAAAGTTAACAAATGTTAACTAACATCTAGAAGGCCTACAATGTTCACACATTCACAAAATAATAGAGATGCAGCCTGCACATTATGCAACATAATATTGCGTTCATTCTGCCAAAGAATACAGTCCCACAAGCTATGATGTGCAGATTGTACATATTCGCAGTCAGATGTTGAACACTAAAATAGAAGCCAGGCAACGAGCTTGAAGGAAATATTATACTTTAAAAGTTACCATGCCCTTTGAGAAATTGGACAACACAGTGATCCATCTCCAGCCACGTCCTGGCCAGCCGAACGTGAACAGGTAGAAGAATTGGTGGCGGTATCAGCCCTTGATTGAATTATCTCACCTACATTGCCATTCGGATAAAAGTTCCGCACAGACATCAATATGTGGTTTAAATAATCTAGAGATTTTCTCACGGACACTCCGCGTTAAAAAATCCGCGTCCATGGTCTCTCGTGCGGAATAGTACATTGCAGCAGTCGACTGGAAGTACGCCAGCAAGTACCGGTAAGGCCTCAGTACTAACCGTCCAGTATGCTTTGCATAAGAATATCAAAGCCAAACGCTGACTCTTAAATAATTTACGTCGTACATTACCAACCCCTATTGTGGGCTATCAACCCAAACAGGCGCCCCACAGCACGTACAACCCAAGTAAGTAGCCCCATAAATAGTCTTTAAAGTAAATAAAGACAGACCTCACGTAGATTTAGATATTCTCGTTAAGGCATGAAAGTTCTTTTTTGCTTTATCACCGACTATTTTGAGAGGAATTTTGCGTTTTTAGATAATATTTTAATGTTGTTTTTAGATAATATTTTATTTTAATGTGTAATTTATCTCTAACACTAGACTAAGATAGCACACGGACTGCTTCCTTTTTACGGAAACGTTCTTAAATTTAATAGTAGGACACGATTTAAGATAACCTTTCAAAATGAGTTGATAAGTTTTGTGCGGATCCAAAGTCAGGCGGTTTCGATCGCCCCTCTGAGATATTAATCGTAGGCAAGTGTCAGCCAAGATCTCGAGTCCAGGGGGGTGACCACAAGCTCTTAGAGTAAGGTTATTTTGAGGTCGAGTAAGGGACAGATGTATATGACGTGTATACATCTGTCACTTACTCGATCTCAAAATAACCTTACTCTAAGAGCTTGTGGTCACCCCCCAGCTCAAATACTTGATTAAATGAGCAGAAGACCGTCGTTCGCGTAACCGTTTAGTGAAAAGCCGCTTAGAATCGCGAGGAAATCATCAAAGCCTAAATTCCATAAAGGCGGACCAATAACCGAACCTTGAGGACATCCCATGGTGAGAAACTTCGACATGGAACGATGGCCGAATTTGAGTTTCGCGGAACCATTTAAAAAGTAAGAGTAAACTAAATTGTATATATTTCTATAGCAGCCTCGAGTTTTCATTTTAATTAATAGCATTGTCTACCATGCGTTATCAAAAGTCCTAGAATGGCTTGAAAAATCCCAATTATTTACTTATGTTCAGATGTTTAAAAAAAAAATCTAACAGTAAGGGCCGCGTCTTCGGTAGATTTTCCCATTGTGGAACCGAATTAATTGTTATGAAATTTTGGTCCGTCCGGTAGCAAACGTGGAACGATAAGGCGCTCCAGCAGTTTTCCCAAAGATGGAAGTAAAGTTATGGGCCGGTACGACTTTGGGTCGTCCGGAGGTTTGTCGCCACTTTTCGGGATGATTCATATAAATCCGCGTCGCATTCATATAAATTCGTATTCATATACGAGAAAATACGATACAACGGTTGTAAACGGTACAGCTGCCCACACTCTGATCTGTTGATGGTACTCGTTGTCATTAGCAAGTAAGTCATCAGGTATAAGAGTATTCAGCAAAACTTCAGTTGTTTCCTCAATACCGATGGTGTGTTTGTTATTTTTTTTTTAAATTTTTTATATTAATACTATGTGTGTTGGTTTGTTATTTAATTTAATGTTCTGAATAAACCCGAGGTCGACTGATCCCTATCCCAATAAATTACCGTTAGATTTTTCCACTGTTGCTCTGTAGCGCAACCTGGCAACTCTAAAGGTATTTAACGCAATGGAAAGTGAGTCACCGGTGACTTTACGTTTTTTAAGCTTGTTAAGATGTTTCCGCGCTCGGCAATAGCTTTTACGCTGTTCTGTTAGGTAGTCACACCACCAATCACATCTCCGTATATTGGTCATAGATCCACGACCAATGGCAATGTCAGCACAGTAAGTGAAGGAGTCTGATATAATTTCAGCTCTTTCTTCAGCTAACAGCCCATCACGAGTGAAATCTTTGGTGTAACACGCAAGAAGCGAGCTAAAGAATTCCCAATTCGCACCCTTACATTTATACCTAAAGTTACCAATAATATGTGACGTAATCTGAGTAAAAACTGGATCTAGCGATGATCAGAACACGCCACCTATCCAAGCTAACGTCTGCAGTAGAAAGTGTGACGTCAATACAAGATTCGCCCATTTGGCTGCAAAATTTGGTAGTGCGTCAGGGTTATTATGAATAGTCAGATTCATTTCAGCAATAAAATCTTCAACAGCGCAGCGAACTGAACAGACTATCAAGATATTTCAAACACCATTCAGTCGTACATAAATATTTTGTATTACACTGCAAAATAATTTCTGCCTCACCGATAGCCTTATAAATTAAATTCATAAGAATTTGTATCGTATCTCGTTGTTGTTCAAAGTGTCATACTGTTTTACATATTCGGAAAAGCAAACTATTTAGGATTTACTTCCACATTTTTTCCCGCAGGTCTCATAAAATTTTATATAAGAGTAGGCAGCCAAGTAACGTCGTTTTTCAAGGATGAATAATATACAGTTTGTTGGTATATTATCTACGGCTAGGTGTCCTTACTTCAGTGTTCTGTGTACTTACAGCGCTGTCTACACATAATTGCGAGCTCTATTACGGCTCAAAACACAGTTACACAGTGATCCTCTTCTACCAGAAGATGAGTAAAGGCGACTGATGCACTTCATACAATTTATAGCCGCAATACCACGACTGCTGATATTTGGATCAATAATGCTACATGCGTTTCATGTATAATATTAAATTCAATAGAGAAAATGCTTTCAAGTAAGACTCTACTGATTTTTTCCTTTTATGGATGCAATATCTGATAGTACCCTGCGCTAAACTTGAACAATGAATACCCAAAGAGACCGAAATTAACCCAAAGTTAAAATAAACCTGTGTTCGTACAATGGTTTGCCGAGGTTTAGTATAGAAATTTTGTAGGTAGTTAGACCTTATTACCATTAAACATAAAATGGTCAGTTTTATAAGCATCGTTCAAGGTACGATAAGCATCTAACATCAAATAATTGTGAACAGCCAGAGCTTCTGGCACAAAGTAAGCTCTGGAAGGAGCGGTAGTAATACTTATCAAGGGAATAACCCGAGATCATTGTGTGAAGATTAACATCAATGTTCGTGTGTGTGTGTGATGTCCACCTTATGATATGTTATATAAGAAAATAAATGTGCCTCCAATAGTTTTTTTGTATCAGAACTACAGCTCTATAACATCGTGTTAAGTCTACAGGCAAATACTTCAATACATTTTCATGTACAACACGATTATATACTGCTTGGTTTTATCTGGGATTTCATTTAAGACCACGTTATAAAAGATAATAGTTATATTGATCTTTTTTGATATATAATACAAATTGGCAGCAACATTTCAAATAATACAGATATGCTAGAAACCTCTTAATTCTATAATATCACATGTATAAGATATCTACTATGATATTATTTGTAGGTCGGTAACTGAGCTGTTATAATTTACATAATATTAATCCAAATCCAACAAAGTTCAGACATATCTCATCAAAGATTATAGGAACGACTAGAAGACGCCTCGCGGTTTCACCCGCGTAGTTCCCGTTCCCGTGGGAATACAGGGATAAAAAGTAGCCTATGTCACCCGAGGATAGAGTAGCTTCGCAACGGTGGAAGAATTTTTGAAATCGGTCCAGTAGTTTTGGACCCTATTACAGCCGGTACAAACAAACAAACAATCAAACAAACAAAAAAATCTTTCCTCTTTATAATATTGGTAAAGATTAACATATTTGAGAAATCTAAATAAAGTTTTAGTAGAAATAGTCTGAATGATAAATTATACCAATAGGAATCTAGACCAAGTCGTAAGCTAAGCTACCGCGGATGAGTCGGTCACTGACCTAAGCTTTAGTTTTGCTGAGCTATTAAATGTCTCACTGAACTTCGGAACAGATTTAGAGAGACATCGTCCATTTCTCGTAAAGTTGTATCGTAAACATTGAGACGGCCATCCTCTGCGAAAGTTGCAGTTAGATTGTTACCTAGCTGCAATAAAATATTGGATGCAGAAAATAACATCACAGATACTGTAATCCCTGACTAAAGTTACCAGCTCTCCTGTCGTGAGATTAATTGGTTTATCATACAAACCATACAATCTAGTTATCTAGGGTCACATCACACTCCAAGTTATGTAACAAATTGTTTATGAAATGACCTAGAAAAAAAGTTGTTATAGCAGGCAAGTGAAAAACTTTGACCCGTTTACGTCGCTACACTTCACTACACGATGTTGACCTATCTCTTCACTTAATTACCGTAACTTGTGCATGATAAAAGAGGTTCATAATGTTATGTGGGTTGAGGCCAGACATAATACCTGCACATCATTCTACTGGACACTAATCTCTATAAAGCTAAACCAACAAGCAATCAAAGTTTGGTTATAACTTTAGCAATTTTGAATTTTGTGCCAATTGTAAACCTAGTGAAAATATTAGCTACAACTTAGCGCCTGCCAGCTAGTACGTGGCCACTAACTAGCTGTAAAAACTAAAAATTCTTAAACTCAAATATCACTTGCAGTATGAATTTCGGGAATGTTCCGTAAAACGGCTGGATGGGAAACGGGTGGATGTCACGGGACATCTCTCAAGTGACAAAAGGCTTGATAAACATCCCTTTGCCTAAAATTTATGTCTCACCCTCTCTGTGAGAATTATTTTACAGAACCACGATTGCAATTTGTTCAAGCGCCGTAATAACTGAATTTTTCACGAGATTTCCTTGGCTTTGGGCAGTAAATAAAGATGTTTATTTACTCCAGAGCTACTGCTTGAGATGAAGCTTCGGCTAATGTTTTATGAATTAACATTTACCAAAGGCAGTTTTAATGTTCAACCATGAACACAAGATCTCATTTTCGAAAACTATATTATTTATTGCTAGAAATAATATAGTTTTCGCTAAATCCATCCATCTTTTGGAAGCTGTCCTACTCCATTTACCGGTAAGCCTGAAATAGGTGTAGATATATAACAAAATATATAATTAGTAGCTTTATTTCTAATATCTAATCATCGCAAAAAAAATAACTAAACGCCAAGCCATTTTTTTACTACGTGTTATCAATTTATGTTTATTCGATAAACGAGCTCAATATTATGTTCAGACAAAATATATAACTTTATTTCTTTATGTTGAACTTTGATATTTATGTACGGTGTTTTCAGTTTGAATTTCGTAACATTTATTTCTTGCTGTTTAATACTTGAATGTAATCATTTTCTGTCGGTATAATAATTATTTGATTCAATAAAATATATTTCTGTAGAGATCTAGATATACTTCAATTATGATAGTACATTAAAATATTAAAAAGCAATGATTTTTCACCCGAGTAATGTAACAACGTTTATCGTCGCAAGTTTTTTACTAGTTTACGTTAAATTTTAATACAACTCAATTTACAGACAATGAGAATTATAAAATTACATTGTGTTCGAGTCTTTTAAAAGCACTTTAATCTCTCTGAAAAATTGCGCCTAAAATACAGTTTTATCTTTGTTACGAAGTTTGTCTTTCACATAAATCAACTTTGTTAAAAATAGTATTATGTTTCCTCTCAGTCCTAATTACTAGTTTTATTAGGGTTTGGGACAAAACTTGTTGTAATTGGGCATTTAAGCGACTTTTATTTTACGACAGTTTCAGTTTCAATTTCGTTACGTGACTGAAATTTGGAGTGCCACACTAATACCTGTTATGTAATTAATCATAGGGAACCGATATATTTACGCTATAAAATATATTGGTTCCCTATGATGGCCGTGTAGGCAAAAAAACAAAAATCCTTTCAATAATCATGTTTTTTCACAATACAAAAGTAGAGAAACAAATAAATAGTTGCTGTAATAAAACTCCGAAACTTTCAGAATAATTAAAATATTCAGCTCCAGTTAGTTTTGCACGTTCTGTGACTAAACTTTTCTGAAATTATTTGTTCACAATAATCGAAACAAAACTAACTTCGCTCTTACTACGTTGGCTGGTCCGATAAAATTTATTTAGAGCTGGTTGTTGTTACGAATACTAATCATAGCTGCTTCAGTTTAGACATGATATTATACTAAATAGATAAAAAATATAATGTTCACCAAAACACGAAACCAACCAGTTAGCAAGTAAATAATTTTACAACAAAAATTGTGTTCATAGATATATATTGGAAACCTTTATTTATTAAGAACAAATTGAATAACCTGAAATTTATTATCTACGCCTGTCACGTTTTCATTTATAAGAGCATTTGTCTTTTTTTTGCCATTACACATTTGTGGAATGTCCCATGATATTGTTGATGAATAACTTTGGCGTAATTTATAAATTACTGATACTGTTTTGCTTAGGAGCATAATTGTAATTAACATTTACAGAAAATATTTTACCAAATATCATAAATACATTATTTAAATAAAAAAACAACTAAATTTAAACTGTCGAAAATTGGAATGTATGAAAATTCGTATGTCCCAGTCTACCACTGGCAATTTCAAACTCAATTATTTTCATAAAGTTCAAAGACACTATACTGAGATTTTGATTTTAAATCGTATTACAAGGTAAAAAGGTCCACGTTGTATTGACTTTTGGTAATTTGGTTAATAATTTACGTACAAAAATAAATTTTAAAGTTGTCCCAAAGAAAGTGCCAATAATGGATTTCAGTTTTTGTTACCCATTTTCGTGTGTAAAATATTAAAAAACTTCTATTTAGCAATGTTTTTCTGAACGAGCAACACCGTAGATGCCATTAAATGCCGCCAAATTTATGTATTGTGTCAGTTGCTGTTCCAGAAATTAGAGTGCACGTCACGTACTCGTTTTAGAGTGAATCTCATTCCGGCTTTTGTTATTACTGTTTCAAGGAAAGTTGACTAAATATTGCCACTCTTTTTATCTTAATACAATAGTAATTAACTTCCATTAAAATTTAGTGTAAAATAATAGGCGCAACTGCAATTTTAACTACCACAATAATATTTTGAAAAAATTAAACACTTGTTTCGTTACTTTTTTTTTTGTTACTTTGGGATAGTAACATATAAGCGGACAATTTAGCTAACAAAAACGGAATTATAAGAAATACAAAAAAACAAGAGTCCGATTGGATTATAGTTTATTAAGCGTTGATTATGATTAAGCACGAATCCATATTTTTATTTATTCATGAAAGAGGCATTTTAAACACAAAAGGCCCGCGGCGGCCTTGCTATTTTGGGATGTAATAACACCGCGAGTAAAGTTTGAGTCTGATTTCCTTTAAGTTGTGCCGCTTGTTTTACTTTAAAAAGAGGAATATTTAGATAGATTTTAATAAAAAAATAAGCCTAAAAAGGTACGTTTGCACATCAAAATCAGGCAAACTTTGAACGGGACAACATTTTCGGGTTAATCAAATAGTCGGGCACACGCAGCTGTAATCCTAAAAATTGTTGGGACTCCCCCGAGAGATGCAGATGGAGACATACTCTTAACTTATAATATACGTATACTTAAAGTCCAGTAGTTCTGACTGAATTATGGTAACACAGTTAGGAAGGGGAGACAGGTCTGTGAAAAGGGCTTCTATGGAAACTTATTTTTGACCCTTCAGAACTTTTAGCTAACTTTAAATTCGTAACTTACATATTGCTAGGATTTTTAATGATTAACTTTCATTTGTAAGAGCATAAGGTCTTCTAAAGAATCTACATACAGGTACAATCTATACCTCATCCAAAATCACTGAAATTTAACCATATCTGACATCAAGTTCACAACTGCTACAAGCTTATCACCACGCGACAGTCCGCTGTCGTCCGAAGTGAGGCTGTGAACTATAAACTAGCTTCTTATCTGCACTCTCCACTCGATTAGTTAATGTTCAGTTACTTTAAACCAGGAGTCGCCAGCTCGCCTGACCGACTTTATGAACATACCAGATACGAGAACAAGACCTAAGTCCAAGTCCAAGTCGAAGTTCACTTCAGATATTTCATACATGTTTGATAAGTTGGCTCTTTAAGGCACTTCTGTTATATTACGTGTATAACAATGTTGGGCAACTTTGTAAGTATATTTAGAATTTTGAAAGCCTATGTACGTTATGTTTAGCTAAGGTCATCATATTAACGTTCTTAAATCACACAATCATTACCTAATTGTTATCTCCACAGGCACCCATTGGCTTAGTTTTATTTATTTGGGAAACTTCAAGTAGAAAATTTACATGTCTGCGAATACAATTTACAACAAAAGGGACTCGTTTGTAAAAACTTCTCTTATTCTGCATGGTAATATAAAAGGTTCATTATTGTGTCAATGAAAAGGTTTTATTCGTCGTGAGCACTCCTTAATATGTAGAGTATTAATTAATCAAAATTTTAATAACAAAGTCTTTAACGTGTTACACGCAGCTGCATAAGGGGAATTGCCAACTCAGCACTCAACACTTTTAGTATAGAATCATACGATGCAAATTTAACGAACGACGGAAACGCCGAGCTGAGATAGCACTTTGTGACGCACGGACCTAGTTTACCCAATTATTGTAACTCTGTAAAATTCCATTCCATATTCATACTTCGAATAGGCACTTAGGCTAATTTTAGCGATAATTAATGTAATTCTTTTATTTTAAAATAAATTAAGTAAATTCATTTTTGGTTTTTTTTAAATCCTCCGATTGCAGCTAACGTAATTGGCGCAGTCGGTAGGATATTCGCGGGCCGGTTCGCAAGCTTTAGGGATCTCTAATATCGAAATCCGCGTACGCGAATCGCCTGGGTGGCTATCGAGCCCCGGTGCCGAATATCCGAATCTACGGTCCAGCTGCAGTTCCGGAAGGAGAATCCAGACTTCGATTCACGAGAGAACCAGAGATGAAAAATTTGTGAGTACACTTGAATTGTTCCTGTGTTGCTTCCTTCTTAGTCCTAGTACCACCCAACTTCCAAGATTTTTCACCCGAGAAGTTCCAATTCCCAGGAGCCCCAATCTCGTACGGCTCGCTGGAGTGCTATAGATAACAGTAGAGATTTAAATAGTGATAGTAAAATTAGTAGTATAAATAGCTTAAATATGGCCCATGACCCGGGTGCAATTTTCAAGACCCTTCGTATGGTCCCGGAGTTCGATGGGAACCCAAATGTTTTGACTAGGTTTGTCAGAATATGCGATCAAATAGTAGCTAAGTATGTTAGCAATACCCCAGGTAGCGAGTTATACAACTTATGCCTATTAAATGGCATCTTAAATAAAATAACAGGCTCTGCCGCTTGTACCATCAATTCCAACGGCATACCTGATAGTTGGCTAGGGATTAGAACAGCCTTAGTTAATAACTTTTCAGATCAACGGGATGAAACCGCTTTGTATAGAGACCTTTCTTTAGCTACGCAGGGAAATAAAACGCCTCAGGAATTCTACGAGGAATGCCAAACTTTGTTCAGTACAATGATGACGTATGTAACATTACACGAGTCAATTACTACCACAGTGGAAGCGAAACGTACACTGTATAAAAAGGTTACTATGCAGGCTTTTGTAAAAGGTTTAAAGGAACCATTAGGATCCCGCATAAGATGCATGCATCCCGATACTATCGAAAAGGCCCTTGAATATGTACAGGAAGAACTTAATGTTATGTATTTACAGGAACGTAGTGAATTTTCAAAACCCACTACACAAAAGAATTCACACCCTGTAACACCCCACGCAAATACCAACCCAGTTCCTCTACGTAATAACCATTTTGCAGTACCAATTCGCAACTGGCCCAATCCCATAGGAACTAGACCCCACCAACTACCACCACAACCATTTAGGTCCAACCCCAACTTTATTAATCAGCAGCCCCAACATCGCATGCCTAATCGAACACAGCAAATATTCCGTGCGCTGCCTCAAACATATAACGCTCAAAGTAACATGTTCCGTTTGCCACCCAGAAACACTCCGGCCCAAAATCAAAATCAAGGTCCTAAACCTATGAGTGGTGTACAGCATTTTACACCTAGACCCATGCTATCTGGCCATAACTGGCAGCATTCAGGTAATCCGCCACCAACCAATTATTTAAAAAATCGTGAAATGAACATGAATGAGTGCACGTCATACGACGACTCATATTACCCGACGGAGTTCTATTACGAGCCGGACTGTTTTAATTACGATGACAATTATTATGATTATAGCCCGTTCGCTACATTAGAGTGCAACCATGATCCCACTTTGAACGTTGTAAATGTTCAAGAAAATATTATAGGAACTGAACCTCAGGCAGGTCCATGTCAGATAAGTCAGGATTTTCAGGAGGCACAGAAATCAAAAAAGCCAAAATAGAATTAAATCTCCAAACTCAACGTCAGTTGCCGTACATACTAATATCAGAACCACCTTTAAAGTTACTAATTGACACCGGTGCAAACCAGTCCTTTTTAAGTCCAGAAGCTGTAGAAAAATATTTTCCAAATTTTCCCTTAAATTACGACCCGTTTGAAGTTACCAATGTACACGCGGTTAGTAGAAATAATTATTCTATAAGTTTACCTTGCTTCGCGGAATTTAACGATCCAGAGTTTATCAAGTTATTTGTATATCGTTTCCATGAATATTTTGACGGTTTAATTGGTTTAGATTTGCTAACTAAATGGGAGTCCAAGATAGACTTAAAAGATCAGAGGTTAATAACGCGCACATCATCAAATCCTATCCGTATGTATAATTCCTGCAATGTTAACTTGTTTGAAGACATAAAACCTGCTCATTCTTCGAAATTAGTGAGAATACCGATCGACACTCCAAACGGTGCAGCATTAGTTAGTGAACAGACTATATGCAACTGTATAGTACGCGAGTGCCTTACTATTGTCGACAATAATCGAGGCTACTTAGAGATAGAAAATACGAGCCCGAATGATATTATAATATCACTTGACCGACCAGTGCACGCAAGTTTATTTAATATCGAGTGCACGCGCACCGAACATTGCACCACGCGAGTTCAAGAAGTGACAACGCGATAACGAACAGATCATTTAAACGAGGAAGAGAAACTCAACCTTATAACTCTTTGCTCAAAATATGCTGACGTGTTTTACATAGAAGGCGAAGCGTTAACATTTACCAATCGAATAAAACACCGTATTAAGACTACAGACGAGGTCCCGGTTTACACAAAAAGTTATAGATACCCATTCATTCATCGTCAGGAGGTTAGGGAACCGATTTCAAAAATGTTAGATCAGGGAATAATAAAACCTTCAGATTCAGCATGGAGTTCGCCCATTTGGGTGGTCCCCAAGAAAATGGACGCCTCGGGCAAGCAAAAATGGCGTTTAGTAGTTGACTTTAGGAAGCTCAATGAAAAAACTATTAACGACAAATACCCTATCCCGAACATTAGCGATGTTCTTGACAAACTAGGTAGGTGCCAATACTTCACCACTCTAGATCTGGCTAGTGGCTTCTACCAAGTCGAAATGGACCCCCAGGATATTCAGAAAACAGCTTTTAATGTCGAACTTGGACATTTCGAGTTTCTTCGAATGCCCATGGGACTTAAGAACTCACCATCCACATTTCAGAGGGTTATGGACAATGTCCTCAGAGGTCTTCAGAATGACATATGCCTGGTGTATCTTCTTATGACATCTATTATGACATCATCGTTTTTTCCACGTCACTACAAGAGCATATGACCAATCTCGAAAAAGTTTTCAATAGACTTCGGGAATCGAACTTTAAGATCCAAATGGATAAATCCGAATTCTTAAAGCATGAAACTGGTTATCTCGGACACATAATAAGTAGCGAAGGAATAAAACCTAATCCGGATAAAATTCATGCCATAGAAAAATATCCCATCCCAAAGACCCCAAAAGAAATTAAGCAATTTTTAGGCCTTGTCGGTTATTATCGCAAATTTATCCCGGACTTTGCAAAAATTACGAAACCTCTCACAGCGTGTTTAAAAAAAAGGTAGAAAAGTTGTATTAAATTCCGAGTACATAAGCTGCTTTGAAAAGTGCAAGACTCTCTTAACAAATGACCCTATACTACAGTATCCCGATTTCGATAAGGAATTCATACTGACGACAGATGCTTCAAACGTTGCCATTGGTGCCATTCTATCTCAAGGACCCGTAGGTTCCGACAAACCTGTGTGTTTTGCATCCCGAACCCTGAATGAAAGTGAGCTTAACTACAGTACTATAGAAAAAGAACTCCTTGCCATAGTTTGGGCCACCAAGTATTTTAGACCGTACTTGTTTGGTCGTAAATTTAAAGTACTGACAGACCATAAACCTCTACAGTGGATGATGAACCTTAAAGAACCTAATTCGCGATTGACTAGATGGAGGCTGAAACTTAGTGAATACGATTTCACCGTTATCTATAAGAAAGGTAAATCTAATACGAATGCCGATGCCTTATCTCGAGTGGAGATTCACAACGAAGATACTAACACTTTAATAGATGAATTATGTTCTTTGATTCCTAACCCATCAGAAAACCCGATGCCTACGAACTCATCCACTGCCACCGTACACACCAGTCACGAAAATCCCATACTAGAAGTCCCAATCACAGATGAACCCCTTAACAGATTTCATAGACAACTATGCTTTACGATAGTAGAAGATGTCAAACGCAAACCAGTAGTTACCAAGCCATTCGAAACTCACACGCGCATATCAGTCCAGATATCATCATCTATGCTAGAACAAGATGTAGTCAATGCCATCAAAGAGTATGTAAATCCGAAAGTAAAGACCGGTATATTAATAAATCCACCTCTTGCCATGTATTCCATCATACCAGTCATACAGGACAAATTTAAGAGCTCGTCTATGAACTTAGTACTAGCTAAGATAGAATTAGAAAACGTCAAAGATTATCTACGTCAGCAAGAGATAATTCAGCACTACCATGACGGCAAAACTAATCACCGAGGAATTACCGAATGTTATTTAGCCCTCTCAAAAAAATATTACTGGCCCAAAATGAAAGACCAAATAACCAAATTCATCAACGAATGCATTATTTGCGGCCAAGCTAAATATGACCGGAGACCTATTAGACCACAGTTTAATATTGTACCCCCGGCAACAAAACCATTCGAAATTGTCCATATGGATTTATTCACGGTTCACAATGAAAAGTATGTTACATTTATAGATGTTTTTACCAAATACGGACAAGCATACCATCTCCGCGATGGCACGGGCATTAGTGTACTTCAATCATTATTACAATATTGTACCCACCATGGGGTTCCCTTAACGTTAGTGACTGACAACGGAACGGAATTCACTAATCAACTGTTCCTAAAATTCACACGCCTTCACAAGATAAACCACCATAGAGTTTTGCCGCATTCGCCTAACGATAACGGTAACATTGAACGCTTCCATTCAACTCTCCTTGAACATATAAGAATATTAAAGTTAAAACACAAAGAGGAGCCTATCGTAAATCTTATGCCTTATGCTATAATTGGTTATAATTCTTCAATACATAGCTTCACTAGATGCAGACCATTCGATTTACTAACTGGACACTTTGATCCACGCAATATTCTAGACATAGATTTTACCCAACAATCATTACAACAGTACGTTCATAATCATAGGGCGCAAATGAAGGAAGTCTATAAAATTATTAACGAAACTTCCTTATCAAATCGTACTGCGTTGATAGAAAATAGAAACAAGGACCGCGAATCCGAAATAGAATACGTTCCTCAACAACAGGTATTCATTAAGAACCCTTCTGCAAGCCGTCAGAAAACTGCACCGCGGTATACTCAAGATACCATTCTGGCCGATTTACCCATACACGTTTATACGTCCAAGAAACGTGGGCCCGTAGCCAAAAACAGATTAAAAAGAGGCCCTAAGGTACCTAACTTGTTGCAGGATTCTACTATTGCTGGTACTTCGCGAGACCCGGTCATCAGAGATCAAACTTGAAAGCTTGGCCAATGGACCTGGCTTACTACCGTATAAACTTGGATCAACGAGAATGACCACTCATCATCATACATTTCTTCAGTACGTGAATCTAAGGAACATTGAAAATCAAATAACAACACTACAATACCAGATATCAGAATACAAAAGTCGGCTTAGTAATGACACTTATATGCTATTTGAATTCCAAATTAGTTATCTTACTAACAAAATTGGCAAAGTATCTAATCAGTTAAAATCCTTAGAGCCTGGTCGTGTAAAGAGAGGTCTAGTAGACAGTCTTGGTTCAGTAATTAAGAGCATAACTGGAAATCTAGATTACACAGATGCCTTAAAATACGAAAATGCCATCAAAATTCTACAGGTCAATAACAATAAGTTAGTCAGTGAATTTAACAATCACATTAGTCTCAGCAAAGAATGGATGTCTAAGCTTAACAGCGTTCTAACACAACTAGTTGAAAATCAAAGTAAAATCAATAGCACCTTAGAGTTATTGTTAAATCAAACTTATACAACAGGTAACTTAATAGCCTATGCAAAGTTTGTTCAGCTCATATCTATAATAAGTGAAAATGTAGAAGACTTAAGATTAGAATTAGTTAGAATAGAAAATATGTTAGCGTTTATACACGCATCAAGTACTGTTCATTCTATGATAGATGTAGATACACTTAGATCTATGGTAAATAGGTTAGAAAAAATATACAGTAAGGACGAGATATTGAATCTAGAGCTCAGAAAATATTACGACATTATCCAGCCTGGATCATATTTCAATGAAAACCAGATAGTTATAATTTTCAGATTTCCTATAATTTCCAAAATCGTCTATGATTTATATAAGTTATCTATAGTACCCAACAAAAACCGTCAAGCCCTTATCCCTACCTATCCCTTTATAGCAACTAATGGCGACTCTTTCGTGTACATAGAAGCAGAATGCTCGAAGTTTAGTAACTGGTATCTCTGTGAAAAGGAAATAACCCATCAAATACGAACAAAACGGACTGCATACAAGAACTTATCACGAATCAAGCCCTCAAGAGTTCCTGCCAATTCAGTACAATATTTCTGGAAAAAGAAGCGATGGAAAAATTAGATGACCAGCATTACGTCCTATCGTTTCCAAATCCAACGAAAGTGCAATCAGTCTGTGGGAGAGAAGACTTCAATTTGCTACAGGGAAGCTACCTCGCTACCATACCTATCAACTGTTATATCCGCACAAAGGAACTAACTATAATCAACGACAACGACGTAATACAAGGGCAACCTTTGAAACTAATGAACATTCCCTACGACACGGAGACATCGGGTGCTGCATTAAACCAAGTTCATCTTAATTCAATCAACTTAGGTGGACTACACAGCATACAGAACCAAGTCATGACGAGCCAGCCGATACAGCTCAACCAGCTGCAATCAGATGTCATATACCATACGACCATACCCTTCTACATCGCATTATTAGGTGCAGGTGCACTTATCACAGCCATACTGGGCTATCGCAACCAATGGTTTTGCAAACGCTCCGAAAAGCCCCACAGCAAGGGACATACTTACGAGTACCCTGACAAAAAAGAGGAGGATCGCGCGCCCAGAAGACAAGTTCCAGCAACATTTTCTCTCGAAGTTCTCAAATAGTTGCTGATCTGCGGGTGGAGATGTTACACGCAGCTGCATAAGGTGAATTGCCAACTCAGCACTCAACACTTTTAGTATAGAATCATACGATGCAAATTTAACGAACGACGGAAACGCCGAGCTGAGATAGCACTTTGTGACGCACGGACCTAGTTTAGCCAATTATTGTAACTCTGTAAAATTCCATTCCATATTCATACTTCGAATAGGCACTTAGGCTAATTTTAGCGATAATTAATGTAATTCTTTTATTTTAAAATAAATTAAGTAAATTCATTTTTGGTTTTTTTTTAAATCCTCCGATTGCAGCTAACGTAATTAACGTCTATCTATTTGTTTATTGACATATTGCTTTGAATAAATCTGAATCAAAAATGATTAAGTCCAATTAATGAACGATCAAATACTTAACGTTGCGTTAAAGTTTAGAAACTCTTGCCAGAATATAAAGTTCTGGCCGTGAATCTTAGTTGTCGCCAAAGTTATAGGTTTCTTAATTACAGTTACAATTGTTGGCAAGATAAATAAAGTCAAGGTGACTATTGACAGCCATTCTCCCTGAGGTCACTTAATTAGAACCCGAAGTTATCTGTCATCTGACCCTAAATTTATAAGCTTGCTAAGATAAATATTCTAACAATAATTTACTGAGTAGCAATTAATTTTGTTAGTGCTGAAGGTGTTTAAAAATACATCACTGTGTTACTCTTTGAACAGTCAAGAACATAGAACATAGAGTGTATTCTCAGTTAAAGTACATAGATAAACAGTGTATAAAATACTTAATAAAACGATGACTTTATACATATAGACCCAAAATCAAAATTCTAACGAATCCGAAAAATAAACTAATTGCAATTAATTACATATAAATAGCAATTTTTTAATTAGTTTAATAAATTAACAGCAAAAGCCAATTCAGTAGTGATTCTCTAATTAAATCCCAGCCAGTCGCAATTAGTCTGATGACCTAATGAGAACCTGTAATTGTCTGTATACTCCAAAGAGGCAACGTATCTATGTGAAAAATATTTTTAGGTACGTACTGTGAGGACCCTGCCTATTTAGAGGCAAACTGCTTGCCTGTAGTAAGACTAGCAACAGATAACTACTTAGTTTTGGAAGGTAATTGAAATAGGAACGCTTGTCAAATAATAGAAGATGTTTTTCTTTAGTTTGGATTGTCAATTTTAGAGAAGCCGCCTAAATGGCCCTGCCTTCAGGCGGCTTCCCTAGAATTGACAATCAAAACTAAAGAAAAAAAATCTTCTATTTTTGTTACTAAAATATATGATATACTAGTTTTGTTGCTAAAATATAAAAGTAATTTCTGCATTTAATTAATAGCTCTCTGAGCTACGTTCCTCTTAGTACCTAAACCAAACCGAATGGAGTGCAGACATTAATTAAACTTTTTTTATGTTTTGCGCATATCCTACACTGAAACTAAATATTTGCTGGTGCCGCAAATATGTAACGGTAAGATATACACACATACGGTAGACAACAGTACATTTTACATATATTTTACTCCAACATTCCAGAACACCATATAGACATATCTCCAAACGTCCAAAAGACATAATCTGCACAATTCCACCTCCACGTACTTCTTTCGTTAAACGATTCTCTTTATATCTTGCGCCATCTCTCTATAATACAATAAATGCAAAATGCCCAATCTTTAAACTCTCATTCTACAATTGTAAAAAGACTGTACGGACACTCCTTTTGGACCTCAATTATGATGACACTGAATTATTTCTCACAAAGAAATCTCGTAAACACACACATATACACACGCACACACACGCTTAAACACCTACACACTCAGGATATCTTTTGTATAAATAATAATTGTAATAAACTATTGTATATTAACTACACTTATGTCCAGATACTGCTTCAAATTCCAAATTTCATTTGTATGTGTACATTAATTAAGCACACTTATATACTACTTCTATAATTATCCGCCAAACAGGGGATCGGCACTGTCTCTCCTTAACACAGGCTAAATTTTAGCCTATCTAGGATAACAGCACTTCACCCGTCTTTATTGTATAATTGAACCTAAAAAATATATATATAAATACAACATTTGTAAACTATTGTAATCCCATTATGAAATAAACTTATATTCCGGCAATTAACTATCATATAGGCAGAATCATGAAAGCTCTGAATTTAGGTATATTTTTGTGTTAGCTCTATGTTGTGCTCTTACGAGGGCTGCTGCCCACAGCGTAACAAAACTTGAACTTACCTTGTTGGTTTTACAATAACTATGCCGTTTGTGAATTTTTTATAGAAAACGTTAATCTATTAACGTACCTAATATTAAAGTTATTATCTCGTTATTAGGTAGCTTTATTGGACAATGAGCACTTAGAGAGATTCAAGAAAATGGCTATTTTTGCAATATTATTATTACATGGAGTGCGTTATTGGCTTTCTATTGTTTGTCCAAGATGATGATATAATATTTATTAAGAAAGCAGTGCTAGTGTAGGGTAGCTCAATCAGCTGATAGCAGCGGTGAAAAGCTGCTGCCTAGCTGACGTATACAAAGTGTAAGTTTCAAGTTTGAAAACGGTTGAAAAGGTTGGTACAAGAGACCTTCGTTAACCCATTGTTTGGACTGAAGTAACCCAAAAACGAACTATATAAAGGTATCCTAGTAACTTTTTCATTTCACTTTTCTAAAAGTTGCCTTTTTACCCACATGCAGGCTTTTGTTGACCAGCACAACCACTAAAACCCTAAAATGGCCGAAGTCTTTCACAAAGTGTAATGTAATCAGAAAATGTTTGTTGTTTACTGTTTATTAAATGGAAAGTTGCTCACACTCGTAATAAATGAAACAGCATGTTCCATTTATTTATTAAATAGTCTTTCGCCGAGTTTCTCTTCGCTGTGACTTCATTAGTGTTCACTTTGAGTGAACACTAATAGAGATTCACTCATTAATAGATTCCATTATACAAGTTTAAAGTACAATATTAAAACTTTCAGCTTTGTATAATTAATCGCCATATATTTTGCGAATACGTGCTTTTTAATTTTACTTATGTAATGGAGTTTCAGAGAGAGAGAAGCATAAATAGAGTGATGTAAATAATACCTAACTCACTAATATCTCCTACGTATAAAAACCAGTATCATATTCAAGGATGAATTTTGTATACCATCTCTCTTGAAACCTACTTAGTTATTGTGTAGGTAGGCACTATATATAAGATATCATCACCATCAGCCTTTTAATGTTCCCACTGCTGGGACAGAAGCCTCCTCTCCGATATTACACCAAGTTAACTCAATTATGATTGTTAACAATTAAATTCGACCACCTGCAAGGAAAAAACTGGCTTACGCACTACTTTATTAAGTACGTGAATGTTCTTAGATTAACAACAAATGATTCTGAAACATTTCTCCATTCCATTCATTACTCATTTTTTTTTTTTCATTTCTTCTATTTGATCTATTATTAACATGTTTATTATTGCTACCAGTGTTTACTATTCTCCCTGTAACAACATAATCTATGAGTTATGCAGACACTTTGGTAAGCAACATTGATTACATAATCGTTATAATGATGTACATAATCAAACTAGTAGAAAGCAAACAAGGCTAGTGTTTTCAGTGAGCGTGAACTAGTGAGAAGCTCTTCAGAACTTATGAGTAACTCTAGCTGACACAGCTGTGGTGTAGATAGAACCTACATAGAGACGAAGTAAAAACAGGCAAACTATGTCTAACAGTAGAACCGATAAGTTAAGCAACTTTAATGCCGCTAATCCTCACGAAATCCCTTTGACCAAGTTGTGAAAGATTCTGCTGAAATCCTAATTTATACGAACCAAACCCACTGTATACAATCAAGAATGTGCCCCGAAATGTTCATTAAGGAAAGGTCTCATTTATTCGAGATTCATCACTTGGCATGTTTCTCTATACACATGGTTAATGCACAGAGTTTAATAACTCGGACTGAGTTAACGCTTCTTCTCTGTGCGGTCAAGCGTGGATTTAATCTCCTGCTGGCTAATTGCCTACAAGTTGCGTGTAGTCATTAAATGTGGGACCATCATGATTCACGATCGATGAGATTCCTTTGTTCGGGCCACAAGTTTTGTTTCAAGCTTCATGCTATTTGCTGTATGATTGATTGGGTTTAAAATAAAATATTTTTGGTAAGTATAGATACCTAGTTCGTTGTAAAAACATGAACATACAAAAATGAATTTACTTTAATCGGGTAGGGTAATAGAGTAACTTTAAAGTTTAAGTTTATGAAAAAAATAAATAAACGATTTGGCAAACAAATTAAAAAATGCTGGGTGACTGTGAAAATAATTTCATTCACCGACCTTCCCAGTAGCGTTGGCTTCAGTTCATATGCAAAGCCAAATTGATCACACCGCTTTGAATATTCAGCTTCTGTGGTCGATGAGATTTTTTAAATTCGGCGCACGATGCAGTGTTATGTATACTTTCACGTGAAAGAAAATTCTCGAACAAAACAAATATCGCACTCACACAACCATGAAACCGTTTAAGGGTTTAGCATCCCTTTGAATTTGATACGGTACAGAAATATTACCTTCGTTACATGACGAATATTAACGTTTGAAAGCAACATTTATCTACATTAAATACATGAGTTTAGAGACGTAGGTACTAAAACAAAACAAATCTGCGTACATTACTTTGCCATAATTCCCTCATGTTTATGTTACCTACGTTCGTCACATTACGTTCGGTAGGTTCACAGAAATTGGATTTAATACTGCGATTAAGGCTTAATATTAATGTCCCAAGTTTATAATACTCCTTCAAGGAGATCTCTCGGTTTACAAGAAGTATCACCCTATGTGAGTTGATAAAATGATTTCCTTGAAATATTATTAGTGATGCTCTAGTTTGAATTCGTGTATAATACGTCATAATATAAGACGTCAAGTAAGTCTTTGTACCACACCTTGTGCTACAATAAATTCATGGATTTTAGTAATCATTTCAGTTTTTGGGCTTTTAACTAAGTAATAAATTGAATTTGTTATGTCAATATCTACAATAGATTAAAACAAAGTACAGGCTAAAAAGTCAAGCCACGTAACTTTACCACAAAAGGAAATCTGCACGTACGTAGCAGACGTAGTAGCGTAATACGCGAAACGTATGTAGGTAGATAGATGTAGCTGTCCTACGGCGTAGCATGCCCCTGTACTACGGCATAGCATGTGCGCTGTGCTCACTAAAAGCATCTTGGGATCTACAAGACTTTATTTCATAAAACACTTGTTTTGGGTAATTTTCAATTCATTTAACAAGTTTGTAATTTCAAGTTTTTAGCTAACTAACCGTATATGTGAAACTTCAACTCAATCGGCCAACCAATTATCCCCAAAGATAAATCTTTTAAAATTCTGTTGTAAGATTTGACACACACATACTAATTAATTAACAAGGCAAGTAACATAAAATTTTATAAATATAACATAATCTTTTTAGATGTAGTCTTTGCGACATTCATTCGAATTCAATTCGACTGATTTGCTTCTTGAAATACTCGTTAGATATCGCGCATGTTGATATCAGTATCGACGGAATTTAAATTGCGTCGCACCGTCACGAAGGTCCTAATACTTTAATTTTTTACCTATTTTGTGACACTTTTATAATCATTCAAATCCAATGATATTCTAGTAAACAGATACGCTATACACTCACAAAACAACCAAAAAAAGTGTACCGCGCAGCAGCGGCAGCACAGATACCATATTTTCATTCTTCTTACATTTCACTACAAGTTGAAAGATGAAGTTATATTAAAAACATAAGAACTGAGGGTATTTTTATCTGACCATAGCTGTTACCAATGCCAACAAAAGGCTCTACATACCTACACTAACAAAGTAATCTGCAGCTTAGATGATTTCCATGCCTCTAGAAGCTACAAAATATAAGCCAGCGTTTATTAAAATATTTATATATGTAATTAATTCTTCCATCACAGCATTTCATGGATTTATGAGGTTCTGTTTAAAACACAGGACAAATAATTGCGCATTTACGCGTCTGCGGCCAGCCGAACCTTAGTCGTTGTTTTTACTTTCTTTGTTCCACTTGAATGTTTCATGCGTGGTTCCTTTTTACAATAGCTGGTCATTTATCTCTGTGACAATATCTAGTTCTAAACGAAGACGCACATCTGCACTACAAAATTATTAAATGAAACTGGAATCCCAAAAAATATAAGAGCGCTAAGGTTTAAAAAACCTTTCTAGCTGGCTGGCGCGTCCCCGTAGCTTTGTGCATTGCAAAACAGTTCAAAGCTGTCGATCGATTGGCTACGCGAATAATTTGTAAGCACATTCAAAAGGCAGTTTTATTCATGGATGTCCTTAGGTTTTTCCATCACGGGAATGAAACACAGCAACGTTGTTTCAATCTTTGTGACAAAACGTCTCTTACGAAAAAAAATCACATCAAAGCTTCGCCGTAATTCTAAAATTGCCTCCGGTTTTATGTTGATTTGGTACAGTCTGACTTATTGATTCAGCTAGGATCAAGAGCCAACCACCAGTTTGGCTTCTACTCGTAAACGAAATTGTGATGTTAATTATTCATGTCTTTCACTGGCGACACTACAAGGTTTCATACTAATTTCTCCTGTAATACATGTAGGAATAATTATTTGGTATTGTTTACCTAAAAGTTAAGTCAGTTAGTTTCTGAACGAACCATAGAGGAAATGAGATAGATGGGTGTGAGTGAGACGGAAGGAGGAAGATGGCGCAATATTAGAAAAGTTGGTTGCGTGTATTTTATATAATATTAAGAAGTTCAAATATAACGAGTTTACGAAGATTTTTGCGCTTTATTTTGATTCTCGACCCTACATACATATACCTACATACTCATGTTTTGATTATATATTGTTTCGTTTGGGAATTATTATCCATAGGTATATAAGGTATCAATGGCAACAAAAGTAGGTATACTATTGTTTTTAATAAAAATGCTTAAATTACATAGTCATTTGTTGTTTTAATTATTTCGCAAAAGAATACTGTGTTCTGCTATGGTATGTTATGCTATGCATGTCTACATTTCTCGCAGATCCCATTAGAGAACATGCAAAAGAAAATGGAAAATCCACCAGAGAAACTTTGTAACAAAATAAAATTACCGACCGAAACTACAAATTGAAAAATAACTTTCTTTTCGTCGGTGTCTTGTTTATTTTTCGTTTTTGACACCGACTTCCGAAAAGTAGTGTTTTGTTTGGGAAGTCGGTTTAATTTTTTTGTTAAAATGTTTACATTTTTCTCTTTTTAGTTTTAGTACCCTATATTACCATGAAAAAATCATTTATACAACAATCCTAAACACGATTGGGATACCTACATTGTTTTATTACGGAGTTCCGGTGCCTACCTTCCGGCTTCATCACCAGATCAATTCAATGGTTCCATTTTCATTTATTTAAATTTGCTTCATCACAGTCATTTAACTATTCGAGATATCTTATACCTACCCAAAACATATTTATCATTGAGAAGTTCCACTGTGGTCTTCTTCATCAGTCAGTTCCACTTCACTAAGTGATACTTTCTGCATGCCATTTCTCAAATGCTTGCCATGTTGATGAAAATACTGAAATCGCTATGTGTATGCCTATAAAATTTGAAGAGTTTTTTTGATTTTTCCAGGCTTCCATCATCAGAGCCTGACCTGATGATCATGGACCACCTGGGCAGGGTATACCTTTCAAACAAAAGAAGATTTTTCCAAATCATTCCAGGCGCCTTTGAGTAATCGGTGAAAATAACTAAATAAAAAAAGATGCCGAAGAATTTAGACCCTCCTACTTTTTTGAAGTCGTTTTACAAACAATACCAATTGTGCTGCAGACTGCTCTTGAGTGGCGTATTATAAAAAAAAACTATTTTGACTGTTAAGAATATATTTCCAGAACCATGACGTATCACAACTATCATCAAACGACTGTAAAAAAAAGGGACAGATGTATACAAGTCATATACATCTGTCCCTTATGCACACTCAAAATAACCTTGCTAAAGAGCTTATGGTCACCCCCCAGTTATTATTTTAATATTATTAAGTAACTGTATACGTCAGTACCTATCTTACTAGACTCTGTGGGAGCTATCTGCAGCGAACGAACTTTTTCCTTAACTACAAATAAAATATATTTTGGTATCTTCGGAATATAATAAATTATCACGCTCATACATAACACTCCTAATTAATTGGACCATGTTTCTTCGTTCATACATTTTCCTAAATTATCTGGAACTCTACTGACCGAACTGCACGTCCGTGTCTTATGACGTCACTGAGCTAATCAAATTGACAGAGCGTAGCACAAGAGGCCGAAAAGTGAAATTCTATCATCGAGGTAGTGGCTACATCGAATGGAAAAACGTAAAAATGGGTATGACAAACGTTATCGAAATGTTACTTGATCAATCCTTTTAGCTTTTGGCATTTCGCCCATTGCCATCACTGACGTGTGGTATTACAATATCTTAATTATTTATTTATTTATAACAAGCATACCAACAGCACTGTCACTTACAATTCATATAAAATAACACATAATTACAGTGGTATATTACGGGGTGACTTTATGTTGTGTGACCAAAATTTTTGTAGTGATGGTCACCCATCCAAAGACTGACCTTGGTTAGTGTTGCTTACCCTGGCGGGGTCATCTATCCATAAACAAGCGATCCATAAAAAATGGTCACCCATCCCAAGACTGACCTTGGTAAGTGTTGCTTACCCTCCAAGTTAAACACAAATCTATCCAGAAACTGACCTCGGTAAGTAGGTACTAAGTACAGGGAACAGTTAACATTAATGCGCGTGAGGAAGGTTCGATTCCCAGGTCAGTAATTTATTTTATTTTATTTTTATTTACCTAAATACAAAATAAATATTTTTGATAATTGTGTCAAGTTTTTATAATGTAATTAATTTAAAAAGTTTGTAACATCTTTTTTTTTAAATCTTGCTAATTAAATAATTGATCTAAATTTACATATTTTTTATAACTCAACCCATACCATAGTTTTCGCCGACCCCTATTATCTTTTATTTAACCGACTTCAAAACAAGGAGGAGGTTCTCAATTCGACTGTATTTTTTTTTTTTTTTTGTGTTACCTCAGAACTTGTTACTGGGTGAACCGATTTTGATGATTATTTTTTTATTTGAAAGATGGTGCTTGTCATGTGGTCCCATTTAATTTTCATCAAGATCTGATAAAGAACTTCGGAGATACACATCAGAACTCTTCAATAAATGATGGCAAATCACTCGGGATAGCTGCAATCGCATTTATGTTTATTGTTTACACCATTTCATAACATAACATCACACTAGTACGCTCTAAAGGGGTACGCAGGTGTAAACAGTTCAACTTGGTATACCCTTATTCGACCGAATTTGTTTAAGTTTCATGTTATTGGGTAAATCTATTCTGGTTTCACTTTGCGCATTATTGGTACCTAGCCTATATAAATTGTGTAGCACAACTAAAAAGTAAAAAATAAAAAAAACTTTTTACAAAAAATACAACCGACTTCCAAATAAAAAAATAAAAAGTGAAAAATAGCTTCAATTTCGAAAGTCGGTGTCAAAAAACGAAGAAAATAAAACAAGAACACCGACTTCCGAAATTGAAGTTATTTTCACTTTTTTGTTTTTTTATTTGTCGTAATATAAGCCTTTAAAATCATAATATAATTTTAATCTGCGAATAATCGACCAATTTCCAACAATTATAAATTAGGCTCGTTGACAAGAGATTAACATTGAAAATGGTTCTCAGAAACCCAAAACTGCTGTAACATGTGGTTAATTCGAGATTTTCTCAAATGTAGATTTAGTTTTTTTTTTTTTTTTTTTTTACTTCAGTTGTACAAGAAAACACTTATATAATAAACACGTTGCGTTACAACTAGGGTAAGGCTAAGAGTGTTTACGATGAACTCTGGCACCCAATGTAAGATTTAACTTGTGTTTAGGGTGCCAGAAAAATGTAAAAAAAAAATGTAAAATGTGACAAATTGTTAAACGCTTGTCACATTTGGGTGTTGAGAAACTGAAAGTAGAATTAACAGGTGATTAATCGTCGATTACGTTAACAGCCCGATAATTGAGACCTGGGAAACTGGCAGTTAGTCTTAAGTGATGTTCTACTAAGTTATAATATAATTCATTCTCCTTTCGCAAAACCTGCTCATCTTGTAATTTTTTCCTACACTCCTACACTGCAAGTAACGTTTCAAAGATAGATGAGAAAAGTAATTTCGACATTGAAGAACATTTATTACAATGTTCATTGTTAATACGGAATTAAAATTTAAAATTTTGAATTATTCTGTTTTTAGTTGTTATAGCGGCAACAGAAACATATCATCTGTGAAAATTTCAACTGTTTAGCTATCACGGTTCATGAGATGCAGCCTGGTGACAGACAGACAGACGGACAGTGAAGTCTTAGTAATAGGGTCCCGTTTCTACCTTTTGTTAAAAACACCGGTTGAAATTTAATGTCAGTTTTTTTTTTGTAAGGATTACATGATAACCGTGATTAAATACAAATGAGGAAAACGTGCCATTTCACTACATTGTGTATATTCAACATAAGCTATGTTGAATATACCCCGAAATCTCCGTTATATGAAAATCCAGTTAAGTGTAAACAACTCGAAAAGTAAAAATAATCTAGAGACTTCAGATGGTATTAGAATGGATTTCTTTAAGTCTCAGAGTATGCTGATATGTGTGATGAGAATACAGAGAAAACTGATTGGGTTAACTAATTTATGGAGTTTAATAGGTGTAGGAATGTTACGAACTTTAGGTTGTTAAATGAGTATTTTTTATACAAATAATTCTTTTGTGTTGTATGAAAGAAGACATTTTTGTGGATATTTTTTTTCAAATTCAGTTATTCAAACTAAACGCAATGCTGCGCTTATTGAAATTATTTGTTTTTTCTACAAAATTATTAGATATAGGTACTATAAATGGGAAATGTAAGAGAAACTTCAAACAAAACTGTTAATGAAAATGTTGTGTCTGCCTAACTTCTGTCAGAAAGCCTTTCTCAATTTACTGTGTTTATCTGTCTTTAGCATCCTTTTTAAGTCATTCAATGAACATGAAGTACTTTAACTTTGGGAAATTGATGACTGTAGAAAAAAGTGTTGAAAAAAATACAAGGTTTTGTTCTATACTTAAGTAAAATTAAGCTTCGCATCATTTTCTCTACGTAAGAAAATAACAAGTTAATAATAATATAGCTAGGAGTCGAGGATGAAATACACTAAGTCATCATCATCATCATTTCAGCCGAAAGACGTCAACTGCTGGACATAGACCTCCCCGAGGAGTCGCGCGTCGCCGCCTCGCCACATTGACCGCTCCCGTGCGTCTCGAATCCAGCGCATTCCCGCAACCTTAACCAGGTCACCGGTCCACCTAGTGGGAGGCCTATTTTTATGTAATACACTAAGTAGTTACATAACAATAGCAAAAGCTTTTAATATAAATTCAACAATCAACTTCTGAAATAACTTATTGATTCTGTTTGCTCATCATCTCAATTTATGTTAAAGATGGAATCCGAGGGGAATCGTATATTTTTATTGGTTAAGGAAAAATGGGTTTCATAATCAATTGTGTTTGTGTGTGAAGTGGTCGATATTGTGGTTAGTAAGTATTTATTGTGTACACGTATAGATTTTAAAGAATACACCATATTTCTCATTAACTATGATGAATGAATGCCACGAATGTTGAATAAGGATATCGAAAATTCATACATTTTGACGGACCCGGTAAATTTTCATTTCGATAATAAAATTCACAACTCTCGTCGGAATTTCAATATTAATTGCAGGAAACAGCACGCTTGAACAAATAACGTTAGGGTAATGTTTTAGCTTCAAAGCGTCAATAGTATTTTTAAGTGTTTTGATGTTGTGGCTTTAGTTTAATTTCAGTGCTCTGAACAAATAATATTATAGTAAATCTAGAAGATTTTCCTTTGTAAAGCATGCACGTTGATTTTATAAAATCGTTGCTTGTTTCAGCTTCTTATCAATGAGATAACTTTAAGATTTTATTTCTAAATCCGGTATGTTTTTCGTTTTTCATATATCCAGAAACAGTTAAGTACATACCCACTGTTTTCCTTGGTATCTGAGATAAGTTTCTTATACTTATGTTTCCGACTTCATCCGGTTATAATAGCTTTTGTTTTCTATATAACAACAAATAATTTATTTGAATAAACTCCTGTTGAGTTACTTTTTAATTGTACTTGTGTATAATACCAGCAGTAGTTAAATGTTGAATTTTTGTTAGTGGTTGGAATAATAGCGAGCGGTCTTTTTGTTTTTCTTTTCTTTGTCAGAGTTCTAGTTAAAGTGTACCGTAATAAATTGGTGGGTCTAAAGAAGTGACACGACATTATTAACTGTACTAATATAAAATGTGTAGTTCTATTAAATAACATAACAGCCAGTGTGAGGTACGCCAATTTAATGTTAAACGAAATAATATTGGAATAGCATAAAATGATCAAGAAATTAATGTTTCATTACAGTAATCTATATTTGAATGCTGAATAGCTTTCATTATAAATTTGTGTCGCTATAATACAACAAATGAGCCTGCCGCAAACAAATACGAGATAAAACATAAACTCCGGAATGACGTCAGAGTTAAGTGGCGCACCCCACATTTACATATTCACTCAAATTTTTAGTGTAGATGATATGAACAAGGACGCGTGAAAGTGTTAGATATGGTAAAATTTAACGTCTCACGGTCACGTGGAAGCGAATGTAACGAAGAAGTTGAATATCTACGTGAATTTACATTTACCTTTGGGACGTGAAGTAACGATTACAGTTTTTCATCTTTAGGGTTTCGTTCCTCAAAAGGAAAAAATGAGACCCTTATATGATACACGAAGAGGCAAAAAATAATTTATGCATACGTACTTATTTCAGCTATTGAATTGCCTGAAATCAATTTAGTAGAATTTATTTTTGGCTCGCCAAGTTTATTGGAAGTCAATTTATTTAGTAGGAACTTAATCTGATATATGTAAATAAGTATTTTGGGATGAATGGAATATAATTTGATTATCAGTTTATTCTATTGACACTCCGTACTGCGCTGGGACAGATCATTCAAAGTGTTTACCACCGATGCGACGTGCTGATGACTATACCATGACTACGAGTGCTACTTATAATAGGTAATTTCTTATTTATACTCTAAGGTATCACTCTTTTACAACCATTTTAGCTTTTTTCCATGTTATCTATCTGCAAGTTTCATGAAGACACGTTATTTATTACAGTCGTCATGGCTTTCAGAAGTAAATAATTGTGTTAGCTCTCAGTTATAATTCTGATCTAAATATGAATTATTCGTACTTGCCCATTTGCTATATCATAATTTTGTGTTGTAAAGTTTTCCTCTATATAATATTACCCACCATTCAATACTTATAAACAGTTTTCGAAAACAAAGTTCTCGAGATACTTATACTTACTTACGTGCTCAGGCATTTGAGCATGTTTATAATATTTATAATAAAACAAATCTGCAATAAAAATATAACTTAAACTGATTTTCTGTTCCATTAACGTCAACAGCACGAGTTTATTCGGGTAAAGTAGCTGAGACAAAAGTGCTCAAGTTTCACATCAAACTGCCACTGAATACGGCTGTACATCACAAATACTGTTTCTGAATGTTGAAAAATACAAAAATCCTAATAACGAAAAGGTCTGCCCCATAAACCTGCCCATCAAAGTTTTAGATGTTCTTTTGCTTCATTTTATCAAAGTTTTTAACATTTTGCATTAGTCCTTTTTTACTTTTCGTTGGTACCGTACTTGATTTGGTCTTATCTCTGTTAGATGTTTTAAGTAAAACGTATATTCTTGTTTACTTGTTTTTTTTTCTTATGTCACAGGAAGAGATAAAATACACAATAAATTTGAGAGTGCTAAAAAAATGCTGATCTAACTAGATAGAAATCGACACTATGTCAGTTGTTCACATGAGAGGAAACCGAACTACCTAGATAAGTTCATAGCAAGTTGAATCGGATACGATTCAAATTCCTGTAAAGTAACAGCGAAACACGGCTTCGTTAATTCTTGGAACTGGAATCAAATTCTTCGTCTGTCATTCTAGATGAAAATATTTCACATTCACCGCAGCGCCCGAGGAAACGTAACGCTGCAATATATCACACCTACCACAAAAGTGTTTCGCAGACTGCGTTCTTTTACAAACTCATACGACATATGTGTAAATAACATGTATTGTTCAAAAATAGAATATTGGAATTGAGCACCAGCCAAGTTGTTTTTTTTAAATCGTTGTAATATCATTGCCTGTACGAGATTAGGATGGCTCTGAAACAGCTGAAAAACAACAAGGCGCCGGGTGATGACGGAATTACGGCCGAACTCCTGAAGGCGGGTGGAAAACCGGTCCTTAGGGCCCTTCAGAAGCTGTTTGATTCCGTCATACTCGAGGGCAAAACGCCACAGGCATGGTGCAGGGGTGTGGTGGTACTCTTCTTCAAGAAGGGCGACAATGCCCGGTTGAAGAACTATAGGCCCATCTCACTTCTTAGCCATGTCTACAAGTTGTTTTCAAGAGTCATCACGAATCGTCTCGCGCGCAGGTTTGACGATTTCCAGCCCCCCGAACAAGCCGGATTCCGAAAAGGCTTTAGCACCGTAGACCACATACATACGCTGCGGCAGGTTATACAGAAGACCGAAGAGTATAACCTGCCTCTCTGTTTAGCGTTTGTGGACTACGAGAAAGCCTTCGATTCGATAGAGACTTGGGCTGTACTGCAGTCTCTCCAACGGTGCCAGATCGACTACCGGTACATTGAGGTGTTGAAGTGTTTGTACAAAAACGCCACCATGTCAGTCCGTCTTCAGGATCAGACCTCGAAACCAATCCTTCTCCAGCGCGGCGTGAGACAGGGAGACGTCATTTCTCCGAAACTGTTCACTGCTGCGCTGGAGGATGTCTTCAAGGTTCTGGACTGGAGGGGGCTGGGCATCAACGTTAATGGCGAGTACATTACTCACCTTCGGTTTGCCGACGACATCGTGGTCATGGCTGAGACCATGGAGAGCCTCAGTAAAATGCTCGATGACCTCAGTAGAGCTTCCGAAAGAGTGGGTCTTAAAATGAACATGGACAAAACCAAGATCATGGTGAATGCCCATGTAACACCCACTCCTATCAAGGTCGGAGACTCTACTCTCGAAGTTGTAGACGATTATGTCTACCTGGGACAAACGGTCCAGTTGGGTAGGTCCAATTTCGAGAAAGAGGTCAACCGTCGAATCCGACTCGGCTGGGCGGCGTTCGGGAAGTTGCGTGGTATCTTCTCGTCCAATTTACCGCAGTGTCTCAAGACAAAAGTCTATGACCAGTGTGTGTTGCCAGTGATCACCTATGGGACCGAGACGTGGTCGCTCACAATGGGCCTTATCAGAAAGCTCAAAGTCACCCAAAGGGCAATGGAGAGGGCTATGCTCGGAATTTCCTTGCGTGATCACGTCAGGAATGATGATATCCGCAGGAGAACCAAAGTTACCGACATAGCCCGAAGAATTGCCAAACTTAAGTGGCAGTGGGCAGGGCACATTGCTCGCAGAACGGATGGCCGATGGGGCCGAAAGGTTCTGGAATGGCGACCGCGAACCGGAAGACGATACGTTGGAAGGCCTCCCACTAGGTGGACTGATGACCTGGTTAAGGTTGCGGGAAGGCGCTGGATGCGAGACGCACGGGATCGGTCAATGTGGCGACGCCTGGGGGAGGCCTATGTCCAGCAGTGGACGTCTTTCGGCTGAAATGATCATGATGAATGATGAATATCATTGGAAACTTTTAATACCTGTGTAATTGAGGGCATTATTTTTTTTTACAATTTGGTGACAACTATATAAGGCATAAGTTCTCAAAAGGGAACCTATTTCAGCAAACCTCTAACACAATATTGTCCAAAAAATAATAAAGTTTAAATGTACGAAAAAACTCAAAAATCTTGCGCTGTTATAACGTTGTCAGCCAATCTAATATCTCTCCATGTACTTATGAACTTTGTCACATCATTGCCAAATTAATTTGATACAAACTTTTTCCTTTGTTATCTTGTAAGTTGAAGCTTATTTAAAAGTTTAAACGATAAAAAGAGCCTATTAACTTGATATCATATTATCAATGACGAGGGTCAATGATTAGGATTCAAGGATTCTAAATCGAAAAATGTGGCGAACATTAATCACAAAGTGGCAGTTAAAGTAATAAATGACTCCTCTTAGTTTCTTTTCTCTTTCCATTTACTTTTTCCATAAAAGTAATGATAATTTTTTTAATCGGAATTGTTCATTAGCTAGAAATTCTAAATAAACTTCGAGGCGGTTCAAATAGATTTCAATTGATGATTAGTGAAGAGAGGGCTTCCATCAAATGTGCTCGGAGTGGTCGAACAATGACAGTTTAGATTAACTTAAAAAAAAAGAGTTTTCGTCATAATAATAAAATAATCTGATATAGTGGTGATAGACCGATTAGCGCGCCGCACAATGATAATCGATGTCACCATTCCGCATGACGAGAACCTCGTGAAAGCTGAGAAAGAGAAACAAATCAAGTATCTCGACTTAGCACACGAGGTTGTCGACATGTGGAATGTGGACTCGGCGATCATTGTGCCGATTGTCATTACGGCCAACGGCCTGATGGCCAAGAGCCTCGACGACCATCTGTCGAGGCTGTCACTACACGGTTGGATCAAGGGCCTGATACAGAAGGCAGTACTCCTCGATACGGCTCGCATTGAGAGGAGGTTCCTGTCTCTGGAGCCCTAACCACCGGTAGCTTGGACCCTGCTCCCGACACCGGTGGACAACCATTTTTGTTATATTTTTAAATGTTTTTTTTTAATGATTTGTTTTTTATAAAGAAATATTTAAAAAAATTTAACCTGACATGGTCACAATCATTAGAATTAATATTTGTTTCGGGAATATCGAGCTCTCAACCAAAAACAAAATATACATGGTAAATATCCCGAAACAAATATTAATTCTAATATTTAAAAATGTAAATATAAAGTGTGTACAAAGTTAAATAAACGAAATAATCTGATAATTTGAACCATTGTTTTTCTTTGTTCTAGGCTGGCTTGGCGGCTGCTCACGCTTACGCTACTCTGTGTGGTCGCTGAGCACAGGGAGCACCAGGGACCACAAACCTGCGGTGGACACTTGAAGCGACACGTGGGCACTATCACAACGCCAAACTTCCCCAACCCTTTCCCCGTCCCGATCAAGTGTAAATGGATAATAGAACACGACATAGTGAATGGGACTATATCGATATACTTTACTCAGCAGTACACTACCAGTGGCTTGACGTTCACTGAGTACATGTATTATGATGAGTCTTATAAGTTGGGCGAGAGGAGAGCGCTCACCGTCACCGAAGACAACATCACCAGGATAAAATGGCTACAGGTAGGTTTCTTTGTACCAAGTTGATATTTATGTAAAACAATTTATGTACCAATGTTGATGACTGTATGTCTGGATGTTACTGTTGAATTATTCACTTGATAGGGGTTCGCTGACGGGAGTACTTGAGCGGCTTTATAGGCACAAAAGAAAGCCTTGTAGGATTGAATACTTCCGTTGTTTATTTTCTTTGTATGTACGCTGGTGACACTGCTGATTCGGAATGCCAGACCGCAGATGTGTGACCTCTATAAAAACATCTGTTTACCCTACTGTTCACCCTTACAATGTTGAACTTATGACTAATACACATTGAAACACTTATTCTATCTAATTACAATACATTTCAACGATAAACCTTAGTTTAAACAATAAAAAAGCCGAAATTCTGAAAACACTGGTGGCGTTTTAAGTAACTAGAAGTTAAAAGCCGCGCAATTATAGGGGCTTTCGTTTCTGTAACGTGATTGGCCGGTGCCGAGTCGAATTTCGCTACCTGAATCCTACCGAGGGTATCTCAATAGATACGCTCGGTAGGATTCAGGTGGCGAAATTAATTGCTGTATTCAGCAATAGCAATGTTATTCCTGAATACAGAAATTCATTATTCCTACCCTACACTTAGATGTCTACTTTATCATTATACAATAACTATTTACAGATAAGAACCTACACTTAAATGACATCTACGCTTAAACTTACTCGTTATTTTATACATCTTATGTATCTACGCTTAATCATTGTGATCGACCTCTTATGCTAATCGTGTCTCGTCGCTAACAACCTACTTCCTTTCCCCAATCAACCAATGTAGATGATTACATGTAACCGCGTGTCGGTGCCTACTGGGTTTCAGTGTCATGACTACCAATGCTCTTAATGGATGTCATGAATACTATTCGCGAGAATTTTGCAACCAACATGACTTAGTGTAGGCTAATTATTAGCTTATTAAGCTAGCTCGCTACTAGAATATACATTTATATCCTTAATACGTCTGCGAAGAGGAAGTACAGACAAGTGTGACTATTAGCGGTAGATTGTTATTATGATGGAGAAAATTCCGCACGTTTCTGCGACGAGCGTCTCACTGTGTGGAGGAGGGTAATCATGTGCCACATTACTGTAATTATTCAACATAACGAGGTAACCGTCGACTGCATCGCGGTGCGATCAGAAAATAATTTTGTTGAGTTTTATTCACTTGGAGCGAACATGATGCTTGAATTTGAGGTTATCATTTCTTGTTTTGTTTTTTTTTTGGTTTCGATAATTATTTTGTGTTTACTTTGAAAGTATTTTGCCTTTCCTTGCAGGAGAATTTTCAAAATAACCAAAAAATATGGTTTTATTTATTGCATAAATATTATATTTAAAACATTTAATGAGAAGCGTCACGTTTAGGATATTCTCAGAAAGAACTTGTTTAAATGATGTCTCGTCTGCGGACATCAAACAACCTCTCGCTTCCACGGAGCCGAAACAAATAAGTCTTACTTTTATCTTTCGTTAAACTTTATAATATCTCATTCTACCATTTCACACCTTTCTTTATTTATACAATACTATATAATAATAATCTTTCACACTTTCTATCTTAGTTGTGTATTTATTACCCTGTAATTGGAACTTATTGTCCGCAAGTAAAGCCAGGCCGGCTTTACTTGCGGACAATTAGATCCTTTCTCAAAGAAAACTACATTTTGTGTGAAAACTGAAATTATATAGGCACCTCTTCTATGAAGAAACGAGGTAATTTAATTAATTTCCTAAAACAAATCAATTGTACGAGTACCATACATGAGCATTTTTATCGTATCAATTTCATTTGAATATATACTCGGTTCAAGATACAATTTCAGCATTATTATTATTTCTTGCATTAAAATAATAATTTAAATTAAGGTGTTGTGTAATTGAAATAATTACAATTTAGTAAAAATATATTTTGTGTTTGTTTGTTGTTAACTAACACGCATCACTCTATTTTACTTATATTTATCTTACTTATATTATAAATGCGAAAGTTTGGATGTGACTATGTTTCTCAATCACGCCAGAACGGCCAAACGGATCCGAATGAAATTTGGCACAGAGATGCATATTATGTCATTTTTGCCACCACAATTGTTTTAGTTTTAATTTTTCTTTTTGTTTCACTTTTGTTTTATTGTGTACGAACTGTATGTTATTTTAATACAGTTATTAGTCATAAGTGAGTTGTCCGATGGAAAGTAAGCCTGGTGATCTGTAATACAGGTTTTACCTACAGCAGACTGGTGTCTCTATTAAGTGTTACAATGACTTTGTACTGTGTTTGTGAATATGAGAAAATAAAGAAATAAATTATTATTATTATTATAGATTGATTAGTCAGGCATAGCACATAAAATACTTTTATTCCTGTAAATATGTTCCCTCCGGTTAATTTTCGACTATCACGCGACGGAAGCCGCTGGCAGCAGCTAGTATTTACATAATAGCATAATAGTAACAAGCAGTAATACTAAAACCAATAAAAAACAAATCTGCTTTAGTTAGAATATATTATTGTTATCCTGCAAATAGTTGTGATTGCTAAAGTAAATTATCAGAGGGATCACTATTAAACGAAATAATAGTTTAATAGTGTGCGGCTATTTAACGATTATTTCGTTTATATTAGTTTATATGTGCAGTTGTAATATATAGTCAAATCTGTGTATTGAGTTGATTTGATTTATTTGATACTAGCTTCTGCCGGCGGCTTCACCCCGCTTAAATGTAGCTGTCCCATGGGAACCGTTAATTTTTCCGGGATGAAAAGTAGTTTGTGTGCTTTTTCAGACTATAATCTATCTCTGTGTATAATTTCATCCAGATCCTTTCAAGCGTTCTGGCGTGATTGAGTAACAAACAAACCTACATCCATCCAAACATTCGCATGTATAATGTTAGTAAGATAAGATACTATTGCTGCAGACTGTAGTTTCCATATAGCAATAGCAATTTCATGTTAAACAAAAGCGCACTAAGGAAGACCACAGAGGAAGGAATGTCGGATGTGAGAGAGAAGCACGGCTTTATTCCATTATGCCATTTTCCGTAGGTAGGTCTGCTTTAAAAAAAAAAACTCGTTTTAGTTAGCATAAATTCGAACTTGCTTAGTAAAAATAATAATTTGAATTTAATTTATATTTAGCAATACCACAGAGCAATGGCTGGCGTACTAGTCCTTCAAAAGAAAAACTTTAGTTATTGGACTCGATTCATTTATAAACTATTTATTCAGCAAAAGTAAAGTGTATAATTTGATTAAACGTTTAAAGTATTAATTTCATTGCTGTTTGCACTCTTCAAAATAATTTAATGAATAATGTAATTTATAAATGCAATAAAACACTGCACTCAAATTAAATGTGTAAATATTTTCCATGAATTACCAGCTTGGCACCGATGCTAACAGCTTAACTCTTTACCAATAAATTTGTTGTTTATTGCCACAGATTTTTGGATTTTACACATACGATGGAAATCCACTTCGTATCGCATGGAACTGAAACAGGCCGGAAGGTCAACAAGCGCCACGTAACGCTAGTGAAATACATTGACTAATTAAATATTGACCGTGGGAATGAGCCGGTATGTCGCATACATACTCGTATTAGATGGCAACCGTGGTATAACTGACATTTGATTTAACGAATGGAGTTCGCAAATAACTCTTGAAACGAAATGAATAGTTTTCATGTAACCTTGTGAATCAATATATAGGTATCTGTAAATTAATAAGTATATCCATTGTCACAAAACATTTTTTTTATCAAACAATCGACCTTTTTATTGCCAATGATAACATCAATAGGAATAGCATTATTTGTTTTTGATGAAATAAAACGAGGTAAGCAATTAATCATAAAGAAAATAAATTAATAATTGATTGATTGATTTATTGATGATGATGTTGATGAAAACAGATGTTGCAAGTCTCTACAGACAATATGCAGCAGCAATTACGTTATATTGACGTGGCTTATGTAAAGCATATGAGAGGACTTTATTTTTAATAAATTTAACCAGGCATGAATTTAAAAACCGCAAACAGATTCACAGTTTCCTACATAAAAAAGGTTGGAAGCTTACCATCACCACGTTAGCTTCTAGGTATTGGAGTTGAGCACTCGTTCCATACTCTTGCAGAGGATGGACATTATTGATATGGGTCTGTATTTGGCCGGGTCAGCCCGACTGCCCTTCTTGGGCACAGGCTGAACGTTAGCTTGCTTCCAAGCATTCGGCACTTTTCCCGTCTCATACGAAAGGTGAAATAAGCGTGACAGGATCGGAGACAGTTCAGGCGCAAAGATTCTGAGAACAAGTGCCGGAATCTCATCAGGGCCACTAGCTTTATTCACGTCAAGATTGCGCAGCACCCTACGAACGTCCTTTTGATGGATGCGAATGTCCGACATACTCGTCTCGCATCCAACATGAGAAGGAGGGGGCCGCGCGTCACCAGAATCCAGACGTGAAGATGCCGCAAAAAGAGAGGCAAATAAGTTTGCTTTCTCCTCAGCGGAGTGGGCCAGTGACCCGTCGGGCTTTAGCAGTCGTGGTAGTGAGGGACGGCAAAAGTTCGATTCAACCGACTTAGCCAGGGACCAAAACGCTTTACTACCCGCTGGGTAAGAAGCAAGTTTGGCCCCAATACGGCTAATGTGGTCAAACCGAGATGTACACATTACCTTCTTGCAGGACTTGGCAGCCCTTTTATAGGCTCTCTTCCGCTGACCCACATCGCTTGCTTTACGCGTCCGAGCATCGACCCATCCTAAGTACGCCTAATGTTTACGCGCGTTGGCGCGCTTGCACTCAGCGCCAAACCATGGCCGGTCAACGCTAAACATTGCTACGTCAGAGAACGGAATGTAGTACTCCATTCCTTGACGCAACACATCCGACACGGCGTCCGCGCACGACGAAGGATCAGCCGAAGAGAAGCAAGTAGGCTGCCAAGGATAAGATGCGAAAAAAGAACGCATCCCATCCCAATCTGCTGACTTGTACCGCCAAACCCGCCGAGCGCCTCTTGGGCTGGGATCGGGTGGGGAGTGGACGGATACAAACTTCACCAGACAATGGTCGGAACTACCTAACGATGAAGATACCGACACCAAGTAGTGGTCTGGATCTGTTGTCAGCAGAACGTCCAAACAATTAGCTTTGTGCGAATCAACATCCGGCACTCTCGTTGCCCCTTGGACCAGCTGGGCGAGATTTAACGCAAGCGCAAGCTTTCTCGTCTCTCGCCCAGCATGATCAGTGCACTGGTACGGGAAGAGCCACTCCTGGTGGTGGGCATTGAAGTCCCCCATTGCTGTGCCGTATCAGCCGCCTCACTAAGGTACTCTGTTAGCCTAGTTGACTCCTGATCACCACTGTGCGAGCGATAGACGCAGGCGTAGATAATTTTATCCAGGCCCGTGTCCACCGCAGCCCAAAGCACAGAGAACCTGGAGTTCTCAAGGTTTCGGAGACGCCGATAACGGATGTCGTCTCGGGTGTACATGCATACACCCGCGCGTTGCTTAAAATTGTGCTCCAGGGTATACCCTGGGTATGTTAGGTACGATACGTCTGACGTACATCTAATCTGCGTCTCCGAAAGGAAAAAGAGAGCCGGCTTATCAGTCTCCAGGTGATGATGGACTGCTATGAGGTTGGAGTGCAAACCTCTGATATTAGTGACGTGCACTTTTAGTGGGAGGGGGTAGCCTAAATCCGCCATGTTTGTTTTTTTAACGTCGCTTATCTTAGAATACTTGGGCGATCAAGACGTATCTAATAATAAAGCCTTCTTTATTTCATATCTTATTTACATTTCAATGTTGTTAGTAATATTAGTAACTTTAACTTGTATTCATTTTAGTTAGGAAGGTTAATTATGTATTTTAAACGATATGAATCTCGTTTTGAGTAAAGGCCTCCTCCAGCTCTTTCCATATCTCTCTATCTTTGCTTTCGATTATCCAGTCTTTCCCTGCACTATGTATTAAATCATCAGCCCACCGTTTATTAGGTCTTCCAACTTTCCTTTAACCTGATGTTGGATCCTTCCATTGTGTGGTTATTTTTGTCCACCTATTATCTGAGTGCGTGAGATGTGTCCAGCCCATATAAAAGCCTGTGTTAGCGCATTTGTAATTTTTGTTCTCTGTTTTATTATGTGTTTTTTTTTTGTGTTTCTTTTTTATTTTCAATATGCTTCTTTCCATGGCTCTCTGTGTTGTGTTTATTTTTTGTTTTACTCTGTTTGTTTAGGTCCATGTTTGGCAACCATACAGTAGACTAGGTAGGAGACAGGTATCCATTACGATTTTCTTTAAAGTCATACCGTATTTCCCTTTAGGATTTCTTTTAGTGACCAAAACTTCCTCCATGTGATGTTTTTCCTTCTTTCTACTTCATCATTGTTATTAGTTGTTGCAAATGATATTTGTTTACCCAGATAAACATAGGAGTTTACATATGCTATGTCATTTCCTTTTATATTGATGGGTATGTTGTAGCGATAAGTCATTATTTTAGTCTTTTCTATGTTCATTTCTAGTCCAAATTGTGTAATTTCTTGGTCGAGTGAGTAAAGCATAGTTTTAAGTTCTTTGGCTGGCTCTGCAAATATTACAATATCATCTGCAAACCTAAGATGATTTAGGCGACGCCCATTGATATTGATCCCATAATTTTTCCAGCTCATGTTTTTGAATATATTTTCCAGTACAGCAATGAAAAGTTTTGGTGACAGAGGATCTCCCTGTCTGACAACTCTTTCAATTTTGATTGGGTCACCTCTTCTTTCGAGCTTTACGGTGCTTGTACTGTTTGAGTATATGTTCTTTAAGATGTTTATGTATTTATTATCTACATTTGATGTATACAGTACATGCCAGATAGAACTGTGACTAAAAGTGTCGAATGCTTTGCTGTAGTCAATAAAAGCAATATATAAAGGTCTATTAAACTCATTGTACTTTTCTATCAACTTTTCTACTGTTTGAATATGGTCAGTTGTGCTGAATCCTGAGCGAAACCCGGCCTGTTCCACTGGCTGACAGTTATCGATGTTTCCAGCAATTCGTTTAAGTAAAATGGATGTAAACAGCTTGTATGTACTTGCCAGTAGACTGATGGGTTTGTAGTTACCTATATGTAATGGGTTCCGGGACGTATCTAACGATGTCTTAATTATACAAATCCGTCAAGCGGTTTAAAATATATATGGAAATAATAGTATATTATGATACCAGTGAGCTAAGTTGCTCATCACACACAAGGCTATTGGTTGCAGCCCGAGCCGTAGGCGAGGTCTTAATTCAGCCGAGCGTGTAATGAGCAGACCTCACGAGTTTCATACGACGTTTTTCAAGACATTTGCGAGGAAAAAAAACAAACATGTGTTGCTTATATCGTTTAATTATTAAAACAATTGGTGAATGTACAATTTTCAAAATGATATTGGATTCATTTGTATGGCAATTTCACAGTTTGTGTTACATTGGTACTTGCCATTTCTTTAGTAAATGCTTTCGTTTTCTTCTTATGTAAATGTCACGACACAGGCATTTCGGGTTTCTACAACCTTTGTTGTGATATTATTAAGCTCTTGTCGTCTACACGCTCCAAAAACACCGAATATTAAGGCAACCTGCAACGAAATCATTTAATTAGTTTTTAAGAATGTCTGCTCAGGTTACGCAATTATTAAGATACGTTTAGATTAATAATATTCAACGTACCTTTGTTGCTAGGCACTGACTATCCAGAGCCTCTTTCAAACTTTTCAACGTCGGCCGGTGACAACACATTAAATTGCCGACCAATATGTCCGTCCGAGCCATCTCTTCATAAATGCCATCAGGTTATAGTACGTTTTGATATCAACACCATGTTTGAGCTCCACCAGGAATAGATGCACCACAGGGAGCTGGGCTTTTATTTATTGGCGAGTTCAGAGAAATATACCAAAAACAAATTTTCACCTGGCTCTTCCATTGTAGGAAACTATCGTAGGCAGTTCATTTTAGTATTTCTGGCGGGGTTAACTGATCTACCAATAATGTTCATCTTCTGAAAATTATGGAAAATGGCGTGCAAGCTTCTTTTTTTTCTCGCGCGATTGCAAGGTGAGTGAACATACAGCCTACTTCAAAATTAAAATGTTAAGGGATAAAATAAAAATATTTTAATATTAATTTAATAACAAATTAATTTGAATTATGAATAGTTTGATAATAATAAATGTTTGTTTGACTTAATTAAGGATGTACACATTTATTTGAAGTCCGAAGAGAGGGGGAGGACTCGATAATCCTTAATTCCGGCTACCTGCTCTACTTCCGAGAGGGCGACCGGCAGTCCCAGGGTGGTGTCGGGTTTATTGTCCACAGGTCCCTTGTGGCCAACGTAGTGAGGATCGAGAGTGTATCGACCAGGATGGCGTAACTTATACTCAGAATATCCTCAAGGTATTCGCTGAAGGTCATATAGGTCTACGCCTTACCTCAGCACACCCCGACGACGAAGTAGAGACTATGTATGAGGACATTTCCAAAGCCATGCATAAATGCATAGTCATAAAACTCACTTCGGCGTGGTCATGGGGGATTTCAACGCGAAACTGGGTAAACGAGACGATAAAGAGCTGCGAGTGGGGCAATTTGGATTTGGAAGACGGAACCACCGGGGACACCTACTGGCCAGTTTTATGGAAAAGGAGGGCCTCTATATGATCAACTCCTTCTTCAGAAAGTGTGAGCTCAGGAAATGGACCTGGCAGAGCCCCGATGGTGCAACAAAAAATGAGATAGACTTCATCATGTCGACGAAGAAGCAAGTGTTCAATGATGTATCTGTGATCAACAAGGTTAAAACCGGAAGTGATCACCGTATGGTAAGAGGCACATAGAACTTAAATATTAAGCTGGAAAGATCTCGACTGATGCAGTCTACGCTCCGTCCAGCACAGATTCAGATTCAAAACCCCGAAAGCTTTCAGCTCGAACACTAGAATCGTTTCGAGTGCCTAGGTAGCTCCGTGGACGATTACAACGATGGGTTCGTGGAAACTGTCCATACGGTCGGGTCTAAGTTTTTCAAGACCCGTCGTGCAAATAAGAACAAGAAACTATCCGATCCAACTCTCAAGCTCATGAAGAAGAGGCGTGAAATAATCCTGCAGTCTTCAGACGATGCGTGGAATTATCGGCGGCTCAATAGACAGATCTCGAATTCCTTGAAAAGCGAACTCCACCGCTTTAATACTGAGCGTATTAAAGACGCGATTGAATTTGCGGAATAAGGGCTCCAAGGTGTTTGCAAGAGATCTTGGCAGAGCCAGCTCACAAAACTGAAGACCGACGATGGCAGGATCGTATCCGCTAAACCGGAGCTTCTGAGGGAGATCGAGGGGTTCTATGGGTAGCTGTACACGTCAGTCAGCAAACCTGTTGCGAATCTAGCAAATGACCCAGGGGCTAGATTGACTCGGCACTATACCGAAGACATCCCGGAGGTCAGCTTCTACGAGATTAGGATGCCTCTGAAACAACTTAAGAACGACAAAGCGCCGGGTGATGATGGAATTACTGCCGAACTCCTGAAGGCGGGTGGAAAACCGGTACATAAAGTTCTTCAGAAGCTAGTTGATTCCGTCATACTCGAAGGGTTAAGGCCACAGGCATGGTGCGGGGGTGTGGTGGTACTCTTCCTTAAGAAGGGCGACAATGCCCGATTGAAGAATTTTAGGCCCATCTCACTTCTTAGCCATGTCTACAAGTTGTTTTCAAGAGTCTTCACGAATCGACTCGCGCGCAGGTTTGACTATTTCCAGCCCCCCGAACAAGCCGGTTTCCGAAAAGGCTTTAGCACCGTAGACCACATCCATACGGTACGGCAAGTTATACAGAAGACCGAAATGTATAACCTACCTCTTTGTTTAGCGTTTGTGGACTACGAGAAAGGCTTCGATTCGATCGAGACTTGGGCTGTACTGCAGTCTCTCCAACGGTGCCAAATCGACTACCGGTACATCGAGGTGCTGAAGTGTTTGAACAAAAACGCCACCATGTCAGTCCGACTTCAGGATCAGACGTCGGAATCTATCCTTCTGCAGCGAGGTGTAAGACAGGGAGACGTCATATCTCCGAAACTGTTCTCTGCTGCACTGGAGAATGTGTTCAAGGTTCTGGTATGGAGAGGGCTAGGCATCAACTTCGATGGCGAGAACATCACTCACCTTCGGTTTGCCGACGATATAGTGGTCATAGCTGAGACTATGGAGGACCTCAGTACAATGCTCGATGACCTCAGTAGAGCTTCCGAAAGAGTGGGTCTTAGGATGAACATGGACAAAACCAAGGTGATGTTGAATGCCCATGTCACACCCACTCCTATCAGGGTCGGAGACTCTACACTCGAAGTTGTGGATGACTATGTCTACCTGGGACAAACGATCCAGTTGGGTAGGGCCAACTTCGAGAAAGAGGTCAACCGTCGAATTCAACTCGGCTGGGCAGCGTTAAGGAAGTTGCGCGGTATCTTCACGTCCAACTTACCACAGTGTCTCAAGACGAAAGTCTATGACCAGTGTGTGTTGCCAGTTATGACCTATGGCTCTGAGACGTGGTCGCTCACAATGGGCCTCATCAGAAAGCTTACAGTCACCAAAAGGGCAATGGAGAGGGCTATGCTCGGAGTTTCCTTACGTAATCGAATCAGAAATGTAGAGATCCGCAAGAGAACCAGGGTTACCGACATAGCCCGAAGAATTGCCAAACTTAAGTGGCAGTGGGCAGGGCACATTGCTCGCAGAACGGATGGCCGATGGGGCAGAAAGGTTCTGAAGTGGCGGCCGCGTACCGGAAGAGCAGCGTTGGAAGGCCTCCCTCTAGGTGGAGCGACGACCTTGTCAAGGCTGCGGGCGTCTGGTGGACGCAAAACGCACAGGACCAATCAGAGTGGCGACGCTTGGGGAAGGCCTACGTCCAGCTGTGGACGTCTTTCGGCTGAAATGATGATGATGACATTTATTTATTCCAAAAATGTACATGAATTTTCAGGGGCATAAAACCTTTTTGTTGTTAAAAAAAAATGTATTACCCGGTTAAAATGAAAATGCTCGCATACAACTTGCAGAAAGGTACTTATTTAACTTTGTAGGGATAATTCTATTACGCACGTGTGTGGTATAGCTCGGTTTATTGCCCTAAAAGCGACGTAAAGGCTCATTTTATGAGCAAATGTGTTGAAAAGAATATTAGATACATACAAGAGGGGTATATATTTGAATGTCGAAAATATAAATATATGAATTTTAGATGTTTTGAACATTGACATTTTTTTTACCCGTCGGTATTTTAATTTCCGACGTTCGAATATGTAGGTACCCATACAAGATACGCGCGAAAAACAACCCTTTCCTAGCAGCCGGGTTAAAACATTTCCCACTCCGTGCTCCAAGGGTTTCAATTTGACTCCGGCTTTTGCTATCTTTACCTTTTAGCCTCTCAACATACTTGAAACCTTCGCCACGAAGCATCGATATGTTGAGTGTTTGTAAACAAAGTTCACCTTCGTGAACTGGACCATTAAGTTTACCGTTTAGTTGCGTGTAGTGAGGGAAGAGTAGGAAACAAACCTATCGCAATCAAACTGGATAACGATACGGATTTATTCGCACAACAAAGCGTTTTGTTTCTATTTTCAACTAGTAGACATAGCAGGAGGTGAGCTGAGTACCAATCCCAACTCCAGGCCAGCAATTTTGGTTATTTTCCGATAGAAAAATCACAGAAATTCACAAACATTTTGACGATATTATTTTTCATTTCAATCATAAATTTCACAATCCGCATTGCAATTCTAATATTTTCAGGAAACGGTGCGCTTGAATTGAACAAATAACATTCGGAAATTCTTTTAGCTTCCACGCACCAATCGTATTTTAGAAGAGTTTTGCTGTTTTGGAGTAGATAACAAACAATAACAAGACGGAAAAAAATATCTTCACCAATCTAACCTTAAGATAAATTAATTTATTGTTAGATATTTCTTCGGGAAATGATAGCACAGTTGTTATTGCTTTCCTTTTTTTCTGAAAAGTTAGAGCTAAGGTTTTCCGTAATTGTTAGAACGCCAAATGATGAGAAATTAGATTCATGAACAAGCCGTAGCTGAAGTTTTAGCATATAGTAAAATACTCAAGATGAAAGTCTATGACTCAGAGCCACTGACCTCTATCAGACAAGTACGCTGGACTGCATATTAACGATGCCAAAATGAAGACATTTGAATTTCGCCATTTTGGCGCTGATAGCAACGTGACTTAACGTGAGAGTCCATGGAACTAATATTAGAGATGGGTCACAGCCTTCGGTAAAAAAATACTTTTATGGGCTTTATCGATCGTTTGAATAATTTAGTACCTATGTAAGAGAAAAGAACCCCAGTTGTTTCATTATGATTCATTTTTAAGTAATAGAATAATTGCTGTAAAGGTTATTTGAAAAATATTTTCAGTTAGATTGCTAGCTATAAACTAGTGGATAGCGTGCTAGTAAAGTTATAGCGCATTACTGTAATATCAGTGAGATTTAAATATGGGGATAGGCAAACAACTTATGCTTAAAACTAGTATATTTGAGCAAGTATCTCCTCGCTCAAGTAGACAAGTTAGTTAATACTTACAATCGTTCGAATTTACTCGGTTGGCGCACTTCGGATTCGTGAAGGGAACATCATTTATACAATAATTATAATAAATGAGATGGATAATCATTTACAACGGACGTATTTCTCGCTCTCATCGCTGAGATCCTGTCTCTGTAGTGTTAAGGTGCAAATAAGAGTGACATCGCATTCCAGCAAGGTGAAGACTTATATCAGTTTTCAACTCTGTTTCAGATGAAGATAATAAATTGTTTGATTTCAAAACATTTGTTAATAAAATTATAATTATCATGATATTATTCCAGAATTAATGCCAAGGTCAGGAACGTGGTGATTGGTACAAGAGAGAGGCCTGTGCTCAGCAGTGGAGGAAGTCGGGCTATGGATGATCATGATGATGATTCCAGACTTTAGTATTACACATTGCTTTTGAACATATTATTATTACTGATTATTAGGCATTCATATAACATTCATCACCAATACCAATATTTAGTTCCAACATACTACGAGAAGTCAATACAGTAGATGAGTGATACGCCTTGCCAAGTCTACTATTTTGACATTCACTAATACTGATATATTAGTTACAAATTATAATATTTCCAGGCAAATATATATTAGTATTACCTAATTTTGAGATATATCGGTATTAACCTATCTCTAAATGTGTCAATTTTAGTTCCTGATACGCTCGAGCGGGGCGCTTTGAATCAGCACAAAAATCAACTGTCATTTCATATAGTATGTTTAGTCCAGCGTACTTGTATAATAGAGGTCAGTGATTTACATGTACTATGTCCCTAAATCGCCTATTATTATTTTTTATAATTACATAATTTACATCAGATAATCTTCTAACTATTCGGTATGGGCCTTTATACAACCTACATAGTTTTATACTTCTATTTGTGGTCCGGCCTAACTAATCTGTGGCTAATACGACGCATAGAGTATAATTAAATTGAATTATGGTGTGAACACTGTGCTTTAATATGTTGTTTATGGCACTATCTGTCAAACCAATTCTTAAAAAATCAAAAATCAAAATCAAATCAAAATCAAAATTTCTTTATTCAATTAGGCCATTAAGCGGCACTTTCGAACGTCAAAAATAAAAATTAAATGTAATAATAATTGATTCTACCGTCCATTCGGAAATGTAGCTTGTTATGGAGAAGAACGGACAAGAAACTCCAAACTTACTCTTTTAAAAAAACATAAATGTGTTTTACAAGTATTTGGTTACAATAATCTTGTAGGAAAAATACATATATGTGAGAACGATGTAAAAAAAAAAAAAAACGCACTTAAAAGCGTCTAGAGTAAAACAAACAATTAAAAATACAATAAATAGGTAATTAAAAACATGCGGAGGCAGCTAAGATATGACCAATCCCAACTGACGGCGCCCGTTCACGAACATGACACATGGATCGGCACCACTCAGCTCAACCATCATGAAGGGAACCGAATGATCCAACACATGTGCCACCATCAGAGAGACATTAGAGAGAGCATGACACACTCAACTGCCGGGGCACACTGAAGTCAACGAACGACACATAGGTACAGTAAATGGTAGATTTACAGTTAGTACATAGTACTCACATATGTGCTGTGCAGTTATATAATCCAAAAAATAAATTGAGTTTATACAACACAAATATACATTATAATTATTCGTACAGTCTTCAGCAGGTCCAACAATACTTCAGAACTTTTCTGCTTATCACTTGTTTTTGTGCCCTAGTGGCTGTGGAGCTGGAATAGCGTTGGGCCAAGCATTTTTATCAGCGATGTAATCCCCCAACCTATAATATGCCTGCCTTATAATGAAAACTATGCTTTACTTTTGACAAGGTTTTATCACTGTCCTTTTTTGTATTATCTGTGGGACTACGTGTCAAACCAATTCTTATAATGAAAACTATGCTTTACTTTTGACAAGTTTTTGACACTGTCCTTTTTTGTATTAACTGTGAGACTACGTGTCAAACCATTTCTTACCATGACATCTATGCTTTCAAAGCATTTATTCGCCTTAGGGGCTTATAAGACTTTTCTATACATTTTTGACTTTGTCCTTATGGATTTGTATTTGGACTTCGTCAGCAATTTCAAAAGCTAATCCTATTTAGTAAATAAAGACAAGACAGAGGAATATTTAATTTCATTAAAACATATATAGATAAATCATTCAAATAAACAATCACATTTAGTTTCTTTCGATGCCCAGCGCGCATCGCAAATTCCTTCTAAGTTGGACCGTATTCATTTGCACGACATGAAAAGAAAACGTTGGTTATTAAAGCACAAAATATAAGACACAACATTAAATAAATTAGTTTGCATAATACAATATTTACAACATTTTATACCTAATCTTCTTTCTATAAAATTTCCATAATTTGCATTTTACGAGTTCGAATTACTTTTTTGATTTGAATTTTACGAGTTTGTACGATATTACATCTAAGGTAAATATGATGTAAATTTTTCCTTGCAACAATCATAGTAATCTTCCTTGAACCAAACCTTGCTCCCCAAGAAGTTTTATTATAAATTCTTTTGCATTTAATTCGGATAATAACTTTTTTATTGATCGCCTTCTTTGGATTTATGTTGGCGCAATAAGAACTCTTACTAAAGACTCTTTTGAATTTTCTATGGATCTCTTTCGGTTTATTTCGAGAAAAACCTTTCTTAATGGCTGTCAACTTTTTTCATTTCAAAATGACTTTTATAAAATTTTGTTTTATGTCAGATTGAAAGATTTCAATATTATTTTCAATTTTATGGTTGAAATCAATGGGATTCTTATGCATTTTAATATCCGAGACATATTGGTGTCCCGATGGAACCACAACTATTTGTTCCGACGAAATCTCATCACTGTTCTCTGCAAGACAAATGGAATTAGTGGAGTCAATTGGACTGGACCGATACATCACAATACCCGCGTCCGCGCACTCGCTGTTGGATAGGGAGTCCAACTCGTCGTCAGCCGGGCCGTCCGCACGCTCGTCCTGGAACACATACTCCACCTCCAATTGGACATCGACGGGGCCGTCATCTCCGCTGGTCTGGTCACCATCGTCCTTGAACATGCAGCTCCCTCCGTCGGTGTGATCGCCATCGCCATCAACTGCGTCGCCTTCTCCGTCAATGTGGTCAACGCTTTTCTCACTGCACTGAATATTGTTTTGTGTTTGTTCGTCCTTAATCGCGATACTAGAAAATAAATGTGCATTAACATCTTCACACAATACATCAGGTTGTTTTTATCTGCTTTTATTTCAGCGATTATGATGCGCTGTTCGCAATAACGACATCTGCGGTGAAATATTGAGAATTCACTCCTAAAGCGATTGCATAACACTGCAAAGTCCATGTCATATTTAAAAATCATACGGTAAAAATAATATGCAGCCCCCTGCAGGAATCCTCCCAAGATCAGGCTGTAGTCGCTCTCTCTCCATTCATTTATTTCGGCCACTGACTTGAATTCGTTTAAAAAATCCTCTAGACAATACCCGTTCGTTCCTGAGTAATAACTATTCATCATGCTTGCTTTATGCTCAATTACACTAAATAATAAAACCACTTAGCTTTACTCCGACTCTTCCTTATATTTCCATCCGCTTAAGGGAGGGAATGAGAGATAACAACCCTCTCTGTTAAAACTTATCTCGCTTTATGTACGCCGATAGGGCTTTGTGCACTGTATATCGCCATGCACACGCGAACTTCTGTCTTTAAACACTTTCAATGTTTTCACTCACTTATACGTATACTGTACGTCGTATACACGCGTATTTATTTTTTAACATTTACTATCTTCTGGGATTCTGTACTGTACCCGGCGCAACTTCACCAAATGTAGAGGACGTAGACAGAGGTTAACAAATAAGTAGATAAATTACTTTTATAGTTTATATATTTCATAAGAATTTCACAATACGCATGCCTTCTGGGCGGCTACACTAAAATTGACAATCAAAAACATTATTCACTTATTTTCTATTCGAAATTCATTTACCTTTCAAGTAATACCAATTGCCAGTGTTTTTTATAGGCAAATAGGTTGCTTTCTAGTTAAGCAGAGTCCTCACAGTACCCATTTTCGCATAATATATTATTCTTGTTTTTATCTAAACTCGCCAGTTCGACTCTTTCCATTCATTCGTTATTATGATTTACTGTAAATGTGTTTTTACGATGCAATTTATTTGAATTTCAGGTAAGTATTTTTCTTTTTTCAGCGCCATTGAATATACAGGTTTTGGGGTAGCTATGCAACGTTGTTCTCATGATTATTTTATGTGTCATTGGCTCAATAGCAAAGTCAGTATATACTTGGGTGCACCATGCATCGTCAAAGTGTTTAACAGCTCTTTTTTAAAATTGAAGACGAATAAAATTTGTTTCGTGCTTCAGGACTAAGGCCCAGTTTTTTGATTCGTAGTTAACTTAACCAATGGTTATATATGCTACCAATGATTTCAAATTTTGTTATAATGCGTTTTCATCAATAGCTCTCTTCTTGCTTCGTGCTTTCTCGCAAATAAGAGAATTAATTATTTTTAATATTTTGGACAAAAAAAATATGTATAGACGCGTTCTACCGTAATTTGAAACCATTGGTAAGCATATTTAACCATAGTTTGAGTTAAATTGTTAGAATAAGTCAAAAAACAGGACTAAAGTATCCATCATAATAACGGCAATAATGGAATACCGGAGCTCAATCACCTGACAGTATTAATGTATGTAGCTAAACAGCCAATCACATAGTAAATAACCGCAGTAGCACACATACACACATATAATACATTGAAAACTTATAGTAAAAGCTATTTATTCATCCAAGAGGTACTCGAGATACTAATCGAAAAATCCTGGAGATGCCTTATAGTCTTTAGGAGATTAATAATTACATAAGAGTTATAGAGCTATACAGTAATCATATTTGTAGCTGACATGAAAATTACCCTATACGACATACGTACCTATGTAATATGTAGTACGTAATTAATATGTAGGTCAGGCAACTGGCAAAGCAAAGACCTTGATTTGTTGAGCCGAACTTCTTAAGTTAAGAAACTCTGTATGTAAATATCACCTAATATAGGAGTCCATATTAGGAGTATACATAGAGTCAGTTTATCTGCCGGTGTAGGTAGCATAGCACTAACAGGCAATCATTAGTTGTAACATTGTTGTGGCTAGGCAAGCTAACTTAGTGGAAAATCATTTATAGGAAACCAATTCACGGTGAGGGAAGTTTATAAAGGTCAGAGTTATGCAAGCGACCTAAAAGTACTTCTTGTGAGGCCCATTATCACGGCTGACTTTTATGTAGGCATTTAAGTCTGCTTTCCATTACAACTTGGCAACTCTCTAACTATACGTAAGGAGAGGTTAAGCGTCTTAAGATAATGAAAACGTTTGCTATGTTTTAGCCTAGGGAGTTTTGCTAAAATTGTCTTTGTGTACAATAAAGTATATATAAATAAATAAATAACTCAATCATAACAAGAGGAAAATAAGAAAGAAAATTACTGATTCATTTCCGCGCATTACAGAACAATTATCCTGTGCAGAGAAATACAAATTCGTTTTTTTTGACAAATAAAAAGTTTTTCAGCAATAGAAAACAATTAGTAGACCGATTCGTCGATTCGTTTCGTATTTGTTTATAATAAGGTTATTTCATTTTTACGTGAGACCCTATCGATTTTATTAATTCATTTATCTACTTCGGTTTCGTTATATTCGAATTATAAAATTGACAGCGGTTTCATTATGATACCCATAACGACATCAGGTTGCATTATGCGAATCGTCATAAATTCTAAAACACAAGCAAAGACATTCTGAACATACAGCCAGGTACCTGTAATATTACTTCGAAATCGAGACAATGTAAATGATGTTTTTAAAAATGGAACAAGTTTAGAACAAAAGTATCGTAAACTATTTGGTGGCTGTTGCGGCTACAAGATCTTAGCCTTATACCTAGTGAAGACTCAATAAAAAAAAATAAAAAAAAGTGGACGCGGGCAAAATCTTCCGAGTGAAATTTTTTGCCAAATTTTATAAAAAATGTCTTCAACATCAAGTGATATTGAAAATACTCCACCAGATATGACAGATAGAGCATTTGCGGCTACAAATAATATACTATAAGAAAAATCAAGACATGTATATGAGAAATGTTATGAAGATTTCGTGATATGGCGGGAACGTAACAATATTTGTCTATATCTGTGTTTTATTCCTTCCTTTGTAGATAAAATCTTGTATGCAACTGTACGTTATTGGTCTTTTAATAACTCGTGCCCACCTATTTCGGTACGCGCTACGCTTGTACCGAAAAATGGCACTCGTATTAAAAGACCGTCCATAAAGTAACAGTTTCATAAATAGCTATAATAATATCTCTTACCAATATGGTGTGTTGTGTGTAAGTGATTTAAAATTTCTCGCAGAAATATATTACAAGCAAGTTTTACCAAAATTTAACTTAATTTTATTATACTTAAATATCATTGAATTTACGTTGTCTATATCAAAGCTCGGTCCGGTAAGTTACAATCAATAAAGGTAATGGATGGAACATTTAACTTTCAACTCGAATTTAATCAAGTAACCCCGGCGAAATGAACGCAAATTATGCGAAATTGTCGTACAGAGTTGTCACAGAGGAGCTAATTTATGGAGATATCTACTGCAGACAAAATACAAAAGGCACTATAGCAAGATTCCAGGCGATTTCGTTTCAATGTTGATTACGGGTTGGGTGGATATGGTCTTATGTTCCCCACATACTTATATAAAATTTAAATTTTGCAGAATAGATTACTAAAACACTTGTAGACAAAAAAACTAAAGCTAGCCTTAATAAAAACTACGATTTTGTTTTCAAAATTTGTAAGGTGTCCCAGTTCATGAAAAATAAAGTTAAATATTTTATCCGAACAATTTAATAGTGAATGTTACAAACTGGAACGTAAGCCTATGTACCCAACCCGTTTATCTAAACAAAAGTTGCTTGTTGTTCCCAAGGTCACTAACTATTACGGTAAATGCACGAGAAATTTTGTACCGTCGATGTTGATGAATAAACTACCCTCAAAGTTGGTGTCGTGTATTAAATCGAAAAACCAACTTAAGAAAATTCTAAAAAAACATTATCTGTCACTCTATCTATAGCCATGCTTTGTAACAAGACTCGCGTTTTGTAATCATGGACAATGGAAATTGATCATGGGTGTGGAATGCGGGATTGTCTGACCCGGTGGATTTTTTATCAATTGTTTAATATAGTTTACCTACTTAGCATAAATATTTAAGTTGTTGTTTAAGTATAAAATTTTTAATATATTGTGACACGAGAGAAACTGCCGACAAACTGGTTTTCAGTTTGGCAGAATGTATGAATGTAATAGTGTAAACAAATTTTGAATGAATAAAAACATCTTCGTATCGGTCTGCATTGCAATATACTTCCTCAATTTAAAAAGAAACATTTATTTCCTGAAGCTATTTTATTCGGATCATCGACGACATAGCCCCTAGACGCCTAATGCTTGATCTAATACATCAAAACAATTCTGTCAACTAGCTGAGGTATGAGGGACGGGGTACTGCGCTCTGATTGGTCCCTTACCAAGGTCATACGCATCATTAAGGGTGGGACAGGTTTAAATAAAACCAGGTAGGTATCGATTTTTATAAATAGTATTTGTATTTTTTTAAAATTAATATTACCTTTTTTATTATTAATTATACGGCGTCTTAAAATGTTTTTAATAATAACATAAAATGCTAAAATTAAAAAAAAAGAAACAAAATTCTAAAGGTAAATATACTTTTATTTCGGTTGTTGGTTCTTAAATATGGTAATATTAAATATTAATAAAAAACGTAATCAAAAAATCGTTTCATAATTAATAAACTATTCAATTTAATGTCTGTATTTGTAAGGTTTCTAGTTCTATCGATAACAGATTTGGTCATAGGATATGTGGCTTCACTAGTTTTGTTTACGAAATTATAGAGGACAAGAGATAGCGACAAAAATACTTTAAAAAGAAAGAGACGCAAACATGCGGTGGGCGTGTTCACCTACAAACTTGACCAGTATAATATGAACTCCGATAAATATTATTAGAAAATAAATCTAATTATGTTTATGTAACTATTAACTTATCAATTTAATGTTATGTTATTTTTTCGGCAACTCGATGTCTAGCTGTTGTTACCATAGCAACGTATTGTACAAGAGGCCATTATAAAATTTCATTCATCAATTTTGTTATTGACTGACACGGAAGTGTTTATGGCTCACAGAAGTGGTCGCTACTAATTCGAAATTGTCGAGTGGTGATCAGTATTACCTGTATATGATCTTTTTAGTCATATGTGTTGACAGACATCGCTCGCCTGTTATTAGGCGTCTAGTGGCTATGTGGTCGATGATTCGGATATACTGGAAAGTCTTTTATAGTATATACCATAGATATAATAAACAAGCTATATAACATTCTCCCGGGACATAGCCAACGAACATCAGAGCAAAATTGTATCCTAAGTAAAATGTTCAAACGAATTTAATATGGACGGTCACACATGTTTCTTGAGTTTAAAATATTGAATGTACTTCACGTCCAACCAAGGACGTGGCTTGAAGTATTTTTCCTACAAAAACAGGCTAAAGGATATAATGACGTATAGAGGTACTTACAGGATACTTGGAACACTGCATGGAGTCGGGTGATCACCACACTTGCCCTTTTAGTCTTATTTCACGATAGTTTTCCTTCGCGCACGTGAAAGTTAGCCGGCCGGCATTTTTATCGAGTTCCTACTGAAAGATTTTGTCACCCGCCGTCAGATGGCGGGATTGAGGTAATGTCTTTTGGGCAGTCGCAGATGTAGGAGTGCGTTTTGGCGGCAAATTTGAAATACACAGATAAAGGAAAGGAAGGAAATAAAAAAAAAAAAAAAAAAGTGAATTCATATCTTTTGAAATCAACCAGGGATTTCACAAGACACGATAGATAAAATTCAAGACTTACTACTAGCCTATGCGGATTCATAAGTCACGATGCTGATAAGATAGATTCTGAATTTAAGTTTAAGTTAAGGAGTTAAGAACTAAATACGTTTATAAATGTAATGTATAAATGTGAAGTGTAATATATATAAATGTTAGGATATACTTAGATAATTAGTTATTTAGTTCGATGATAAGTGGACAAACTTTGACGACAGGTCTTACAAGTAAGCCTTTAGATATTTTGACTGTCACCACACGATTAATATTATCTTTACCCGGATGGAGCTGTACAACGCGACCTAGTCTCCATTCGTTAACAGGTAAGTTAGGTTCAAAAACGGTTACAAGATCGTTCAGTTTTGGCTGACGGTTGCCGTGTGTAAACCACTTCAGTCGCTGTTGCAATGTATGCAAATAGTCCCTTTGCCAGGTGCGCCAGAAGCTTTGTGATAGGCACTGTAATAACTGCCAACGAGTACGTAAAGTCTCGTTTTCAGCAAAAACCGGTTAAGGTAGGGAGATTAAAGGTCGACCGATGAGGAAGTGACCAGCTGTAAGAGCGTCAACCTCGCCGGGATCAGAAGATAGTTTCACTAACTGTCTAGAGTTTAACATGGCTTCCACCTTTGTTAGAATAGTATAAAATTCTTCAAAAGTAAGAATCTGCGATCTGATGACACGCTTGAGATGGTATTTTGTTGATTTTGTACCGCTTTAGAAGATGCCTCCGAAGTGAGGACCGGACGGAGGATTAAGTTTTCACGTGATTCCTCGAGAAGCGAGCTGTTTGGAAATACCACCGCTTTCACGGTTGAGCGTTTCGCTGACTTCCGACAAATAACGCTTGGCACCCACGAAGTTAGTACCACCATCTGTAACTATGGAGTGGTAAATTAAAAGGCAAAGATAAGCATTGTAAGTTTTAGCGTTACGTCTCCTACCTTATTTTATGATATCTCTAAAATCGATGCCAATTGTTTCGAAACAATGACCCAGTTGTGCACGGGAAGGTGGAAGGTCACCTAGTACAGTTTGAAGTGGAATAGGTTTAGTTTTAAAAAAGGTCACGCATTTCGATAACCGCGATCTGATAAGAACTCTAACGCTGAGTATCCAAAATCGAAGCATAAATAAAGATTGGAGTAGACAAAGCCCACAGTGAAGATAAGCTGTGTGTAAGTGGTCAATAAGAAGAGTACTCAATCGAGAAGTCTTAGGTGAGAGGTATGGATTTTTGACGCTACCTGGTGCATGCATGCTTGTTCCCTCACTCGTAAGATTCCGCGAGTGTCAAAATAAGGGGATAGCTTAGATAACTGTTTTGTTAAATGTTTATTGGAATTTATTAAAGATATGACATCATTAAAATTTTGATGTTGCACATACTTTGTTAAATGATTTAAAGATTGGCTTAATTCAGTGGCTGTCAGGTTAGGTATTACGTTACGCTCAGAACGTTTAGCTTTCGTGTTTTTAATGAAATGGAAGATCCATGCAACCACTCTTCTTAATGGAAAAAGAGAGGAGTGGTGTTCCATGAGGGTTTCAAGCACGTCAGCTTCGGGTGTCACACTAGCATGACATGCGCGTGATGTCGGCTTGAGTTCGAGCATGTTATCTAACACTTCTACTGCTGAAACAGACCAGTTGAAGAGTTCGTTAGACAACCACTGAGAACCATACCACCAGATTTCGGCAGAAGATAAAGATAAGCAAGATAAGCCACGACTACAGATGTTGGCTGGATTGTCATGGGCGGACACATGTCGCTACTCAGCAGGCAGAGGACTGTCGTTAATAAGAACTACTCTGTGCACAACAAAGGTCATAAGTGTATGTGGCTCAGTATTCAACCACGACAAAACAGTCGAGCTATCCGTGAATAAGATAGATTTATTTAACTTGAGTTTTGAACTAAGCAAGGAGTGAAAGCGATTTATTACTTTGGATAGTAATACAGCATTGCACAGCTCTAAAATGTTAACTGTCACTTTTAGAGGTGCTACCTTAGACTTAGCAATTAACAGATAAAAATCCTCCGGTCCAATCAAGATTCCTCTATACATTTTTGAGATATCACAAGTTAGAACTACTGTGTGAAGTCTGAAGCCAATTATGATATCTACAATATCCACTTGAAGCTTAGGGCCAGTAAATACAATATTATTTAACGATAGACCGTTGGTGGTTTTAGAACTGGCATGGAATACTACTCTCAATTTAGTGGTCGTGCTCTCCGGGCGAATGACGCAACTGTGAGGGATAAGATAACGATGGAGAGTAGGTACGACGGCGTTAGGTACGGTGTACATGTGATTTAAATTCTTGTACTCACGCATGAAATTGATATAATCGGATTTAAGTTCAGTCTGACGATTAAGTTTCTTTTCAAGATAAGTCAAATGCGACAAAGTACTATTATAAGATTCCCCCAAAGAACGCTCGCCATCCTTTAAGAGGATAGGTACGACGTATCGTCCGTTAGGTTCACGATAGGTTAAATCAGTGTACATGCGTTCGCAGATATCATTCTCAGGGACAGTGATGTCCACGCGCGGTGGTACCTCCACTTCCCATTTTTTTTTTAATTTCTTTCTTTTCTTTTTCTTTCTTTCTTTTCTTTCTTTCTTTCTTTTTTTAAAAAACGTTGCCCCACACTAGGAATTTCTTCCTGTATCGTGGGTGCGTTTACAAACATATAAACTCACATACACAAACACCCAGAGCCGGAACAACTATCTGTAGGTCATACAAATATTTGTTCCGTGCGGGAATCGAACCCGCGACACGTAGCGCAGCAGTCAATCGCTCAACCACTGCGCCAACCGTGCGCCCAATTTGGTCATCTAATGTGTTTTTTTTTATTTTTTTTATTGGGACAATCCCACCGCACTATTCCCAAATCACTGCAACTCCTGAAAGCCAGAATCAACAGTGGTGACCACCAGAAGTGCCGAGGCAATGAAGCTCGACGAAGTCCCGGAGTTCCCGGTTCCACTTCCCTCCATATCAAGCAGGAGACAGAACAAACAAGACCAATAGGCACAATGGGTCGTTTACAACTGGGATAAGCCCAGTTGCCTAGCACCACGGATAAAAATTAGCATTAATATTAATGGGTCCTAACATTGTGAGCTGTTATATTTGATTCCAATAATAGGTATGGCAAAAGTGCTTGAACGCACGGAAATTTGTTCTAGTTTCCACAAGGTCCGTATAGTAAACAGCTCCTAATATAGCCTGTACATTATTCAACATACGCATATTATATTCATACACGCAATACGCGTTCATTCTGCCAAAGAATACACTCCCATAAGATATGATGTGCAGATTGTACATATTCGCAAACAGATGTAGAACACTAATATTAACATTATAAGCGGGCTATTTACCATGTTTACTGTTTGTAGCTGTAGAACACTGACATAATGGCGAGGCAACAAGCTTGAAGGAAAATAATTTACTTTTAAAGTTACCATGCCCTGTGAGAAATTGGGCAACACAGTGATCTACCTCCAGCCACGTCCTGGCCAGCCACACGCGAACGTATGAAAAGAATTGGTAGAGGTGTCGGCCCTTGATGGAATTATTCCACCTACAATGCCATTCGGATAAAAGTTCCTCCCAGACGTCAATATGTAGTTTAAATAATCTAGAGATTTTGGCACGGTCACTCCGCGTTAAAAAGTCCGCGTACATGGTCTCTTTTGCGGAATAGTACATTGCAGTGCGTCGCTGCACTTTAAGGTCGACCGGCAAGTACGCCAGCAAGTACCGGTAAGGCCTCAGTACTAACCGTCCTGTATGCTTTGCATAAGAATATCAAAGCCAAACGCTGACTCTGAAGTAATTTACGTCGTACCGCCCCTATTGTGGCCCTTTCAGCCCAAACAGGCGCCCCATAGCAGATACAACCCAAGTAAGTAGCCCCATAAATAGTCTTTAAAGTCAAAAAAGACAGACCCCACGTAGATTTAAATATTCTCGTTAAGGCATAGAAGTTCTTTTTTGCTTTTTCACCGACGATTTTAATATGATCTATAAATGCAAAATTCCTTTCTAACACTAGACCAAGATAGCACACGGACTGCTTCCTTTTTACCGGAACGTTATTAAATTTAATATTAGGACACGATTTAAGATTACCTTTCAAAATGAGCTGATAAGTTTTATGCGGAGCAAAGGTCAGGCGGTTACGATCGCCCCACTGAGATATTAATCGTAGGTCAGCCAAGTTCTCGAGTCCAGCTCGAGTACTTGATTGAATGAGCAGAAGACCGTCGTCCGCGTAACCGGTTAATGAACAGCCGCTTGGAAGCGGAATCGCGAGGAAATCATCAAAGCCTAAATTCCATAAAGGTGGACCAATAACCGAACCCTGAGGACATCCCATGGTGAGAGACTTCGACATGGAATGATGGCCGAGTTTGAGTTTCGCGGAACCATTTAAAAAGTAAGAGTAAAATAATTGTATATACTCGTATTTCTATAGCAGCAGCCTCGAGTTTTCATTTTAAGTAATAGCATTGGCCACCATGCTTTATCAAAAGCCCCAGAAATATCTAGAAAAATCCCAATTACATACTTATGTTCAGATGTATTAACTATTTTCCGAACAGTAAGGGCCGCGTCTACGGTAGATTTTCCATTAGTGAAACCGAATTGATTATTATGAAATTTTGGTCCGTCCGGTAGCAACCGTGGAACGATAAGGCGCTCCAGGAGTTTTCCCAAAGATGGAAGTAATGTTATGGGCCGGTACAACTTCGGGTCGTCCGGGGGTTTGTCGCCACATTTTGGAATTATTCGTATAAATCCGCGTCGCCAAATACGAGGAAATACGCCCTCCGCAATACAACGGTTGTAAACGGTTAAAATCGCATCACCGGCTGTTTTGTTGTTTTGTTTTGTTATGGAGATATCCATGTTTAAAGTTTTTTCGATTACTATTTAATCAACAAAGTTGACGGAGCCCCGCCCCGCGGGGCTCCTTTTTCTGTCTGCAGGGTCTAAAGTAACCTAACACTATTATTATTATATTTGAACAGGCTTTGAGATGAATTCCCTAGTCCCTTCCTGTTCTTTATCTGTGTATTTCAAATTTGCCGCCAAAACGCACTCCTACATCTGCGTGTGCACAAAAGACATTACCTCAATCCCGCCATCTGACGGCAGATAACAAAATCTTTCAGTAAGAACTCGATAAAAATGCCGGCCGGCTAACTTTCACGTGCGCGAAGGAAAACTACCGTGAAATAAGACTAAAAGGGCAAGTGTGGTGATCACCCGATTCCATGCAGTGTTCCAAGTATCCTGTAAGTACCTCAATACTTCATTATATCCTTTAGCCTCTTTTTGTAGGAAAAATACATCAAGCCACTAGAGATGGGTAGCTGGCCGTAATTTCAATAACCTAGCTAGCTGGCTATTAGGCATGAAATAGCCGGCTAACTAGCCAGCTATTTAGCTATTTGGCTATAGGATTTAGTTCGGCTACCCCGCCAAGGGGCTTTCCTCAGCTACCCCGCTATCCTGGTTATCGGCTACGGCGGCTAAGGTGCCTATCGCGACCACGGCTACTTTGTGAGGCTATCCCGCTACGGCAGCTACTCGTTGTATCTTAAACCAGAAGGATATAGTTATGTGTCGTTACGTGATTTTTAAGTAACACAACAAAACGCGGTTTGCGTTTTGACAACGTTTTCCAAACGATCTATTTCACAACTATCTATTCACAGAATAAATTATAACATAATATTATTAAAACTATTTTACGACGCGACACAACACACACAACCATTATACTCTGGATATTGCTAGCCAATAGCTAGCTATCGTATTCTCGAATACCGTAGCCGTGGCTATTTTTTGAATAGCCGTTATTTAGCTAGTTATTAGAATAGCTACCCATCTCTACAAGCCACGTCCTTGGTTGGACGTGAAGCACATTCATATTTTTGGTCCTTCGAGCCGGATACCAGTAGATTACAGTTTTTTCAGGCATTCCCAGGTTCAATTTCAATAAGAAACTCTGAGATTTGCTAGATATTTGCATTTTACAAATATTATCCTCAGAGGTCATCTTAATGCTATCCGTATTATATTTCAATAACTTATGTATTTTACGTAATTTATTGCAAGTAATTACATTATCTATAGCTATTTAACGTATTTATAAACTTATAAACAATATTTCACAACCATTTTACCTAAACGTATCGAAAAAAACCTTGTAAAATCTCAACTTAGGTTCTTATTTTCATACCTACTTTTCACACACAGAACAAAAAGGAAACTTCTTCAATCTCAACGCGAATATGTTTACCGTAATATCCAAATCCTTTATGACTTATCAAAAACTATGATTCAAGATCGTTCAAAGGTATCGTCGTTCAAGGCGAGATATATTCGAATACATTCAATTCGCGAAGAATTTGTTTTAATATGTGGTAAAATACAGACTTTGGAATTAACCATGCAACCCGATGCCTGGGCGTGCCAAGAGTCTTTGAGTTCGTTTGATGATTTGTACTATGCCGTAATCAGTGCAGCGGCTGAGTTGCAGATTGCTGACAAGAGCGGGAACGTCGCCGGGGCATCGCAGGAGACGGCGACGCCCGTGCTTGCAGGGGCTTACGACCCCGCACAATAAGGGTGTAACGCACGGCTCCCTAAACTTGAGTTACCTAAATTTGATAGTAAAATTGAAAATTGGCAAACGTTTTATGATATTTATAAAACCTTGATTCATGATAACACTTCGATTTCTCAAATAGAAAAATATCACTATTTAGCGTCTTGTTTACAAGGCCCGGCTTTGTCTATTGTCAAAGGGGTCCCGATGACCGCGGATAATTACGAAGTTTTTTTTAATAGTTTGATAGAACGTTAACAAAACAAGCGTATTATAGCTTTAACATATCTAGATAAGTTCTTAGATCAGCCAGCTTTAAAATCGGGTAACTTCCAAGATCTACAAATTTTAACAAACGTAATTTATTTGGCATACCATGCACCCCAAGCTTTGAAAATTGAAAATTTAGTAGATTACATTTTATTGTGTTTAACTTCGCGCAATCGGTTCGAATCCCAAAACATTTCACCAATATCCACTTTTTGTGAATTGTTAAAGTTTCTTCAAGACTACGTAAAAGTCTTAGAAACTAGTCAGTTATCTTCTAAATCTAATATCAGGCATACTATTATGTCTAACCCTCGTAACCTTGAGGGGAAAATATCTCCGCCTGCGGCTAGTAGGCAAAATAGCAGCGGATCAAAACGCTCATCTTATCTCGCAAAATCAAACCCACCTGCAAATGTGACTTGTACTCATTGCAGTGAGGCGCACTCGATTTATCGGTGCCCTACCTTTCAATCCTTAGATTCTCGTGCTAGACTCGCGTTAGTACAAAGTAAAAATAATATGTGTACTAATTGTTTGCGTAAAAATCACATCATAGATAAATACCAATCTAAAATGGCTTGCACGTTATGTGGATTACGTCACCATACCCTATTGCATATTGACCCAGCGCCATCAAGCGCCAGCGCAACCACTGGAGCGAACGTTACTGCTCATGCCCTCACCGCCGTTCCCCACTGCGATATGGTACTACTACGTACATGTCAGGCGCGCGCGTTCAACATGCCGCCGGCACTCAATGTACCGTCCGTGCACTCGTAGACAGTGGGGCGCAGGATTGTTTTATCATTTCAGCGTGCGCACGATCGCTCGGGTTAAAAATCCGCCGGTGTAAGCTTATTATAGCCGGACTAGGACAAAACTCAGTCACTTAAGTAAGGGGGGTGACGGAATGCACTATACGGCCCGTGCACGGTGAAGCTGCGCATTTTAATATAAAGCCAGTCGTATTAGATAACATCACTGCTCTAATACCTAGCGTTAAAGTACCATCAGTCGTTCGAGAATGTTGCAACCATTTAGTGTTAGTTGATCGCGACTACGATGTACCCGCGAAAATCGATTTATTAATAGGGGCGAAGTTATTCCCCGATATCTATGACGGTCAACGTATCAATCTGGGGCCCGGTTTACCTACCGCTTTGCGTAGCGTTTTCGGGTGGATTCTCACCGGGACAGTAAACGCGTACTCAGTGCCTTTAAACACCGCGTGCTCTTTAGTGGCCACTACGGATAAACTTTCCATTATGGGCCGTCGATTTTTAGTGCGGTGAGGGTGGGGGTAGAAGGGGGGGAGGTTTAGCTGTCCCCCTGTACCATCCCCATCACTTGGAGCCCCATGGTTATGGAGATATCCGTGGTTAAAATTTTCTGAGCTCGCTCGCTTTGCTTGCTCATCTCAGATCCCGTCATCTCCTTCGAACCTAACCTATCCGTGTTGGGGTGCCCTGAGCTCCCGAGCAGATTGATACGTTGACCGTCATAGATATCGGGGAATAACTCCGCCCCTATTAATAAATCGATTTCGCGGGTACATCGTAGTCGCGATCAACTAACACTAAATGGTTGCAACATTCTCGAACGACTGATGGTACTTTAACGCTAGGTATTAGAACAGTGATGTTATCTAATACGACTGGCTTTATATTAAAATGCGGAGCTTCACCGTGCACGGGCCGTATAGTGCATTCCGTCACCCCCTTACTTAAGTGACTGAGTTTTTTCCTAGTCCGGCTATACTAAGCTTACACCGGCGGATTTTTAACCCGAGCGATCGTGCGCAAGCTGAAGTGATAAAACAATCCTGCGCCCCACTGTCTACGAGTGCACGGACGGTACATTGAGTGCCGGCGGCATGTTGAACGCGCGCGCCTGACATGTACGTAGTAGTACCATATCGCAGTGGGGAACGGCGGTGAGGGCATGAGCAGTAACGTTCGCTCCAGTGGTTGCGCTGGCGCTTGATGGCGCTGGGTCAATATGCAATAGGGTATGGTGACGTAATCCACATAACGTGCAAGCCATTTTAGATTGGTATTTATCTATGATGTGATTTGTACGCAAACAATTAGTACACATATTATTTTTACTTTGTACTAACGCGAGTCTAGCACGAGAATCTAAGGATTGAAGGGTAGGGCACCGATAAATCGAGTGCGCCTCACTGCAATGAGCACAAGTCACATTTGCAGGTGGGTTTGATTTTGCGAGATAAGATGAGCGTTTTGATCCGCTGCTATTTTGCCTAGTAGCCGCAGGCGGAGATTTTTCCCCTCAAGGTTACGAGGGTTAGACATAATAGTATGCCTGATATTAGATTTAGAAGAAAACTGACTAGTTTCTAAGACTTTTACGTAGTCTTGAAGAAACTTTAACAATTCACAAAAAGTGGGTATTGGTGAAATGTTTTGGGATTCGAACCGATTGCGCGAAGTTAAACACAATAAAATGTAATCTACTAAATTTTCAATTTTCAAAGCTTGGAGTGCATGGTATGCCAAATAAATTACGTTTGTTAAAATTTGTAGATCTTGGAAGTTACCCGATTTTAAAGCTGGCTGATCTAAGAACTTATCTAGATATGTTAAAGCTATAATACGCTTGTTTTGATAACGTTCGATCAAACTATTAAAAAAAACTTCGTAATTATCCGCGGTCATCGGGACCCCTTTGTCAATAGACAAAGCCGGGCCTTGTAAACAAGACGCTAAATAGTGATATTTTTCTATTTCAGAAATCGAAGTGTTATCATGAATCAAGGTTTTATAAATATCATGAAACGTTTGCCAATTTTCAATTTTACTATCAAATTTAGGTAACTCAAGTTTATAGAGCAGTGCGTTACACCATGATTGTGCGGGGTCGTAAGCCCCCGCAAGCACGGGCGTCGCCGTCTCCTGCGATACCCCGGCGACATTCCCGCTCTTATCAGTAATCTGCAACCCAGCCGCTGCACTGATTACGGCATAAGACTCTTGGCACACCCGGGCATCGGGTTGCATGGCTAACTCCAAAGTCTGTATTTTACCACATATTAAAACAAATTCTTTGCGAATTGAATGTATTCGAGTATATCTCGCCTTGAACGACGATACCTTTGAACGATCTTGAATCATAGTTTTTGATAAGTCATAAAGGATTTGGATATCACGGTAAACATATTCGCGTTGAGATTGAAGAAGTTTACTTTTTGTTCTGTGTGTGAAAAGTAGGTATGAAAATAAGAACCTAAGTTGAGATTTTACTAGGTGTTTTTCGATACGTTTAGGTAAAATGGTTGTGAAATATTGTTTATAAGTTTAAAAATACGTTAAATAGCTATAGATAATGTAATTACTTGCAATAAATTACGTAAAATACATAAGTTATTGAAATATAATACGGATAACATTAAGATGACCTCTGAGGATAATATTTGTAAAATGCAAATATCTAGCAAATCTCGGAGTTTTTTATTGTAATTGAACCTGAGAATGCCTGAAAAAACTGTAATCTACTGGTATCCGGCTCGAAGGACCAAAAATATGAATGTGCTTCACGTCCATCCAAGGACGTGGCTTGATGTATTTTTCCTACAAAAACAGGCTAAAGGATATAATGAGGTATTGTGGTACTTACAGGATACTTGGAACACTGCATGGAGTCGGCTGATCACCACACTTGCCCTTTTAGTCTTATTTCACGATAGTTTTCCTTCGCGCACGTGAAAGTTAGCCGGCCGGCATTTTTATCGAGTTCTTACTGAAAGATTTTGATATCTGCCGTCAGATTGCAGGATTGAGGTAATGTCTTTTGGGCACACGCAGATGTAGGAGTGCATTAGGCGGCAAATTTTGAAATACACAGATAAAGGAAAGGAAGGGACTAGGGAATTCATCTCAATGATGAATGGCAATGATGATAAAACGCGATATAGATATGTATGAAACGTTGAGAAGTGCGAGACACAAAACTGAACTTAAAGGCATTAAATGTAGAACAGAGAAATTGAAATCGAGTATATTTGGTATCGGCGTTAAAATCTTTAACAGACTCCCAAACTATATTAGGAATATCTCATCATTAATTATCTTTAAATTAAAGCTAAAAGAATTTCTCATTTTTAAAACGTATTATTCAATTAACGAATTTCTTAATGACCGAATTCTTGACTAAAATTGTTTTGACTTATTAAATAACCGTAATAACTATGTCGAATAATGAATGTAGTATGACATGTTAAACTTATTTTTAGAATTATTTAATGTAAATTGCATGAGCATAACAAGTAAGTCTATTAATAATAAGATGATGTGACCAATAAAAAAATTGACATGTTAAATTTGTTTTTATTTTTTTGACATGTGAAACATAAATAAACGGTCATAGACGTAATAACCAATGCAATGTATAACAACCAGCAATTTAGCAGTGTAATTGTATTACTATTAATTATTTTTAACATAGCCAATATTATAGACATAAATATAAATATTGTACACCCCGTGGGTATGTTACAGTGACACAAAAATACTTATTGTAAGACCTGCCTTTTCACCTGTGACAAATAATAAATAAATGAATTTGAATTTGCTATTAGCATAAAAAATGCTATGGTTAAGGAAACAGTAAAGCAGTAATGAGTCACAAGTGATTTAGTAAAGACATAACATTCAGGCTTTAAATACATAAACTACCAAAGTTTATGTATTTAAAAAGAGAAAAATAAAATTCATTTAACAAAAAAAATATAATTATCGACTTCTAAGTCATGAAAATACCAAAATCGCCATCGCAAATTAGAGGAGTGCCATCGACTTCCATGGGAACCCATCATCAGATCCTGAATTTGTGACAATGAGACCACCTCGAGGATACACATATATTTTCAAACAAAATAAGAATTTTGCAAATCTGTCTACATATGACGGATTTGTGTCTGAATATACATTAAAAAAAATATATACACCCGAATTGAGAATCTCGTCCTTTATGGGAAGTCAGTTATAAACTGTATCAAGGAACTATATAAGTATAAAGTTCCAAGTAATAAATAGATTATTGGTAAAGTTATACCATAATCGTTATTCTGAATGAAACAATCGACATCAATAAGATATCTACGAGTATTACAACAGCCAAATAATATAACTTGCCTGGCGATTATTCATCACAGCACAAACTTTACATAAGAGATTATATATTCAAGATTCTGATTTGGCTCGCAACCTCTTTTGTTTTCGTATAATATTTCACAGAGACTGGCTATTTTGAGTAGTTATAAGATGCCTTTAATTTTGCTTTTCATTTATTTTTCTTTGTCAAGAAAATGGCAATATTATTTTTTTGAGAGTTGTCCAGTACGTTTTGTTTATTGGAAAGGCAAAGAAACTTATTTGTGATAAAAAGGTTGAAATTTCTGTGGCGACAATAGAATAGAATAGAATATACTTTATTGTACACCATAAAAGTTATACATCCATTTTATAAGAAAAACTTAATTATACGGGTACAAAGGCGGTCTTATCGCTGACAGCGATATCTACCAGACAACCTTTGGGTGGACTGAAAGAACTTATAATGAGAAAGGGGGTAGTCTGTGGTGTACTACATTAAAACATAAATATATACAAAACTATATTGTTACAATAAATACTATCCATAAACTTAAATACACAAATACTTACATACATATATACTTAAATACATACATACACAATATTACATGTTAACAAATTCAGAGAAAGGAGGGACAAAAAATATAAAAGCGTTAGGGAGAAAGGAAATGGTTTTTAACTAGGTTCTTAAAAGAAGCCAGTGACTGGGCTTGTCTAATAGGCAACGGCAACTCATTCCACAGTCGCACAGCCTGGACCGTAAACGATTTGTCGTAAAACTTAGTGGAATGAGCAGGCATCAAAAGTTTCAAATTCTCCGATGATCTCAAGTGTCTAGAATGTGTGTCATGAAGGAACTTAAAGCGTTCTTTGAGATAAGAGGGGGTTGTAGGTACAAACAGAATACTGTAGAGTAAAGATAAAATATGGGTATTCCGGCGAAGGCGGATTGGCAGCCACTTGAGCTTAATTCGAAATTCAGAAACATGGTCATATTTGCGTAATCCAAATATGAATCTAACACAAACGTTTTGGAGTCGCTCAAGCTTATCTAGCTGCACTTCAGTCAGATCTAAATAACTGACATCGGCATAATCGAGGATTGGGAGAAGGAGGGACTGGGCGAGTGCAGTTTTGGTGGCAGTTGGAAGAAAATTGCGCAGTCTGCGCAAAGACCCCGCAGATGCAAACACCTTGCGACTAACCTCCTGCAGCTGGGGACCCCACGAAAAGTCTTTGTCAACTAATATACCCAGGTCTTTCACTGAGTCGCTGTATGGAATAGCTAAGCCATCAAAGACAATCCGGGGGAGCTGCGACCAGTTTAATTTCGAACGCAACCTAGGACTGCCGACAACAATGACTTGAGTCTTCATAGGATTTACCTTCAGACCGTGAGTCAAACTCCAATGAGAAATACGATCTAAATCTTTATTGACCATATCAACTGCCTCAGACAATTCTTCTACTGGAGCTTGCGAATAAATTTGCAGATCGTCAGCGTAAAGGTGGTAAGACGAGAGAAGTTCATTGGAAATAGAATTAATAAAAATAGCGAAGAGAAGAGGAGATAGAACGCCCCCCTGTGGTACGCCTGCAGAGGTATTGCACCATGACGAAGAAGAACCTTCAATGCAAATACGTTGTCGGCGGCCACACAGGTAACTACGAAACCAATCAATTGCCGTTGGAGATATGTTAAGAGAGCCAAGTATGCCGAGTAAGACATCAAAATCGACGGTGTTAAAAGCATTGCTGAAGTCTAATAAGGAAAGAACCGTCAGATTTCCATTTTCCATACCAAGTCTAATATCGTCCATAATGCTAACAAGTGCTGTTGTTGTACTATGTCCTGGACGAAACCCGGATTGGTAAAAGTTAAGGAGGTGGTTCTTGCACAGGAATGTACTAAGTTGGTTATGGATAAGACGTTCAAGGACTTTGGACAGAAACGGTAATATGGAGATAGGACGGAATTCAGAGAAGGAGACAGGGTTATGCTTTTTAGGAAGAGGAGTAATTTGGGCTTCTTTCCAAGAAGAGGGGAAAACACCGCTGGATAGGGAATGATTAAGGATATGGCAGATGATAGGAAGGATTTCGTCAAGGATAGGGAGTATCATCTTGCGACTGATGCAGTCACTACCAACAGCATTAGACGAAATAGATTCTATGCTCTTCTTAACATCACAATCGGAGAACTGATTAAAGACGAATGGTGAATAATCAGGAGTGGGAAGAGACGAAAGATCATTTAACGTTTTTGCTTTAATATTACCATTGAAGTTAGAGGAAATTGAAAAATGTTGATTAAGTAATTCAAGATCTATATCTTTAGGAATAGAATCTTGGCGCGATTTCCCCACTCCCATTGATCTAAGAAATTGCCAGACTTTAGCTGGGTCACCGTTTTCAACGGACTTATGAATGTGGCGGCGTTGAGCATCCCTACACACCCGGTTGCTGCGATTGCGGATTGCAACATATTTCTCTCGCGTAAGAGAATTTGGTCTGCTTTTAAATTTTGTTCTAGCTGCTGCTTTCCTCTGCAGTAAGTCTTTTAGGCCATCTGTAAGCCACGGCGCCGGCAGATGCTTCATTTTTACTGGTCGAACAGGGGCATGGACGTCGTATAGCTGGAGAAGCTTGACACTGAATATATTGACTTTGACATCAATCGACTCAGCGCCAATGACATCAGACCAGTCAATGTTGCCAGCATCCTCACGGAGGTTCTCAAGGTTCATACCACCAAAACTACGCTGGAGGAGTATCTTAGGTTTAGCCTTCGGAGGGCGAATTTTATAGGAAAGGAATAAAAGGTCATGGTAGGAAAAGGCATCAGCTGTACATTGGCCATGCTTAGCGACATGTTGAGTAGAAGAAACAAGTATAAGATCAAGAAGTGAAGGAGTACAGTTAGGAAAATGATGAGTGGCACCTAAGGGAAGAAGGGACAAATTGCAAGAATGTGATATAGAATGGAAAGAGGAAGATCTTGAATCCTGTTTGAGAAGACAAGTGTTGAAGTCCCCCATTATAATAGTGTGACTGTAAGAAGGAATTATGTTAACGAGGAGATTTTCAAAAGAGGAGAAATAATCGATACGTAACGAGGGACAATAATAGACACCAAGCAGAATCTTCGAATGATGAAGGTTGACTTCTAAAAAGAGATGCTCGCCAGCGTTCTGCGGCGGTGGCTGTGATGACATATGAACAACAGAGAAAGGAATGTTAGCACGAAGATATATGGCAACACCGCCACCACCGCAGCCTGTGCGATCGTTTCTAATTAGTTGGTATCCGGGTAAAGAGTAGGAAGTGGATGGAAGGCATGGCTTTAGCCATGATTCAGAAACAAGGATTGCATGAATGTTCTTACAGTCCAGATTAGCCAGCATGTCATGGTGATGAGCCGGAATACTTTGGGCATTAATATGGACTACATTAAGATTCCTTGGAACATCGGAGAACTGAGACTCAAGGGTGTCAGCAAGAGACGGGATACTACTAAAGCTGTCACTGTCACTATACGCTGATAAAAAGCTGTCATTATCACTATCTACCATTATTAACACGTAAATATAAATAAAATATAAAATCGAAGATATATAAAAATATGTAACAATAAAAAATATAAAATATGAAGGTAGGTTTAAAATCGTCCACCTGCCAGTTGTGTGTTAACAAAATATTAAATTAGAAAGTTTTACGTGCATCGCTCGGGTATTTATTTACTTACATTGCTTACATAGCAATAACATAAAAGAGAAAAAATAAAAAGTAACTTTTGATTTAAAATATTACATCGTAATTCCACGACAAAAACAAAAATACGTTTTGAAAATGAATAAAAATAAAATTTTTGCATGCAAAATCTATGTTACCATAGACTAAACATGCTCAAAGTGTCACGTAAGACATATCAATTAACTGGAACGCAACTATTGACTTGACACTTGACTCATGACTGCTGTCTGTACGAAGGTAAACAAACAAATAGTTGAATTAAAACACCCGAACGACGCAAGAAGTAAAAATGGATCATCACTTTTTGGAAGTAGTAACCGCAGCACGCCTCTTCTTCAATGCAACAACGGCTGGCTTACTGGCCACCACTGTCTCTTGTTTATCGGAGTCCTGCTTAGGCTCACCGATAGAATTGAGCTCGCTATGGGTGTCGACACGATGCTTGATCCCATCAGGCCCCAGAATGTTTATATGGCCTTGTTTAGTCCAGCAGTTGGTGACGCCGAACCTCCGACGCGCAGCCACAAAAACCTGATGCCGCGACCTAGTCAAGAATTCTGATAAGGTTATACCAGAACCTTTTAATTTGGTTTTTGCATACCAGATCTTATCACGGATGTCCACGTCCTGTAGCTTCACGAGAATGGGCCTTGGCTTGCCAGTGCCGGCCTGATTGCCCATTCTATGGCACCTCCGTATAGCAGAAACAGAAAATGCATCCAGCTTCAACTTGTCACGAACAACTTCAGCAACGTGACGCGGCCAAGTTTCAAGATAAGATTTATCATTGGATAGTTCACTTGGATCCGATTTCATTGCATCGCTGGAATTGATTGGTTTACTAACTACATTGAACCATTGAATAACCGCCTGTTTAACATAAAACTCAGTCGCTCTGCTTTTAGCTACATGGCTTGATAGAATTGTAATGTATTAAGGCCTTCCCAATCGTATAAATATTTAAAACAGAGGCGATTTAGTGATTTCAATCTAAATTGTATCAAAGAAATACGTAAGTACCTCAATGTTATAAATTTCACAGAACTCATTGAATCAGTAAAACTAACAAGCTTATTAAATTTGATGCATGCATCAACTGTCAATACTCAAAAATACAATTTCCATTATTCTGATGGTTGTTCTATAAAATACATCACTGGTGCGGCAGTGTAAAGCCTACTCTTTAATAGATGTCATCAGAGCAATCGATTGTTCAGCTCTCCCAATAGACTTCACTAGGATTGCCATAGTAAAATGAGCTTTATTTTATATGTGTGTAAAGCACACATTTCAATGAGCCAAATTGCAATATTGGGTATTGGTAGCCTGTTCAAAGATCTTATCCAACGCAAAACATCTTTGTTTTATGTAGGAATGTTGAAGCGGGACACTGTGATGCAATGCACCGACTGGATTTAATAACTAACGTCGATTGTACACTTGTAGTTATAATTTAAAAGCATTTGCCTAAATCACTAGTGAAATGCAAATTAGCTGATTTTTCAAATAGGTATTATGCCATTTAGAAGCAGCGCGGCGCTGAAATTATATAAACGTATTTAATGCTGAACTTAATCTTATTAACGAAGAGCCTTGTAGAATGAATATCGTGGAAACATAATTTGGCGGCACCCAGATTCATATCAATCAATATACATAGATGTATTCAACAATGGAATTTCTCGAAAATTAATAAAATTGAATTAAATCAACAATTTATGGCTTGGTGAACACCAGTAACCTGTTTGTTCTATTATTTCATTTGCTCTTTAACAAATCCGTCGCGAGACGTTTAAATGAATAATGTATTTATTATTTGTCACCTCGACGTTTTCCCTCGTTACTGACTGTAACATTTTTATTTTATTATTTTGTCATGATTTTCTGCTTTTATTTTCCTTGTCGGAATTATGTCAGCTTTTAAGTTTATGCTTTGCATTATTTGATATTAAATATTTGTTAGTATTTTTCAGGTTTACGGTTTGTTTGTTATGAAAGACAAACTTTTAGGTATATAATGAACAATTTTTTAGCTTCAAACTCTGCATTTATGGTCTCATAATATTTTATATTTTTTAAATTTCTCGATCGGAACCATTAAACCGTATCATAATAATAACGGTCTTTATGTTCGAATAACAGGCACTTTAAATAATGAGCATCACAATTTTCCGGCCGGTTGTCTTAAGTATTTCCCTTAGCTTACCCTGACAGATTGTGGTAAAGAGCCATGATAATCTTGCAACACAAGCTCAAAAGAGAAATGAAACATCAAAAGGTTTTGGTAACTTCAAATCCTTTGAACCAGTAAATCTTTGATATGACATGAATCTAGTTAGAAATTCTATTATTTCAGTTTGGAATCGAATCTTTTCCCAGAACGATCATATGATTTCAACGAAACATAAGAAAACAGAAACTCATTTTGAAATCATACAGCATAATAAATTATTAACTCAGCCTTCATGAGTGGATTAAAAAAAATATCACGTTTTCATAAAGTTCAACTATTTCATACCCTTTCCAGGTATAATTGCTTGCTCTATCTCTCTAGAGAGTACAGACGATGAATTTTAAACTGAAAACTTAAATTCAAAAGGAGATTGAACTTTTAAAATAATAAGTATGGATACTACTTCATTTTCCGGGGGTCTGGTTCATCCATGTATCCATCCATATTGTCAGTGATTCGTAGAATTAGTGTCGCGTTGAGCCTTTTGTAAATTATGCAGCTGTATTTGTTTCAGTATTTCACTAATTAATTGCGAGAAATTGGTTTTGAAACCTTTGATTGGATTTAGCATTTACCTGTTTGCATAACATTCTGATTTTGCATTGAATGACGAATGCTATTTGTCTAAACTATACCTAGCTTCAATGTGTGTTTTATTTATTTATTTATTATTTACTTTATTGAACACCACTTATATTATAATTACGGGACAAAACATTTATTAAGATAAGTGTACCATGGGCGGTCTTATCGCACTGGGATATAAAATAATATACTAAAACATATCAAATATAGAACAGAGAAATAGTTACAGAGAAAGGAAATGCTCTTTCACCATTTTTTTAATGTAGATAATGTGTGCACACGCCTTACCTTTTAATGTGAGAAAATAACAATACAATCCTTCATCAATGTTGCTGTTAAAAACTTGAACTACTAGCAATGATTTAAGTTTGTAGTGGAACTTTTAGGTAATTTTTGTTTTTTTTCTATAACCAACATAATTGGTATGATTTTAATTGGCAGCTACTTTTCTGCCCGGTATTGAGTTTTCTTGGGATAAGAAAACACTTTTCATGCGTGGATAATAGGACAGAAAATTAAAATTCATAAAGTAATCTATTTATATTCACCGAGATTACACAAAGAGTAAATCCTTTAAACTGTAGAAACCGTTTTATAAAACCATTTGCTATACCAGACTATAATTTATCTCTGTGCCAAATTTCATCCAGATTCAGTAACAAACAAACATCCACACATCCATCCAAACTTTCGCATTTATAATATTAGTAAGATAATTTTACGGACTGAAAGGGTGTTAATCCTTTCTATGACCTTATATGAAGTACTAATTCCAATCGACTTGACTATTTTCAACATTCATGAAATTTTATGGGTAAACTAACTTTAAAAAAAGATCGTGTTAAAACATAACATTAACTACATAAGTCAAGAAGTTATTAGCTAGTGAAGAGATTGTTGTACTAAATAAGCTTGTTGTTGCATATTGTATATCTTGAGATACGGGATTGAGATACGGGAAGCATTATCCGGATTTCAAACGAAAAGTGCTCTGGGAATTTTCAAACGACCGACGTATGTCGTACGAATAACGAATGGAAAAATATTTACAAGCTTATTAAAATTATTATTACAGGGTTTCCAATTAATTATTATATATATATCATTTTATATAAGAACTCTTAAGAAATTAAATGTAAAACTTAAACAATAGAGTTTTTTGATGTAGCGTTACGTGTAGCGGTCGCGTAGGCATACTACGCCGTAGCAATAGTTCAAAACATATTGTGTTACTTATCATTTAAACTATATAATTAACAACAACCGGTAATATAAGCGCTAAGGCAGTTCGTAAGGCTATTAACTCGTCAGTCCAACCTGTCGGCACGTTACTTAATGTTTGAAATGCTCTACCTATAATTATGTACTGTATGAGCTCCCCTGTAGTCTACCGTTTTAGTAGTGTGTTGTTGTATAATAAATTATTTAAGATGTTAAGAGTATTAGCCGCTCGGCGACTCGCCTTACTACGAGTAGAAGACTAAAGTCGGTATCTACATAAACCAAATCACGAACACTAGCTTTGTTTTTCCTATACATTAAACTTAAGTATTTATGTTTACCATACTTAAGTAGATCAAAGTAAAAAATATGTAGTTATAAAAGCTATTTCACGGCGAGTGGGTCTTTTTGTCTGTCGTGCCGCCTTGTGCGACTCGGAGCCGCTCACACTCGCTTAACTGACACGCAAGTCTTGGGTCTAAAATTTGTGATAACTAGCTGTGGACTTCACAACAACTACACTAAAGCATTTTCATTGGTGTGTTAAGTTTAGAACGTAAACTTCAAATTGGTAACTTTAAATTTGTTTCGCCATGATAGCATCTCATCAACAATTTGTGACTGATATATACCAGTAGTGACATCTGTTGGTGGGCAGCGGGAAATATTATGGGATCACCGCTATGTAGGTTGGCAATCCGCATAAGTCGTTATTAGGTTGGTAGTGAAACATAGAGCGGGATACGTTCTGAGCGCGCGATTGGTTAGTCAATTGACACAAAGATGACTGACCAATCGCGTCGCATCCGCGTTCTGTTAGTTCTATATTTTGACTGGTTATTTCACAATAGGCGCCAAGTTGCCAACTTGCATGCTGGTGTAGTTGTCGCCCCTCGCTGCCAGAGGGCTTCCGCTTTGATGAATGACCGGGCACTTATGAATGGAAAAGTAGTAAATATTACTTGCACTGCTCGCCACCAGAGTGACACCAGAGTGAATGGGTTTTCAGTATTTGTCAATGAATACTCAAGTTGTCGCTTCTCGACGCTAGGGGAAGCACTGTAGATTATAAGTAGAATGTTCTAGAAGCTTCCAGAACCGGAAGTAGTTAAAATGTATATCGTCCTCCGCCCACTTTCTCTTTGTTAGTGGCAGTCGCCCACAAAACCCTCCAAGGTTCACACGTTTCGTATTTCGTATCCGCGTATTGTTAAGTTAGTATATAGTTTGAAGCTCTATTTGCCTGCCTTGACCGGTATCTTGTATAGAAAACCTGTGGTAATAAGCTAATAAATCTGGTTGTAAGAAACTCGTGTTTTTATTGCAGCCAGAGGTTCGCTGTCCTCAATAAATTTGAACTCTCTTTACTCAACTTATATTAAAATTAACTCAATACGCAAAAAAATCTTCGAAAGTAAGGAACAATTTTTTCTTATTTTTGCTCGTGGTTAAGTGTTATAGTAATACGATTTAATTGTTTCAAAAGCTCCATTACATCCTAATTGCTCTGAAAGCATATAAAAACTCGGGCTAAGCGAAGGATCGTGAAACATTATCGGCTTTCACCGTGAGAAAATAACGAGTTTATTATAACTTGACCATTATTTTTGTACAAAAAGGTATCTCGAATGTTCCGCACTGCGGTATAGTGGCTATATAATTATTCTGTCATAACACAATTTATTACAACAGAAACAAAACACTGAAGATAATCATGAAATACATCCTGATCAACTAGATCTTCCACTAAGTTACTGGTACACTTAGTGGACTATTAACTTTCATCTCGTTTTATGTTCTAATAAGTTGTAAAAGCGACATTAAATATAACTAGGGTAACGCCAACAAAATTTACTGGTTTAGTTAACATGACTATCATTAAATATCCTTTCACAATTCAAAAATACTCTTGCTAAATAAATACTACATAACAATGCAAAAGAAATTTCCTTTTAACGTAATACTTTTCAAAATCAGTATCAAACAAACACTAATCTATAAAACAGCACTGAAGCATCTACTTTGAATCTTATGTCCAAAATATTTTCAGAAATATACTAAAAGCTTTTGTCATAAAAATGTATGTATATTGACAGTTTCCTTGAAAGAACCGCAAAATATTTTTTCGTTATGTCTCACTGTTTCCGATGTTCTTGGTTATGTTTCTACTTTGACATGAGCAGAGTAAGCACTAGAAATGGTATGTATTTTATTATAAAGGGTTTAAAGGAAAGGTGCGATCATATTTTAAATACTATTTCTTGGAGAAAGTTATTCCTAAACTAGCAAAAGCAGTATCTAAAATATGATCGCACTTATCCGTTACACCCTGTATTCTATAGTTTTAAATGACAAGCAAACCCGAAGTCAACAATTCTGCCAATGTCGCAAGACTCGCAAGTTAAATGGCAGAGCAAGTATATTTTATTTATTAGTAACTAAAAGAGAAGGAAAATGGTATGTACTTACCTATATTTCAGAAGTGAAGGTGTTGAGTTTTACAAATATATCCCAACATTTAACTCCGCCATGTTATCGGCATAGGTCGGTATTTGTACATGAACACTCACTGACCGTACTCCATGACCTGGACCTTCGGTAATCAACAGATGGCGAGTTAATTTTTGCAAAATGCACCCACGATACAGGAGAAATTCCTAGTGTGGAGAAACGTTTTCTTTAAAAAAAAAAACAAAAAAAAAATGGAATTCCTTTCCAAACAACCTCTGAATTAATTTTATAAGATTCGGGTCACCTTTAACGAAATTTAATACAGTTCCCTGTAATTACCTTTCTGTAATGTGATTATAAAAGGCGACGTTAGAAAATTATGTTTTGTTGCTTGTTCCGGCTATAACTGTTGTTCAGCTAAGGGAATATCTAATGGCAAGTTTGACTTTGAAGGAGGAAAACTCGGCGAAGTTAAAAGTAGAATGGACTTGGTTTGTCATTTAAATGGCACTGCGACGTTCCTACTACTTATATTCACCTGGGCGTTAAACACTCTTGATCATGGTCCTTAACTATTTTTGACTAGGACGGCAATTTATTGCTAGAACTTACCTACTTACAAACCAGCTAATAATTTTCAGTCCCATTTCAGGCCATTGGTAACTCGTTGTTAACGGGACATCATTCAGCCGATGATGCGCGATATTGACCACATGGTCAATATACCTGTTAAAACCATAATAATATGTAATTATGGCCATTTAAAAAAATAACAATACAGATTCATTATTGAGCATATCTACCTAATATTAAGACGCTTCCTTTGCTGTTCATTCACATTTGCTTTTATAAAAAAAACTTTTTACAAAAAATACAACCGACTTCCAAATAAAAAACCAAAAAAGTAAAAAATAACTTCAATTTCGGAAGTCGGTGTTCTTGTTTTATTTTCTTCGTGTTTTGACACCGACTTTCGAAATTGAAGTTATTTTTTACTTTTTTGTTTTTTTATTTGGAAGTCGGTTGTATTTTTTGTAAAAAGTTTTTTATTTTTCACTTTTTAGTTGTGCTACACAATTTATATAGGCTAGGTACCAATAATGCCCATAGTGAAACCAGAATAGATTTACCCAATAACATGAAACTTAAACAAATTCGGTCGAATAAGGGTGAACTGTTTACACCTGCGTACCCCTTTAGAGCGTACTAGTGTGATGTTATGTTATGAAATGGTGTAAACAATAAACATAAATGCGATTGCAGCTATCCCGAGTGATTTGTCGTCATTTAATGAAGAGTTCTGATGTGTATCTCCGAAGTTCTTTATCAGATCTTGATGAAAACTTTAATTTTTTATTTATAAAAATTAAATGGGACCACATGACAAACACCAGCTTTCAAATAAAAAAAGAATCATCGAAATCGGTTTACCCAGTAACAAGTTCTGAGGTAACACACATAAAAAAAAAAAAAAAATACAGTCGAATTGAGAACCTCCTCCTTTTTTTGAAGTCGGTTAAAAATCAGTTTTCCGGAGTCGTTTTACAACAATAGCACCACAGTTACTGAACATAGCAGTAAATTAATAGCATAGCAATTATAAATAAACTAACAAAACTAGAATGTAGTGAGTACAACATGAACGACGAATGAAGCAAATAAAAGAAAATATTAAACGTTTGAAAATCGAATACATGCACATATTGCGCTCTATCCAGCCAGTTTTTTTTTTATGCGAAGACATTTCTTAATCATGTAATGCCCGGTACAGACTTTTAAAATAAAAACTCTAACTAAAAAATATTAATTTCCTTAAACTACTAAGTATACTTTCTCATTTTCATGAGTGTTTGTTTTACCATACAAGAATTCAGGACTAAAAGTCGCCATAAAAAAAGGTCAGAACTATTCATTTCTAAATACTAAGCTTGCAACTCTAATTAAGTTTTTCAGAAAGTGCCTGGCTCGGTTTATGTAGAAAGTAGGTATAATTCTTAAGGACGCTGTTACATTTTCGACGAACTCAAATTTAGGTATCTTGTCGCCCACAGCAACATTACGCGTACGAACTGATTGAAAATTCTGAGCGCTCGATTTTATACATCACTGAAATAATATTGGTCCTTGATATTATTTTTTTATTTTATTGAATTTGATTCAGGAAGGTTAGTTGGCACTTTGAAAATGCATTTGGTAACTGTTACAAACCGTCGTCGTAAAAAGTAGGTTATTATTTTCAACCGACTTCAAAAAAAGGAGGTGCTCTATCTATTCGACCCGTATGTATCCGCGATTTTCTTGAAAACTGCTTATCCGATACTGATCGGGTTTTCGTTGATAAATGTATGTGTTTTCAGGGATGGTTTTATTGTATAATATATTAGGATCTGATAAATATCTTCGAAGATAGACAATGGAACTCTTCAATAACAAACTGACCTGCGATTAGTGTGATCAAGCTAAAATCACGCTTGTACGGTTTTAGGGGGTAAACAGATTTATTTAGTATACCCAATATGAGGTATTAACAAAAACTAAAAAGAGAAAGATAATAACTTTCGTGTTTCGAAAAACCAAAAAAACAATAGGTACCGACACCGACTTCCGAAAAGAAAATTAGTTCTGACTTTTTTGTAGTAAGTAGGTACCTATTTTAAAAAAAACGCTACTTGATATAAGTAAGTACCTATAACGAAATAATTTCCGGTCACAAGGATTAAAAAAATCAAACCGACTTCCAGAACAAAAAACTACAAAGCAAAAAATAAATTTCTTTTCCGAAGTCGGTGTCTTTTGTGCCTACCCATTCTTTCCCGTTTTTCGACACCGACTTCGGAAAAGAAATTTATTTTTTGCTTTGTAGTTTTTTGTTCTGGAAGTCGGTTTGATTTTTTGTTAAAAAGTTTTTATTTTTCTGTTTTTAGTATTGGTAGGTAACTCCAATTAACATGATTATCATTTATAGCCAAAGTACATCTCATGACGATTCCAATAAGCCCAAACACGACTAGGATACATTGTTTTATATTAGAGTTCCAGTGCCTACCTTCCGGCTTCAACATCAGATCAGTTCGATGGTGTCATTTTCACCAGTACCATTTATTTATAAGTATTTGCTTCGTTATAGTCGGTTAACTATACGAGATATCTTATGCCCGTGACATATTTAGCATTTAGGAGATCCAGTGGTCTTCTTCATCAGTTCCACTTCACCAAATGATACTTTCTGAGTGCAGATGATTGCATTGTTGATAAAAATACCAAAATCTCTATATGTTTGTCTATAATATTTGAGGAGTTCCCTCGATTTCTCTAGGATTCCATCATCAGATCCTGACTTGATGATTGTGGGACCAACTAGAAAGTATACCCTTTCAAACAAAAGAAGAATTTTTGAAATCGGTCCAGGCGTCTTTGAGTAATCGGGGAACATACATAAAAAAAAAAGATTCCGACGAATTGAGAACCTCCTCCTTTTTTTGAAGTCGGTTAAAAATGACTTTGAACATTTTGCATTACATGGAACATATAAAATATTCTTGTCTAAAATATTTGGAGCATAAAATAATGAGCAGCAGCTAATGACATACTACCCAAAAACCATGAAAATTACTCCCAAGACGAAAAGATGTTAATGTGATTTTGATCGGCGCCATCTTATATTTTGATTTTGACCCCGTACTCGGTCTACGCCCGTATTCGACATAAGCGACCCCAAAATCCATGAAAATGACATCCATGACGAAAAGTTGTCATTTTTTATCGGTGGCATCTTGGGTTTTGGCTATGACACCATATTCATTACTAGAAACCCTAAAAATCATAAAAATGACACCCATGATGAAAATTTGTCTGATTTTTGTCGGCGCCATCTTGTATTTTGGTTATGACCCCATATTCGATATAAGCGACCCCAAAAACCATGACAATGACACCCATGACAAAAATATGACTAATTTCTTTCGGCGCCATCTTTGGTTTTGGCCCCGTATTCGTCATACATACATACAAACCGGTTAAAATCATAAATATTCTCCCACCCATCCACTTCCTACCTGCACCGCCGACAGCTTAACCTTACCCATCCAAATCCTAACCTTACTAATAGCTGCTTAAATACACCCACCCACCCATCCAGTTCTCAACCTTGTCAACAACTGCTTAACACCACCTATCCAAATCCCGATCTTACCCAACATAATTTCTAAATCACATTCTAATAATAATAGGAAACTCAAACATACTTTTATTTCGGTCCGATAAAATATCAACTCCTTTCGATAACGACAAACGGCGACGACGGTACTCACACGCATGAACACTACAATCTTTTCTATTACTTTTATCGTAATTATTTTTTGCGAGAAAGCGTCGTCATGCTCGTCCTTCCACGGGCGCTTCTGAGCGCGGAATGATGAGCTTCGAGTACATAATGTTTGAAGAAGTCGGCAAGTGTTTTTATTTTAGCTGATAATTAAAAAATATAATGATTTGGGTAGAAAATAATTAGCTGAACTTGTAAAGGACTATATATACCGCAATTTCTTATCTTTTTGAAGATAAAATATGCAGTAAACTTACCTAAACTGGGACCTATTCGGACCCTACTTTTTTAATATTTTTGCGACTATTGTGATGGGCAAAACGTATTTGTGCGAAAATTTTGTATGATGTTATACAATTTTTCTGATCCTAATCTGGAGCTGAATATATTATCTTTAAATTAAAACCATGATATCTTCACATCTATGATTGCATATACATTAAAATTGTACCTGAAAAACACAGTTATTTGTAGAAAAATGTAATAGCGTCCTTAAAGCAAGGAAACGGGTAAATAATAGGGCAGTATTCTCAGTAACTCCAGACGATGAGCAGCAAACAACGTAACGTGCGTATTCCTCATTAATGCAGATGCCTTTCTAAGACGGAACACGGTAGAGCTTTCAGATCTGAGGGATACATCTCACCAAGTAGCCAGAGAATTTAGGCACAATTGGGGCTTATAGTAGTTCGAATATTCCGTGTTTTACTTTCCTTTATGCATCTGATTTATTTCGCTGAAATAGATATATACTTTTAATAAAAATAAAAAAAAGACCAAATAACTGCCTATTTTCCCTTCTGCCTTCATCATGCATCACTATTAAATAATATTGAATATATCATTGACAAATGCAATGTACAATGATAAATACACTGAAGATTGTTTGGATAAATCTCTAAAAATATAAAGCAAACTTTTTATAAAATTTCCTTACAAATATACTCGCCACATGCTTTCAAAAAACATTGAAATGCCATAAAAAAAATCTGTATGTTTTTTTTTCTAACTAAATGGCGGTGAATATTTTTAATCAAAACCAACCTCCTCATTGATATGTTGGATTGCAATCTCTTTATGATTAAACCTTCAAAAAATTGAAAAAGAAAGTGTTTTGTGTAGGGTCACGTAGGTCGTACAGTGACGACGCTAAGTTCACACCTGAAAAGGGTATACAAAAAAATGTGAGGGTTCCTGGAGAAACCTTGAAGGTACTTTATGGGGTAACTAAAGGAATCTTTAACCATTAGGACTGTTTGCATGGAAACTGCTGACTAGAGCTTCAGATTTTATCGACTGATGTGATGACAGATTTACTTTATTAACCCTTTCGTCAATTTTCGATTATCTGCCTAAGTAGTTATAAACTTGATGGTTTATCATCATTTTATATTTTATGGATAAGTAAACATGAGCTGTGATTTTTTGTCATCTATGTATGTGTCAATTTATAAGTTTCTAATTAAAATACCAATCGCCGAATAAAAACCGGCAAAATGCGGGTCGGTATAACACAACGAGGGTTCCATACAAACAGCTATATTTACCAAAATAATAAGATAACGTAACGGAAAGTGAACAGTGGAACAATAGGAAAAATTAAGTTTGCTAGCTCTCAGCTCGCAATCTGTGGGTTGCCAATTTACCTGCTAAACCTGGCAACCTTGTTGATTATTTGACATAATTATGTCTTATTTGTTGTAGAACCGAAAATCAAATTTTAACGACATGGTTGGCGCATTGATTGAGTGTTCGGCTGCTACGTTGCGTATCTCGATTCCCACAAGGGAAAAACTTGTATATGGCCTGCTGATAATTGTTCCAGTCTGTTTATATGTTCGTAAATACACCCTCGATACTGGAGAAGTGGTCAAGAGCGACACGGACTCGGGCACTGAGGGTTCCGTAAAAACAACTACATTCACCAAAATAATTAATTAACATTAATGGACTTCATAAACTATGAGGGAACCGAACTATTACGATAAAATAAATAGAATTGAGGGACAAGATTATCTTTAGGAGATTACCAACAGCAAATAACTTAAAAACGTTTTTTTATTGATGTAGGTACATATTTATGGTTTTCAGATTTTTCCTTTACTTGTTCAGTAAGACATTGCTTCTTGCCAAATTTCATAAATCTACGTCAACGGGAAGTACCCTGTAGATTTTGATTCCACTGCGAGTGTAAAATATGCGTCATTAATGGCTGTATCTCTTGATTGTGTTGATCTAGAAGTTTGTTTTTTTCACAGCTGCAAGAGGTTGCAAACTTGAGTATACGATATCAACTCGATACCTCCACGCATTCCCGAGATAAAGGGGTCTTGACAGAAATACGGACAACAAAGTCATTCTATAAGGGTTCCGTTTTTTCCTTTTGAGGTACGGAACCCTAAAATGGATTCCGTAAAATATAATAGGGTTCTAAAAATGTGTTCGAGTAATCTTGACACCTACTTATTTTCATAATATGACTATAGGTAAATTAAAACTGTGGTTTCATTCCCAGGTGCAGAGTCCGGTGCTGGTGGTGGAGCTCACCCTGGACAGACTAGAGGGCACACAGCTCAGGGCGCTGGGGCTACTGTCCGTGTACGGGTTCAACGTGACGTATGAGGTGCGAGGAGCAGCACAGTCACCGGGAGCCACTTCATGCAGCGCCGTCGAGTGCAGGTTGCTGGGCCACTGCTACGCCACACACGATTATCAGTAAGTTACATTGAATTAAATTATCGAGAGAGCAGTGATGGCCCAGTGATAACGGCCCAGACTTACGTGTCATAGGTCATGGATTTGAACTCAGGCAGATGCTTTACTTTGTGTAAATTATTTAATTACCACTGCTCTATTAAAAGTGAAGGAAATCATCATGAGGAATGTGTCCTAGAACCGCGGCCTTTTACCACGCGGTTATTTACAAAACTTATTGATCACTTCGGAATATTTTACACCTCCCAGGCAGTTCTACTGTTCGTGTTTCCCGGGTTACTCCGGAATGGACTGTGGTGAGGGTCCGCTGTGCCCGAAGACCTCCAACATGTGTACGAACGGCGGCACCTGCAGGTGAGTGAACTCATTATATTCTGGTTTCCATTTTCTCGAAGGTAAATTGTTTCACAAAAACGAACAACGATGTCAATCGTATGTTGTTTTGTAGGACTTCGGTTAATTTTTTATTGTTGACAGAGGTTCTTTAAACGAATGTTGACTTTGGTCATTTCTACAAGATTATAAAAATCTAGCTTTGTACGTTGTTCATTCACCAGCTACATGTTCCAACAGACAGATGGGTCCGGCCGCCGTCAGCTGTATCTGCGCGCCGGGCTACACGGGCGACATGTGCGAGGCGCAGCTAGCACCGCCAGGTGAGAAATTACTTAGTCTCTTGCTTCTTCTAGCTATGTAAAAACAGCACTGATTCCGGCCAATTGGGTTTTTAATGGTGCCGCTACTTTCTAATATCTTTTGAAATCCGTATTAATTACGCCATAAACAACCAGTCCTATCTAATTTACGAGTTTGTTCGCTCGATTTACTAAATTGTCAGCGATTTTACAAATTAACTGTCAATAATAACATGTCACAGTCACACCCTCAAAATTATTATCACACGATCCATCATTATTGTTGCGAAGCCGTAAATTACGAGCCTATTTTCAGGAAATGAATTAGGCTTGTAAAGGAATGAAAAGTTCAAAACTAAAATAAGCACCAATACCACGTCTCCCCATATATTATGTATCATCAGGTATGACATACATGGCGAGACTGAGGCGAAGATTTCTATTTGTATTAAAATGTTACTGAAAACGTCTGCTTCTATATTGTATTTTGTTACAGAATGCGGTATAGAGGAATGTGCAGAAGTCTGTGAGAAAGGAACAGCTTGTGACTGTAACCCGAAGGATACAGACGACTGTGAGTATTTCAATAATCTTCAAGACCAGGAAGTGGTGATAAGTTCAAGTAGTATCTGCTAATTGATAGTGCCTGTCTAATCGTTGTATATTACAGCATCAGCAAGATTTGAAACAAGACTGGAAGTAGTGGACAATGCAGGTGTAAACATATCTCAAGAAGTCAAAAAACAGGTATTTACTAACAACTAATACTACGAGAAATAATAATCCAAATGAAAAAAAAATTGTCAATAACAACAATCTCACCTTTTTCAGTTAACAACCTATTTAAAAGCGTCAAACATTACAATAGAAGGAGAAATAGAAATTCTAAACACAAGGTAAATATCTGTATAGTGCTGTTGGTATTGGTAAGCGTGTTATGAGCATCGTGTGTTTGTGTCAGTGCGGTTGGAGACAGTGGCGCGCGCGGGCTGTGGGCACGCGTCTGGGGCGCGCGGCGCGATGCGGGCGCACTGCGTGCGGCTCTGGCGCGCATGCGCACACTGCGCGTAGATAACACGCACTTCCACATGCAACCTGTACTTAGCTTGCGCGTGAGTACCTATCTTTTATTTATCTGTAGTTGTTAAGTTATCTATCATAGAACCTTCCGGCTTCATCATCAGATTAGTTCGATCGTAACATTTTCATCAGTACCATTTATTTAGTAGTAGTCGTAGGATCAAGTACATTTTTAACTATAAAAATAATCCAATTAATATTTACCAAATCTAGTCTTCCAAACTTGCTTTTTATTCCTATCTTTAAGTTAACAATGTATTTGAAATTGCTATTGCCGCAAATTATGGAAAATTAATCTAAAATAATGTCGTCATTTAAATGACAAAAAAGTCAAACATGAGGATTCTTAAATTTTATTGTTAATATTTAAAAAAATACCTCTGTTTCCACCATTGACACGTATTAAATAATCACAGCGATTTAGCATGCTTAAAATCAGTTCATCAAAATCACTTTGATGAATGAACGCAAACGTTCTTTCTAAACAGTTGTTATGGGGTATGCAAGGCATCCATACTCGGCAGAGTTCTTCTTTGGAGCATATTCCATGCGTGCTCAATTGGGTTGAGGTCTAGCGATTGAGCAGGCCACGGCAGATCGTTGATGCGAGCATCGGCAAGAGTGCGTGTTACGACTCACCAAACAAATCATTCAACCGGGTTGCAAAGGGATGATCACGTCTGAAACAATCCTCTCCGCATAAATATGAGCTTTAAATTGAGGTTGCCTCTGATCCAAATGAGATTGGTTCTTCTACCGATCCAAATACCGGCCCAAACCATTATTGTTTCCCCTTCATAATAATGAACTTCCTTACAAAATTTCAAACGTTCTTGACGTCCAGAGATCCTCCAAACTTGAGTACGTCTTGTATCCGGCCTCATACCGAAACAAGATTAATCGTTAAAGCAAACACAACGCCAGTCTTCTGTCTTCCATTTTCTGTGTTCGCGAGCCCATTGTAAACGGGCCCTACGATTGCGATACCGATACATAATTAAATAGATAGATATAATTTTAAAATAGAAAATCAACTGTGAATGACAGTTGATTTTCTATTTTAAATAAAATTTAAAGAAAATGATTTTATGAAAATAGTGAAATTCACAAAAAGAATCATTAACGATCCAAAAAAGTTAAAATAATAATCCTCAATTGTGGCGTTACTCTAAAACGTACTTGATCCCTAAACACATTTAATTATTCGGTTAACTATACGCGATATTCTATACCCGTGACATACTTATTATTAAGTTTCAATGTCCAACTGTGGTCTTCTTTATTAGATCCACATCACCAAACAATACTTTCTGAGTGGAAATATTGAATTGTAGATGAAAATTCCAAAATCACAATTGAGGGAAAAATCGGTGAACATAATTATATAAAAAAAAAACATAGGTACATACAATCATCCATCCTCCTTTTTGGGAAGTAAATAATAAAAATATTTATTTTTATGACGTATGACGTAATTTTCATTCGGGTCGAATAAACTATGCTAAATAAACATGAAATAATGCTATTTCAATACATAATGATTCATTGATTTAAAAAAAAAAGTATTTTCATCTTTGGGTTAGAGTTCCATGTGAATTAAACATGCAAATACCCTTTTAAACGTTTAGTTTGATAGGATATATTGATATAAATAAGATATCCTGCTGCAGACTCTAGTTGTGAACAATCGTCCAGAAATATGGGAGGGTTCAGAGTTCATACTGACATGTATGGCGTATGGATCTCCGGACATCATCTTCACGTGGTACAAGGATGGTGTCAAGATAAACTTCAATGGAACGACGAGGTAAGTTACTGGCAAGTATGCGCGAGAGGGACATTGTATTTTCTACATTACTTAAATAATAACCTTATAAATTTAACCAGACTGGTAAACTATCTGGACATTGAGGATGCAAGCTAATAGCCTGTCATCGAGACCGACGAGTGTGCGCCTTTGCAATCCCGCCACTAAATGAGCAACTGTTATTTAACCGCACTGATTACCCGTTAACATGCTCGCTCCCTGGTGGTTCTAATGGTTTATGTTTTAGATAAAAACTAGTCTGCAAATCAAATCAGTGATTCTTTTGACTTTTATTATAGAAAAACTGTTTACTTTCGCTTTAGAAAGCGGCTTAATTAGTTGTTTACGACGAGACGGATTAGTACGTCGACATCTGAAAGAGACTTTAACATATTGCCATTAGAAGAGTGTTCTTTTTAAGAGACATTTGGACGCGTACGGTGTCAGAAGACGCGCTTGGTCGTCGCATGTCAGTGTTAGGTATAACAGAAGCGAAGAGCCCCGACAGCGGCAAGTGGTCATGTGCAGCAGACGATGCTGGAAGGAGACGATGTAGAGCGCTGAGGCTGACGGTGCTGAGACCATCCGAGGTACGACTCGTGCCTTCCACTATCACTGTTGATAAGGTAAGTCAATCGATACCGGCGGTGGTACGCTAATCGTAATATACATCAAAACACACCACTTTGGTTTGCGCAGATACCTAAAAAACTTATATGAATGTGTGTCAGGGCGACAACGTGAGTATAACATGTCTGGCGGGAGCGGGGCGGGTGCACGGCGCGCTTGGGTTCAGTTGGGCGAGGGAGAGGACGCTGTTACGGATGGTGCCGGGCAGAGAGGTATGGGAGGATCTGTTCCCCGCGGGGAGCGTGCTCAGGCTTTATAACATACAGGTTTGTTAATAACAATAAATTAAATCTTCCTCAAAAATTCAAGTACTATTCGAGATGCCTTTAATTATTATTTTTTTAACAGAAATCCAGCGAGTACCGATGTCAAGTATCATCAGTGGCCGGCACAAATGCTAAACGCGTGACCATGTGGGCTCTAGGAGCTGACGATGTAGCGTGTGAGAGTGAGTCTTCCCATGGCTTGCGCTGGCCGAAGACTGCTCCCGGAGCGCACGCGACTGCCTTCTGTCCACAAGGATACAGCGGGGAGAGCACTAGGTAAGGAGAAATATAATACAAAGATACTACGTCTGATCTAGTACGAGTATCATCTCTTCATGCAATAAATGTTTAATTTTGGTAACTTATTTGCAGGTTTTGCGAGCCCAGAACTGGACAACATGGTGCTAAATGGATGCTACCGGATTTCTCTCGTTGTGTTGCAGACTCACTCAAAGACATTTATGAACAGGTAGCTAAGTGAAACCAAATAATACAATGAGATGATACGAAATTCTCTACACATACCTACGATAAAATATTGCTGTGTTCGTCAGTTCAGTCTGATATCGCTTGGCTACTCTTGGAGCTCGGTGTGGCGCTTGTCGCGGCAGTACGGTGCTGCGCTGCTTTCTCTGCCGACACACCCGGGCGAGGGCGAGCCTCCCCTCAATCATGCAGCACACATGCTGCACTACCTCATGTCTGCTGCAGCTCAGCCAGCTGACAGGTTCAACAGCGCGGAACATCTGCTGAACATCTATGACCACCTGCTCACACATCCTGATGCGTTCCTTGATGAGGAGGTAAGTGATAATTAATGTCAATGTGAAATAAAATTCTAGCCAAGATTTATTTCTGTTGTTAAAAAAGGAAAATAATTAATCGCGTGATTTCTAACTAGAAAATCTTCGAACTCCAAAACGCGGTAGTGGACACAGCGGGACTGCGGAGTGGCTTCGACAAGCGCTTCAGCGTGTTTACAGTCACAACTGCACCGGTACAGTTGGATAACACGGCGCACTTCTCACTTGAGCCAGCTCCTGTGGGTCGCGAGGAGTGGCTCGTGACGTCAGCAGCAGTAGAGCTGGCGGATACAACGGGCAATGTTTCCGTGGTCACCGTGCTGTATCATGACTTGGGAGCGAGGCTGCCGTCGCTGAGGAGATTTGTCGAATATAAGTAAGAGCCTTCTTCAAGATTGCGTATTGATTACTAAATTATTAGGATTTTAAAGCATCAAAACGCGGTATAAACTTTTCTTCCTTGGTTTTTGTTATTTTTCATTATATTTATTATCTTTTATTAATTTATCTATTGTTTTACTTTACTCCTGCACGGTAGTTGTAGCGGCAACTGTTCCAGGTCTGGCCGCGCGACAGAGTACACAGTAGCATCACAACAGGTGCAGGTGTCTATCAGCGGGGCAGGTGTTGATCCCACGCTCCCTCACACTGTCACACTGCTGTTCGCGCACTTCAAGAATTACAGCGCTATCGGTGAGTAGATACCGCACAGCATACAGAGGCCTTAGTGCGAGTTTTTACTCACGCTCACTCGTGATACGTAAACGATCTCTTATGTCAAAATATGTACAAAAAAAGTGGTTTCTCCTTACTGTCACCAGACGGCGCTTATCCAGTTTCAATACAAAATTATGTTTACGTATCACGAGTGAGCGTGAGTAAAAACTCGCACTAAGGCCTCAGTTCCATCGATAGTAAGACTTTAGTGAGGTGACTTAGTTGTTGTGTTCAGCATCTCAGCTCGCGTGTGGAGGTCGATCGCGTTCGTCGCCGCGCGTGTGGAGCACGCAGGCGTGTTAGCTGCGCATAACGCAGCACACACACGTCGCGTGCCGCTGTTGTGGGCCAGCCGCCGCCACCATCGCGCTCTTCACACAGCACACAGGGGCAATCGTGAGTACTACCAGAGAAGTGATGTGATGTTCATTACGCTACTAATACGCCAACCACTCATAAATATTTTCTTTAGACAGGTACAGAGAATGACTTACGAGACGTAGTAAAGATCACAGTGAGCCTAGGAGCTGCGATGTGTCTTGTGGTGGCATTAGTACAACTCCTGAGCTTAGTAGCTGGCACTATGATCAAGCTATCAGTGCTGCTGAAAGCCGCCACTGCGGGCTTTCACTCTGCAGCGATGTTTGCTCTACTGGAATGTGGTACGAGCCAGGTGAGTCCCAATAACTTGGTGTTCTGTGTGAATGGTTGATGCATTGCTTGCCCGTGGTGTAATTCTAAGATGGGTGGCAGGAGGTGGCATGCTCGGGTGGTGCGGGCTGGGCGGCGGCGCTGTGCTGGACGGCGGGTTGTGCCGCGCTGTGCGCTGCGCCACTGCTGCTGCACGCCGAGCTGGCTGCCACGCGCACGCGCGTTCCCTCTGTCGGACTACTGTGCGGTACGTGTAGGTGCAGACGGTCTTGTGTGCAGGAGGGCTGGGCGTGTCTCTATACTCACGTGAACTGGTTGCAGGCGTGTGCACACTATGCTGGCTGACAGCTCGACTATGGGGTGGCGCGCCGCTGCAGTTGGGCACGGCCGCCAACGCCGTGTGTGCTGCAGGCCAAGGGTTACTAGCTGCACTCGCGCTTGCACTCGCGCTCGCACTCGGAGCACGAGCACGAGAGCACGAGCACAAGCTGAGACAAGACCACGCGCGCTCGCGAGCACGAGTAGTGCGGCACACGCTAGTGCTGTTGCTCACTACGTGCGCCACGCAAGCAACTGGCGTGGCGTACGTGCAGCCCGCGGAGAGCAGCGCGACGCGCGCCCTGCTGCTGGCTGTTGCCGCGCTGGCTAATGTGAGGCGCAACTACCAACACATTAACTCTTATTTCTTTTATTATCATACACACCCACTACATCTCTCACTGCTTGTCCAGGGTATAGCGATGCTGATGTGCTACGTGATCATGGACGCGGAGTGTCTGCAGGCAGCGCGGCGCCTACTCGCGCTCTCCTCACACAGCGAGTGGCAGCCCACACTGGGGGGAGACGCTGAACATACTCGTGAGTTTGGTGCTTCTGACACATAATATATTGCTGCGATTTCGAGCAGAACTATATAATATGCCGTCATAACGAAAAAGTGGACAACTAACCAATTCTAAAGCTTGAGATAAGTGAGTTTAAAGTTCTCAAATGTTTCTCGGAGGAATGTATTTTTAAATAGTTATGAATGCAAGTATTTGTATATACATAAGATATATGGAATGTCATTTTTTGTTATTTCTTCTTTTCTCATTATTAGTGCAATTATGATTTGCCCTTTCAGCTTAATAAAAAAATCTAATTGACTATCTTTGTTACATTGAAAAGTCACAACTTAACAAATGTGACCTTTTATTTTAATATTGTTTTAATATTAAAATGAAAAGTCACATTTGTTTATAAATATTAAAATGATAGGGCACTCTCCGCTCAATTATGTCCTTCTTATATAACCCCACCACTCTACCGCACAATAATATTACACAAATTGCTGGTCTTTTAAATAAGGTTGACCTGCTCACAGTCCATTTTCAGGTGTTATCTAAGAAACAAAAAGACATAGATGTTGTCTGCATTACCGAACATTTCATTATGGCTATGAAAAGGTTTTATTGTACATACAGGCCACCGAAAATTAACAACTTAAATAATGTTCTATGAAAAACTCGAACTTGATTTGAAAACTTCTTGTGTAATCCCGAGTAAAATAGTTATTCTATTTGGGGGCTTCAACATTAATACCTTAAAAATGAACAGACTTCAAAAACAAAATACTAAAAAGTGCAAAATAACTTTCGATTCGGAAGTCGGTGTCTTTCGTACCTCTCGTTTTTATCGTTCTGCGATACCGACTTCCAAAGCGAAAGTTATTTTGCACTTTTTAGTGTTTTGTTTTTGCAGACCGTTATTTTTTTGCAAAAACGTTTTTATTTCTCTCTTTTTAGTTTTGCTTCATCATCACTCCAAATTGAGCAAGTTCCATAGTAAGGTACCTACAGGATTGACAAAATACCCATAAAAACTCAATTTACACATTCGTGCTGTTTGTCACTAAAGAGTTCGGTTGTATGCTCCCTATTGACGCGGCAGTAAAAATCTAAAACAAATAGGTAGCAACAAATAAAAGTCTATTAGAAATAAAAACATTTTTGCTTCTGCACCCACCTCTTATAGAACTTGCTATTCAGTCAGTTAATTTTTGCTTCTAAAAAGCTTCACTTAATACCATCAAATTGGTATGTCTTTTATTCCGATCATTAAATATAGCAAAGACAACCCTGTTTTCTGGACATTAGATTAATCCTCTCATTTCTCTAGCTTATCATTATGTCTCATGAATGCTTAGTACTAACTTGTAAGCTGTCGTCTTCTCATTGTTGTAGTGTACATAAAGCAAGGTCGCGAGGTGGAGTGCTCCTCGTCTCACGTGTCTCCCGCTAACACCTACTGGCAAGCGCCGACATTAGAGAGCCCGAACACCATGTACAGGTGAGGACTGATGTACAATCTCACTAGTATTCTGTCGCGATGTCCAGTTTAGTTGTTCTTCTGATGTTCTTCACTCTTACATGTTCGGTTGTTGTGCAGGCGTCAGTCACGCGGCGCGTGCGTGGCGGACATAGTACGCTGCGTGCCGCACGAGCAAGCGCTCACGTCACCGCGCGCGCTCTGCGACCTCATACCCACAGGTATGATTTTTCGGTTCCGTACCAACTTTAAAATCTCCACCGGCTTGTGTCTAGTTTTTATTAAGTGTAAACGTCTTTTATAACTGATAGTATTATTTTAGAAGATGGTGCAGGTGTGTCGCGCATGTGTGTGGAGCTACGATTGTTGCCGCCACACGACACAGACACACGCGTGCGCTTCTTTGGGGAAAACACCGATACACCCAAGGTAAAACTATTGTGCAGTGTTCTAATAGAAGTGACTACATAATAAATATCTAATTTGTAGTCTAATATTCTCGTCTCTCTCCAGGAAACCTGCACACTCTGCATCAAGTCCACCCCGGACGTATCGGCGCGTCCTTACAAGAGCTGTCTCAAGAAACGCGCGTCGCAGTTGTCGTGCAGCAGCTCGCTGCCGTCCATCCACCGCGAGTTCAGTGCCGAGCACAACCACTCACACATACAACAAGTCAACACACACGCACACGATACACCAAATTCTCACAGCAAATACACACACCCTGATAAAGTGTTGCACAAGATATCACATGACCTGGACTTCCTACTCAACAGGACACCGAGCCGAACCGACGGCCACTACTCACAGCGCATACAAGAAGCGCCCACTTAGTAGAGCACCTGCGCGATCACTGTTCTAGCGAATGTAGGTAATAGGTTAACTAGCGACAAGGAACCAGGGATGTGATATGACAAGCTTGGAGATAATAAATGAACCAATATATTGTTCTTGAGATTGTATAGATGTAAAATGTACATAGGTACTTATAACTTAGGATAGGACTTTATAATTGTGTCATGTATTTTTGTAAAAACAACGGACAATTTTAACAAGGGTACTATAAGAGTTGTAAATAAATGTGAAATGCGAATTATGAATTAATTTAATTGATCGAAAACATAATGGCAAGTAATTATATTTTTGTATGTTTCGAAATGTATGTTGTTTTATTCAATCATTCTTTCATAACAATGTAGGTAAATTACTTATGTTGGAAAATAGAAAACAATAAAGTTTTCTTTATTTAGCATTATAACCACATAATAATGTAGTTTCACTAAAGATTTGTTTGATATTATCGTTATTGACTCACTCAGGAAGTTGAAGAGAACTAATGATGTGCAAATAACAAAAATTTGAAAAAAAATCTGTTTTATAAATAAATTTAAGGCAGCATCATTTATGAGTTTAGGGCAAATCACTAGTTTAATTCGTATTCGTGATATTTTTAAGAAAATTGTAAAAAGAATCCGAAAATTATCTTTGGAAATAATCACGAATGCGAATCGAATAGGGGTGAGTGCACATTTCTACTAAATCAGTAAAGTGCCAACAAACTATTCCCTGTGTTTAGTAATATACGTGGTTATCAAATACCCTTGAGCTCGATATCTACAAAGGTCGTTAGGTCGCTGGTTTCCTCAATTTTTAACCGACTTCCCAAAAAGGAGGAGGTTTCTCAATTCGACCGTATATAATGTTTGTTCGCGATAACTACGTCGTTTATGAACAGATTTTGATGTTTGTTTTTTTTTGGAAAGGGGATATCTCAAGGGTGGTACTATGATAAGGAAACCAGGATCTGATGATGGAATCCCAGAGAAAACGAGGGAACTCCTCAAATATTATAGGCACATATATAGCAATTTTGGTATTTTTATCAACAATACAATCATTTACACTCAGAAATTGTCTGTTGGTGAAATAGAGCTGATGAAGAAGACCACAAATGGCCACTGGAACTCCTTAATGCTAAATATGTCACGGTATAAGATATGACAAATAGCTAACCGACTATGATGAAGCAAATACTTATAAATAAATGGTACTGATGAAAATGGTAACATCGAACTGATCTGATGATGAAGCCGGAAGGTAGGCACTGGACTCCGAAATAAAACAATGGATCCTAGTCGTGTTTGTGCTTATTAGAATCGAAATGAGATTAACTTTGGCTATAAATGATTTTCATGGTATTTGGAGGTACCTACCAAAACTAAAAAGAGATAAATAAAAAACTATTTACCGAAACAAACAGCCTGACTTCCAACACAAAACACTACAAAGCGAAAAATAACTTTCTTTTCCGATGTCGGTGTCGATAAACGGAAAACAATAGGTACCAAAGACACCGACTTCGGAAAAGAAAGTTATTTTTGTAGTAAGTAGTTTTCGAAGTCTGTATAATTTATTTTGTTATTTTTTTTTTATCTCGTATAAAAGGCATAGCGAACTAACATGTCTTTAAATGAAATTTTCTCACGATCACCCAAAGGTTAACTAGGATATACTCAGACATACGTGTGTCAATAATATGTTACTTCACTAAGGTTAGGTTGGTGAAGTCTGTTTAATACCTAAATTATTCTACCAGAGAGTTATAACTGATATTCTGATGGGAAATATCTAAAGTAATTTTGGGGTCACATTTTCTATATAAAGGAATTCACCACTCCAAAGGAAAATTTGTTGAAATTCACAAGACCATATAATTGAACTAATACCATAACAGTATCGTTTTGAAAACCTCGTAAATCACCACGCGAGGTATGTGAGAATTAACAAGGGTGTGGCGATGGACTACAATGTTATTTAGTGTTCGACCAATCATGCCGCATTTGTAAAGTTACCGACGATAATGTTCAAGGTCAAAAAATATATACCAAACAGGATTTGTGAATCGAGATTCGCTCAGTTATACATATGCTATTTACTAAATAACGATAGTGTTATTCTATTCGAGTTCGTTTTGGTAAAAAGTAAAATGTCTAAGTAAAATAAATAATATTTTGCTTTTCAAAGTCTTCGGTTGAAAATTGCCCGATTTCAATAAACATCTTTTGATAAGGTGCCAACTGGCAGGTTACGGATGCTATCTTGGCAATTGAGGACAGGGGAAGGTGATTTTAGACTAGCTCGGACGCTCAATTCGACCTCTTTTTCTGCGGGGTTATCTTTTTGCCGCCTAAACATTTTCTTTATTTTCGTTTTGAGTTCTGTTTTACGTGAAAGCCCATTTTTTGTAACACAGAGGAACCACATATAATTAAGGCTTTATTTATGGCTCAGCTTTTATTTTCATATCTTTCTAGAAAAATTTCAGTGTGTGTTTATTACGTAAGAAACAGCAACCTGCAATCATCGCGCGATCAAACGCTTTATGTCATAAAACTTGAAATACCTACGGTGTAGGTATGATAGGTCCTAAACAATCATTTACTAATTGCTCACTGTTTGTCAAATGCACTTATTTAAAAAAACCAGCAAATTCTTTTAACTTCCGTATTGAAGAGCAATTATTAAGATACGTAATAAGCCTGCCAGTCATTGAACTCTTCCGTTAGTTGTTCTATATTGAGCTTTTGTAAATAACATAAAGTTCATGATTGCTTTGCAGCTATTCAGGAAATAATATAAAAAAATGTGATGTGTATGTAAGATATTTCTTGTCATAATCAAGACTTCAAGAGTTATGGTCACGCACTCACGCGGGAACGTTTTGAGACACTTTAGCGACATGAGGGCGAAACACAATTTGTAATTATTACTTTCTCTAGCATTTTCTTAAGAATTTCATGTATTTCTACGAAAGTTCAAATAATAAATAAACGATGTTAGCTATCGGAAAATTTATACGGAATGAAGGTTTAACGTGGAATACGTAAACAAGATAAAGAGAGTGGGTAGAGTTATTAATTCCCATGTTGTTTGCCAATTCGACATCTTTTGATTTATTATTCTATCGCATAGTATTATAAATTGAAAACTATATAAGGTAGGGATCATCTTTAGTTTCAGAGGTAATTCAAAGTTTGATGATAATACAGAAGCGTCACATATGCCAGTATCAAACCGTATCTTTATTACAGTCGCTAATTGAAGCAAGCAGTAGCCATTAGTTCGTGAATCAGAATCAACACACTTAATAAGAGAGGTTACGAGATTAACCTAAGATCATAAAATTACACACCTAACTACCTACATCCTAAATATACCCTTACATCTGCACTTATTAACGTGAACTGCTACCAAGTTGAACGACTCATCTATTTTTATGTGAGTACCGCGTCGGTTCGCTGCAACCTTTTTTAAACATTGTGAGAGCTTTTTAATTAATATAACAAATATTTTTATGCATCACAATTGCATACAGTATTTTATACAGTCGCTCCCTAGTTTCATTCAGTGCAACTCTCATGATATTCATAAAATATGCTTCACTAATTAAAATACTGGCAGTAAGAATGTGGAGCTGACGAGTGAGGACTGTGAGGTTGGGTAATAACAATGCTATTGAAATAGCTCCTCTGTTTTGTTTAATATTATTTTAATGAATCTTGGGATTCATTAGATGTGGGTAATCCTATGAGTATCCTATAGTATAGTGTGTGTAGTGTAGTATCCTAAGTAGTTCTATTGTTTTATTTGTGAAAGATTTTTGAAATGAGTAAATATAATATAATATTCTACCACCATCATGCAAGCGGAATGCTGCGTAAAACCAAACCAATTTAAATAAGAGTAGGTACTCGAAAAGCGTCCACATCCAATGTACAGTGAAAATTTAAGCTTGAAGTCATCGCAGGTGTCCAATGTTCATCCATTTCCCTCGAAGTAACTACTTACTCATACCGGAAGTCCGAACTCAACTTACGATAACCAAATACATTTCATGCCTTAATTAGTTTTCTATAAAAATAAATGTCAGTTGCACAGATCTCGTTTTATGTAACAAAATTTTAACCTAACAGATGTTCTAAAATTCGTAAGTTTTCCGTCTTTATTTTGGCTATTTTATTTATCGAAAAACCTTAACTCTCACCGGTTTCAGTAAAGCTGCTAACTACAACACGTACTTGCGCATCCGTAAGCTATGCAATTAAATGAAAAGATACAAAAGCCTGCCATGTGTATATATAATAGGTTTTTTTATAATACCTATGCAATTGCCGTTCTGGCAATAACTCACTTTCATCATCATCATCATATCAGCCGAAAGACGTCCACTGCTGGACATAGACTCCCGCAAGCGTCACCACTTTGACCGGACCCGTGCGTCTCGCAACCAGTGGATCCCTGCAACCTTCACCAGGTCGTCGGTCCACCTGGTGGGAGGCCTTCCAACGCATCGCCTACCGGTTCGCGGTCGTCGCCCCATAACCTTTCTGCCCCATCGGCCATTCGTTCTGCGAGCAATGTGCCCTGCCCACCGCCACTTAAGTTTGGCAATTCTTCGGGCTATGAGGGTAACCCTGGTTCTCTTGCGGATCTCCACATTTCGGATTCGATCACGCAAGGAAACTCAGAGCATTGCCCTTTGAGTGACTGTAAGCTCACTCACTTTAAACTTAATAATTAATTTCATTCAATTTAATTCAATAATTTCATTATCTTTTTTTTCATTTAAAACAGGAGGTAAGGCCACTTAAATAGTTTACCGAACTAGGTCAGTTTCTATATTTTGTTATTCTTTCTTTTGGCTTACTGAATGATAAATGATTTTATTTCTGTAAGTTGGTTTGTACTAACACTTTTACATGTCGAACATATTTTTAAAACTAGATGAGGTCGGCGTTTCCTATCTGACTACTCTGAGAAGAAAGGCCTAAATAAACTCAGAGGTCACAGTCTCTTTTAAAGTCCAGACAAAATCTTGGTTAGATCATGTGAAGACCATGTAGACTGATGTCTGAAATGGTCTTTTGAGGAAAGAATGAGTGGACCTTTCCAGACAGTGTACGCATTTATCAATAACCGAGTAGCTTAACTCAGAATTTAAGGTGCTCAACGATTCGACGAACAATACCAAAGTAAGGACATTCGGGTAGGCCGCATAAACTACTCAAACTGCCAGACCATGATTAAAAACTAAAATAAAATGATTGAAAATGAATGCGTATTACCTATTCAATGTAACATTGTGGCAACATATATCATGTGACGTACGTGTTGTGTATCGAGTGATGTAACTAAACTCGGTTGCGAATAATATTGTAAATTTTATAATCATGATAATAATTCATTTCACCTCGTATTTAAAATAATTGGCAGCTCTTTTTTGACATCTGATTAATTTTAATAATGTAGGTAGCGATGGTTTTATTTTGTCCAACTATTATTTTATAAACCATGTTAACAAAAAAACTAAAACGCGTCATCTTTTTAAAGTGACAGGAAGGGCAATACGCCAAACGTGTAAAAAGGCTACTCCTGCCAACGACGGGTACAAATCGTCACTCGTCGAAAAAAGGCTCTTACAATAACCTTGTTATTATTATCCGTAACGGTTTAGGGCGTCTCGGCTCCATTAATAAAAGACAAAAGACAGATTCGACTGCGCGACAGGCGACATTGAACACTTCATTATTTTCAATAAAGACGTCACTTTAAGATTTCTTATTTTTCTTCTTTGAAACGATGCCTCGTTTCATAGAAAATTTAAAACGTTTCATAGAGAAAATTGTTGACAATTTTCTCTTTTCAATTGTCTCCAGCCATCTTTAACACAAGAGGATAGCCATGGTCGTATGCCACCTGCGAGTTGTTCAGACGACAATAAATTATAATAGTTCTAAGTAATCTTTAAGGCAAGGTAAACTGTATCGAAACCGAATCCTCTAAGAAAGTCAGAAAAAAATATAGTTTCTTGTTATCTTTTTCTTTTAAAACGAAACGCCAAATTTATGATGTAATGAACTTCTCCGTTTTGAGAGAAATCTGCAGTCATGTATACATGGTGATTTTTTTTAAGTGGGTGTGGATGGCCAAATCCGAAACGATGAAGAATAGCGGAAAACACTCAAATGGAGTCATGAGGCCGATTGTGGTGAAAACTGAAACGGCATCATTGGATTTTTGAGAAATATTCCTAGCCAAGAATACCCAAACAACAGAAACATATTGAAAAAAGACACGTTGTATTATTTTACACCATTCGATAGTGTCGCTAATAAGGATCAAATTCTGGCAAGTAATGGCATATGGTAAACTTAAGGCAAAGGCCCGTTTCCGTTCGATTCCTGGCTAGAAATATTGACTTAAAAAAAACTCACCCACTTAAAATACTCATCAAACAAAAAGCAATATGATGGGGTACGCATCAAGAAACTTTTGGCAAGAAAGATTCAAGGCATTCAATAATGTAATAGAACTCATTCTTCGTCGTTATAGAAGCTCCAATAAGCTGGTTATAGATCTTATGAAAACACCCAGTATTAAATTTTGTGAAAGGCTATAAATATGAACTTACTCTAGGCTATAAAGAAGGTCGTTTGGAATGAGCACCGTGCGTGCGTAGCGCTATATCACAAGGTACGTAAACGGCGGCGCGGTATCGCTTACGCATAAAGAAACAATCAGACATACCCGTCGTCGTGAGATAGTACAACTGCAACTACTGCATGATATCTCTTTTGTCTTTAAAATGATATAATCAGATTCATTATAGATTAACAATTGAAGTCGTCAAAGTATGGTCTAAAAGTTAATATTAGGACATTAGTTTCTGATGAAAATAAACCACAAGACTTAATCTTCATCTATACATATTATTATATTACATTATTTATATTATATTTAAGAAAATTGTATACGGATGGTCTTTATATCAGCAATAGATGCCAAAAATAATAAATGTTTGGAATTTTTGTTTATCTGTCACGGATGATGTTGTTTGTACGAAATTGGATGCGGTTTTCACAATTATATTATTATTATTATAAAGAGATAGTCCAAGTGAGGCCCAAAGAGGAGGAGGCAAAAGCATATTATGGTAGCTGCATCTTAACTCATCCACTTTTTATCTGATAAGTTATGTTAAAGTTTTAGTTCTAAGTAACCGGCAAGCCTATTGCCAACGGGGCACCCGGGCACCTGAAATGCTATCTTAGGGTAACAATCAAGACATTTTAATAGGAAAGGAAATCCTTAAACCATTCAATTTAAAAGGTAAAGATAGCAAAAACGGCTGCTGGCAGTTGCGCCGCTGCAGTCGCTCATGCATTACATATTTTTTTTATGTTTGAGCGTATTTTTGGATTTGTTAGTTAATTTTTTATCGACTGATTTGTACACTGAGAAAAATTTCCTCTGCCGCACTACGTAAAATAAGGACAAAAATCGACCACAATGACGTGTGTAACCCGGTCCATTACGCGTAAGTAGTCAGTCATACGTAGTCGGCATACTGACGCTCATCATGGAGCGGGTTACGTAATTTACTCGTGGTCGATTTTTGTACGTACGTACGTAGCCCGACATCCGGCTACGTAATACGTAGTGCGCAAGTCGCACTAAATACTCCTGAAACTACGACTGCAACACCCATATACTATTGTTGCGGGCACAGTAGAACACGGTGAACCTTACGTGTGTACCATGGCGGCTTACGTACGATACTGTAGCGGGCATAGTAAATAATGATGAGCCATATGTGTGCACCGCGGCGGCATACGTACGATACTGTGGCGGACACAGTAAAACACAGTGAGTCGTACGTGTGTACCACGGCGGCATACGTACGACACTGTAGTGGGCACAGTAAATAATGTTGAGCCATATGTGTGTACCACGGCGGCATACGTACGATACTGTGGCGGACACAGTAAATCACGATGAGCCGTACGTGTGTACCACGGCGGCATACGTACGATACTGTGGCGGACACAGTTAATCACGATGAGCCGTGCGTGTGTACCACGGCGACATACGTACGATACTGTAGCGGGCATAGTAAATAATGATGAGCTATATGTGTGCACCGCGGCAGCATACTTACGATAATATGGCGGAAACAGTGAATCATGGTGCGTCATAAGTGTGCAGCATGGCGGCATACGTAGGGTACTGTGGCAGGCACAGTAAAGCATGATGTATCAGACGTATTAACTGTCGTAGTAGAGGTAAGGTACCGTTGCCGGTACAGTAAGGCATGATGAACCGTGCGTATGTACCACGGCAGTGGACGTATGATACTGGTGCGGGACCAGTAAAGCACGGTGAACCATACTTATGTACCACGCTAGCGTACGTACGATACTGCTGCGGGTATAGTAAGGCATCGTGCACTATACGTGTTACGTATGGCACACCATGCCTTACGATACTCGCACCTGTATTTTCCTTATGCTGGCGCATGGTACATACAAAGGTGTTCAGATACTTATTTTGAATATTGAACACTCAAAGTCAATGAAATTTTGTAGAAATGTATAGTTTAAATACTGCAGGGAGTTTTGAATAAAAATATGAAAACCCCCTGCAATATTTAAACTATACATTTTTACGAAAATGTAATAAACCACAGACCTAGATATTAGTTTTAAAATTTCATTGACTTTCGTGTGTTTAATATTCAAAATAAGTATCTGAACACATTTGTATGTACCATGCCCCAGCATAAGGAAAATACAGGTGCGAGTGTCGTAAGGCATGGTGTGCCATACGAAACACGTATAGTGCACCATGCCTTACTATACCCGCAGCAGTATCGTATGTACGCTAGCATGGTACATAAGTATGGTTCGAAGGAACTCCTCAAATATTATAGGCAAACGGCTCGCGTGCTACATCGCCCGGTTCTTGAGCCAGCGGTAGAGCGTTGCGGGCAGAGGGGATGGGACGGGGCAAAGAAAGAACGCTCGCCGACTTGCTGAGCTTTAAATTCGCTGCTAATTACTTTTAACGACGATATCTCAAAAACTATTCACCTGATTGATATAGTGCAAAGGGCAATTTTAAGTAAATAGACATAAAAGATTCATATTATTTATTTTCAATCGTAAAATTGAGACATACAAAAAAAAACACAAGCTTAATTATTGTCAGTCACATAATTAATTGTCAGTCTCAATGCTGTTTAGCAATTCAGGAGAGGAACGAGACAACCCCAACACAAGTGTTATTAACTACTTACTGGGGCTGTTTTAATCACATTTGTTATGTAAATCTAATGCCGGCCATACACGGTACAAGTATACTTGCGCAAATCAAGACTTGCGCAAGTATACTGTAACGTGTGTGGCTCAATAAACAATTTATTATTAATTAATCATACTATTCTAGAATTACATGATAGTATAAACAATATCTCAGATCTTGCGTAAGAGCAACCTAGGATTTCCGACCAAAGAATCACTAGTAAGAGCCAGTCCCAAGGCGCGTTGCGTCTCCGTTGCGTCGACGCAGCGCTGCCGTTGCGTCATTTTACATACTAATAATCATAATGTACACACGGTGCGCTGCGTCGACGCAACGCACACACGACGCAACTGCAGCTCCCGAGATGAAGCAGGCGGGGGTATACACATTGTGACGACGGAACGGCAGCGCTCAGTTGCTTGTGCGTTGATAGGAAGGATACACGCAAGCCCATATCATTTTTTACGTACATACTCGTATTTTGCATTCAATTTTATTTGCAAAGTATAGGAGCAATGCCAGACGTCTTTTCCGATCCATGCTTTGTATAGACTGATGCGATGTTTTTGTAAAATGTTTGCCGCAACTGTGCGTCGCCGCTGCGATGTCGGAACGTTATTACTGCGTCGTCATGTGGACTGGCTCTAAGGGTACCTTGGCATCAATGGAGTCCGCGTGGTCGTCGCTGGAAACCAATGCGTCTAGGCCTACGGTAAACTTAACTTAAAGGTCGTTCACATACGAACGCTAATACATACGCATAAACCTAACTAGTTGCGGAACCTATGTCGCAAGGCCCGACTTTAAACTATAACCGCAATTCTACAAAAAAAAAATACAAAATGTGGGGTTCGCCCCGTTTTGGTAGCGATCCGAGAGCCACCTTTTGGCAGTAGGGGCGGTGCTCCCCTACCCCATGGCCTGGGTGAAGGTTAAACATCAGTACTGAGTTTCGATATTTCTACTTTTACGAAATTTTACTGATTTTAAAAGCACACAATACGATGAAAGAATACAAACAACACGTGATCCACTGGCTGTTAATTTTAATATTGTAAAAAACCATAATGCGTTTGGAATATTCCGATAGGGTGACCATGACTTTTTGCTTACAGAAACTTTCCACCTGCAGGTATTAGAAATTATATCTCAAGGATTCTAAATTAAATTAAAATGATGATTGAAACGATAACATACAAAAACATGTTTATTCCTTTAAAATCACATAAATTACAGATTGTTTACTTACACTATGAGAGTGATTATAATTTCTTTCAAATTCACAAATTGTTTACTGACACTAAGATATAGGTACTTATCATTTCTTTCAAAATCACAGATTGTTAACTTACACTAAGATATAGGAACTTATCATTTCTTTCAAAACGACCGGGTTAGGATTTCGGGTTAGGTTCGGAATAAACGGTACGGAGGGGTAACTGGATAATCTGTGATTCATATGATTTTTAAAGAAATAAACATATGTTTTTGTATTTTAGTAATCATTTCATTTTAATCTAATTTAGAATTCTTGCGATATAGTTTCTAATACTTGCAGGTACAAAGTTTTCTGTAAACAATAAGTCATGGTCACTCTATCGCAACATTCAAAACGTATTGAAGGTATTTATTTTACTATGAAAAAAAACTTTTTTGCCTATTATCGGTAATTCTACATATTAATAGGTGTTGTGCATAAAAAAATACACCGCTAATATTTTCTTTCTTCGATAGATAACCACAACTTATTTCTACGCGATAAAGTACTACAGCTCCTGAAATATAAACCTAGGATTTTATTGTGTATTTTTACATATGTTGACAAATTCAAATCTAGGTTTTACAAAAGACTTCAGAATTCTGCGATGCTTTTTCAGCGAGATATCGGCGATAACGTGTTTTTCACCGTTTTAATGGTGCGGCCATAGGGTTTTGGTCTTACAGCTCCTAAAATATAAACCTAGGATTTTTTTGTGGATTTTTATATATTTTGACAAATTCAAATCTAGGTTTTACAAAAAACTTCAGTCCTCTGCGATGATTTTTCAGCAAGATATCGGCAATAACGCGTCTTTCACCGTTTCAATGGCGCGGCCATAGGGTTTTGGTCTTACAGCTCCTGAAATATAAACCTAGGTATTTTTTGCGTATTTTACCTATTTTGACAAATTCAAATCTAGGTTTTACAAAAAAAATCAGGCCTCTGCGATGCTTTTTCAGCGAGATATCGTCGATAACGTGTTTTTCACCGTTTTAATGGTGCGGCCATAGGGTTTTGGTCTTACAGCTCCTAAAATATAAACCTAGGATTTTTTTGTGGATTTTTATATATTTTGACAAATTCAAATCTAGGTTTTACAAAAAACTTCAGTCCTCTGCGATGATTTTTCAGCAAGATATCGGCAATAACGCGTCTTTCACCGTTTCAATGGCGCGGCCATAGGGTTTTGGTCTTACAGCTCCTGAAATATAAACCTAGGTATTTTTTGCGTATTTTACCTATTTTGACAAATTCAAATCTAGGTTTTACAAAAAAAATCAGGCCTCTGCGATGCTTTTTCAGCGAGATATCGTCGATAACGATTTTTTCACCGTTTCAATGGCGCAGCCATGGGGTTTTAGTCTTACAACTCCTAAATTATAAACCTAGGATATTTTTGTGTATTTTTACATATTTTGACAAATTCAAATCTAGGTATTACAACAAATTTCAGTCCTCTGCGATGCTTTTTCAGCGAGATATCGTCGATAACGTGTTTTTTACCGTTTCAATGGCGCGGCCATGGGGTTTCAGTCTTACAGCTCCTAAAATATAAACCTAGGATTTTTTTCTATACTTTTACAATTTTTTTACAAATTAAATCTGTTATCTGCCAAAATTTCAGGTATCTGCAACGCTTAGTTTTAAAGATCTCCGTGGCCGCGCGGTTCGCCGCGTTTCAATGGCACGGCCACGTTCAATCCCTTAAAACTTTTTAACCATAACTTTGACAAATTTATGGTTTTGGGGATCAACTTTTACAAATTTTTACATAATCTTGGCATAGTTTTTAAAAAAAAAAATCTCGGTGGCCGCGCCATTGAAACGGACACGCCCGCAGGTGATACAGTTTACACATCTTACTTACCCATACCTTACAATTTTGCAAAAGCGTGAATACGGGCCCACCACCAATTTGTTTCTTTAACTTAACTTCAGGTTAATCATCAGTACTGAGTTTCATTTGTTGTTTGTATTCTTTCGGGTACATATTAGAATATCGAAGATTAAAATACCTACGGATAAAATTCCACAGTACAAAACATCGAAAATTAAAATAACGATTCTATCAAAATATCGAAAATTGTTACATATAAGCATAAAATGTCTAAGATTAGAATGCCGACTGATTAAAATATCGACTGATTCAAAATGTCAACATTTAAAACACCTAAGTTAAAAATACCTACTCGTTAGAATATACAGTTCAAAACATCGAAAATTTAAATATCGAATGACCATTTAACCGAAAATTAAAATAACGAAAGTCTATAATGTCGAATGGTTAGATAACCTACGTCCAATATATCTAAAATTGTGCGCAATACCCATAATAAATATCGATATTTTGAACATTCGATACTCTGTACTTCGATATTTGGGGCATTCGATACTCTGTACTTTCGATATTTAGGTCTTTCGATGTCACTTTAGTCGATAATTAAATTTTAGATATATTGGACGTAGGTTATCTAACCATTCGACATTATAAACTTTCGTTATTTTAATTTTCGGTTAAATGGTCATTCGATATTTAAATATTCGATGTTTTGAACAGTGACATTTTAACCGTAGGTATTTTAATATTCGATATTCTAATATGTACCCATTCTTTCATCGTATTGTGTGCTTTTAAAATCAGTCAAATTTCGTAAAAATAGAAATATCGAAACTCTGTACTAATGTTTAACCTTCACCTAGGCTATGGGGTAGGGGAGCACCACCCCTACTGCCAAAAGGTGGCTCTCTGATCGCTACCAAAACGGGGCGATCCCCACATTTAGTTTTTTTTTTTTTTCTAGAATACCGGTTATAGTTTAAAGTCGGGCCTTGCGACATAGGTTCCGCAACTAGTTAGGTTTATGCGTATGTATTAGCGTTCGTATGCGAACGACCTTTAAGTTAAGTTTACCGTAGGCCTAGACGCATTGGTTTCCAGCGACGACCACGCGGCCTCCATTAATGCCAAGTTACCCTTAGAGCCAGTCCACATGACGACGCAGTAATAACGTTCCGACATCGCAGCGGCGACGCACAGTTGCGGCAAGCATTTTATTTACCCATACCTTACCATTTTGCAAAAGCGTGAATACTGGCCCACCACCAATTTGTTTCTTTAACTTAACTTCAGGTTAAACATCAGTACTGAGTTTCATTTGTTGTTTGTATTCTTTCATCGTATTGTGTGCTTTTAAAATCAGTAAAATTTCGTAAAAGTAGAAATATCGAAACTCAGTACTGATGTTTAACCTGAAGTTAAGTTAAAGAAACAAATTGGTGGTGGGCCAGTATTCACGCTTTTGCAAAATGGTAAGGTATGGGTAAATAAAATGCTTGCCGCAACTGTGCGTCGCCGCTGCGATGTCGGAACGTTATTACTGCGTCGTCATGTGGACTGGCTCTAAGGGTAACTTGGCATTAATGGAGGCCGCGTGGTCGTCGCTGGAAACCAATGCGTCTAGGCCTACGGTAAACTTAACTTAAAGGTCGTTCGCATACGAACGCTAATACATACGCATAAACCTAACTAGTTGCGGAACCTATGTCGCAAGGCCCGACTTTAAACTATAACCGGTATTCTAGAAAAAAAAAAAAAACTAAATGTGGGGATCGCCCCGTTTTGGTAGCGATCAGAGAGCCACCTTTTGGCAGTAGGGGTGGTGCTCCCCTACCCCATAGCCTAGGTGAAGGTTAAACATTAGTACAGAGTTTCGATATTTCTATTTTTACGAAATTTGACTGATTTTAAAAGCACACAATACGATGAAAGAATGGGTACATATTAGAATATCGAATATTAAAATACCTACGGTTAAAATGTCACTGTTCAAAACATCGAATATTTAAATATCGAATGACCATTTAACCGAAAATTAAAATAACGAAAGTTTATAATGTCGAATGGTTAGATAACCTACGTCCAATATATCTAAAATTTAATTATCGACTAAAGTGACATCGAAAGACCTAAATATCGAAAGTACAGAGTATCGAATGCCCCAAATATCGAAGTACAGAGTATCGAATGTTCAAAATATCGATATTTATTATGGGTATTGCGCACAATTTTAGATATATTGGACGTAGGTTATCTAACCATTCGACATTATAGACTTTCGTTATTTTAATTTTCGGTTAAATGGTCATTCGATATTTAAATTTTCGATGTTTTGAACTGTATATTCTAACGAGTAGGTATTTTTAACTTAGGTGTTTTAAATGTTGACATTTTGAATCAGTCGATATTTTAATCAGTCGGCATTCTAATCTTAGACATTTTATGCTTATATGTAACAATTTTCGATATTTTGATAGAATCGTTATTTTAATTTTCGATGTTTTGTACTGTGGAATTTTATCCGTAGGTATTTTAATCTTCGATATTCTAATATGTACCCGAAAGAATACAAACAACAAATGAAACTCAGTACTGATGATTAACCTGAAGTTAAGTTAAAGAAACAAATTGGTGGTGGGCCCGTATTCACGCTTTTGCAAAATTGTAAGGTATGGGTAAGTAAGATGTGTAAACTGTATCACCTGCGGGCGTGTCCGTTTCAATGGCGCGGCCACCGAGATTTTTTTTTTTAAAAACTATGCCAAGATTATGTAAAAATTTGTAAAAGTTGATCCCCAAAACCATAAATTTGTCAAAGTTATGGTTAAAAAGTTTTAAGGGATTGAACGTGGCCGTGCCATTGAAACGCGGCGAACCGCGCGGCCACGGAGATCTTTAAAACTAAGCGTTGCAGATACCTGAAATTTTGGCAGATAACAGATTTAATTTGTAAAAAAATTGTAAAAGTATAGAAAAAAATCCTAGGTTTATATTTTAGGAGCTGTAAGACTGAAACCCCATGGCCGCGCCATTGAAACGGTAAAAAACACGTTATCGACGATATCTCGCTGAAAAAGCATCGCAGAGGACTGAAATTTGTTGTAATACCTAGATTTGAATTTGTCAAAATACGTAAAAATACACAAAAATATCCTAGGTTTATAATTTAGGAGTTGTAAGACTAAAACCCCATGGCTGCGCCATTGAAACGGTGAAAAAAACGTTATCGACGATATCTCGCTGAAAAAGCATCGCAGAGGCCTGATTTTTTTTGTAAAACCTAGATTTGAATTTGTCAAAATAGGTAAAATACGCAAAAAATACCTAGGTTTATATTTCAGGAGCTGTAAGACCAAAACCCTATGGCCGCGCCATTGAAACGGTGAAAGACGCGTTATTGCCGATATCTTGCTGAAAAATCATCGCAGAGGACTGAAGTTTTTTGTAAAACCTAGATTTGAATTTGTCAAAATATACAAAAATCCACAAAAAAATCCTAGGTTTATATTTTAGGAGCTGTAAGACCAAAACCCTATGGCCGCACCATTAAAACGGTGAAAAACACATTATCGCCGATATCTCGCTGAAAAAGCATCGCAGAATTCTGAAGTCTTTTGTAAAACCTAGATTTGAATTTGTCAACATATGTAAAAATACACAATAAAATCCTAGGTTTATATTTCAGGAGCTGTACTACTTTATCGCGTAGAAATAAGTTGTGGTTATCTATCGAAGAAAGAAAATATTAGCGGTGTATTTTTTTATGCACAACACCTATTTATATGTAGAATTACCGATAATAGGCAAAAAAGTTTTTTTTCATAGTAAAATAAATACCTTCAATACGTTTTGAATGTTGCGATAGAGTGACCATGACTTATTGTTTACAGAAAACTTTGTACCTGCAAGTATTAGAAACTACATCGCAAGAATTCTAAATTAGATTAAAATGAAATGATTACTAAAATACAAAAACATATGTTTATTTCTTTAAAAATCATATGAATCACAGATTATCCAGTTACCCCTCCGTACCGTTTATTCCGAACCTAACCCGAAATCCTAACCCGGTCGTTTTGAAAGAAATGATAAGTTCCTATATCTTAGTGTAAGTTAACAATCTGTGATTTTGAAAGAAATGATAAGTACCTATATCTTAGTGTCAGTAAACAATTTGTGAATTTGAAAGAAATTATAATCACTCTCATAGTGTAAGTAAACAATCTGTAATTTATGTGATTTTAAAGGAATAAACATGTTTTTGTATGTTATCGTTTCAATCATCATTTTAATTTAATTTAGAATCCTTGAGATATAATTTCTAATACCTGCAGGTGGAAAGTTTCTGTAAGCAAAAAGTCATGGTCACCCTATCGGAATATTCCAAACGCATTATGGTTTTTTACAATATTAAAATTAACAGCCAGTGGATCACGTGAGCGAAGCCACGGGCACACCTAGTACATTAATAATAATTATTTGTATATTAACGGTGCCTCAGATATTCAGAGTAAGGTAAAGCATGCGTAATAACTCCAGTTGTTATACCTAGCTTAACTTTTAATAACAGTGATTTGTCTTAGGTAGGAATGATAAATGAAATTAATATTTTATTATGTCATAATATTTTATTGACGCTTGAGTAGAATTTAATATTATAGCATTCGCCAAAGCAGTTCAAAGATTACGAGAAAATGAAAAGAGCCTTTTAAATAATTTATTTCGACACAATTACAATAATTTATAACATCAGCTTAGTTATAACGCTGACATGGAGGTTAAACTAATATTAGCACTAATATTTGTAACGTAGGTTTGGAAAACGCTTTCATAAAACAAATAAAAACCTAATGATGTGTGAAAGCGTAACCATTAGCTTTCGGTCGGAAAGTAAATACGTATATTTTCTTAACGATAAATGAAAGCCTATTAAAGCCCGTTGTATTAAGTAAGTAAAATTGAACTGTGTTATGAAGTAATGTTTAAAGTACAACGCGGCTGCTACGCCGTAGCAGACGTGACGACATCGCTACGCTTGCTTGAATATAAGCATAGCGTGAAATAACATGAATGTAAGGATTATATTTTTATCTGAAGCATAATCGTAAAATATTATTATGAATTGCGATGGTTTTTAACTTGAAAGTTGAAGGATTATTTTGATGATACAATTCCGAATTTCTATTCACAGAACTAAATGATTTATTCCTGACTGTACTTGGTTGTAACTCATGTTAACCACGATGATATATATGGTATTTCGCTTTCCTATCACGTTCAAGTTTTCATGAGTATCAAGTACGAAATACATTTTAATATGTATTGTAAGGACGAATATTGACTTGGCGAAATCTTCACAGGAAATAACTGGAACAAAACTAGAATTTATGAGATACCTGAAACAATATTATATTACTATTAAAATCGTTTTCCTTCCGAAATGTTATCACGTTTTTTAGAAGGACCCACTTATTGTTAAAGTAAAGTGCTCGTTCAGCGTCTTGGTATTGAACCTGTGTACTTATTTTTTACGTGTTTTCCTCTCTCGTACCCCAAATAGGGCCTCCCACTTGATAAAAACATAGCATATTTATTTATTGACTATAACGTTTACTTTAAGCGACATTAACAAATAATTTTGTTGTACAAACCTTGGTTTCAGGCCAGAGTCAACACACAACATACACTATGGCAAAACATCAAGTTAAATTGCCAAGATAATCAAATAAACCGTCCATTATTGTTAAAAAGATCGCTATTCGCTTGGCAATATATGAAAGAAAAGTTCTGACACAAACCACGACCTGATGAAGTATTCAGATCTTTATGTTGCGTTGGCGCTTAACTGCTATTAACGCTCAATTAACTTTGTAGGTATTCTACACAGCTCGCAAGTGTAAAAAATACGCTATTATACGCTTTCTGTACTATAATCTCACATTTTTTGCATCGCTCCAACAGTTTTATGAAGAGTATACTTGTAGGCTCTGGCAAGGGACGAGATTCTGCTGGATCCACTCCAAGAATCGTTAACTTTATGTGTTCTGTGTGTGGTTCATCTGTCCTACATAAACAAAAACGAATAATAATTTTCATATTTATATACGACTAGAGGACGCCTCGCGGTTTCACCCGCGTAGTTCCCGTTCCCGTGGGAATACAGGGATAAAAAGTAGCCTATGTCACCCGGGGATAGAGTAGCTTCCCAACGGTGAAAGAAATTTTGAAATCGGTCCAGTAGTTTTGGAGCCTATTCGGTACAAACAAACAAACAAACAAAAAAATCTTTCCTCTTTATAATATTGGTATAGATATGTAACAGAAGCTTTTTGGATAATCATGAGTATTCACCGGTTCATGTCCACATGTTTATGTAGTTTTCTAAAATCTTTATAATGTTATTGATGCCTTATGAGTTTTTTGTCCAAAGCATAATAATATATTGAAAACAGGCGATCCAAAAAAAAATGGTCACCCATCCCAAAACTGACCTTGGTAAGTGTTGCTTACCCTGGTGGGGTCACCCATCTAAAAACAAGCGAACCCAAAAAAAGTGGTCACCCATCCAAACACTGACCTCGGTAAGTGTTGCTTACCCTGGCAGCGTCACCCATCCAAAAACAAGCGAACCAAAAAAAAGTGGTCACCCATCCCAAAACTAACCTTTGAAAGTGTTGCTTACCCTGGCGGGGTCAGCCATACAAAAGAAACGAACCAAATAAAAGCGGCACCCATCCAAAGACTAACCTTGGTAAATGTTGCTTAACCTGTGTGGGGTCACCTATCCAAAAACAAGCAAATAAAAAAAACGTGGTTACACATCCAAAAATCGTCCTTGGTAAGATTTGCTTAACTTGGCGGCTACACCAATCCCAGCCGCTCAAGATAAAATACTATTTAAAAACAAAAAAATCCAGAAAATAACCTCGGTAAGTACTAAGTACAGGGTACAGTCAACATAAATGCGCGTGAGGAAGGTTCGATTCCCAGGTCAGTAAGAGTATGCTTTTTTTTACCTAAATAAAAAATAACTATTTTTGATAATTGTGTCAAGTTTTTATAATGTTATTAATTTAAAAAGTTTGTGATATCCTATTTTTTTTAAATCTTGCTAATGAAATAATTGATATAAATTAACTTATTTTTTATAACTCAACCCATACCATAGTTTTCGCGCATCCCTATTATCTTTTTATCGCCTTTAAAATCATAATATTAATTTTAATCTGCAAATAATTGACCAATTTCCAATAATTATAAATTAGGCTCGTTGACAAGAGATTACCATTGAAAAAGGTTCTCAGAAACCCAAAACTGCTGTAACATGTGGTTAATTCGAGATTCTACTCAAATGTGACAAATTGTCAACCGCTTGTCACATTTGGGTGTTGAGAAACTGAAAGTAGAATTAACAGGCGATTACTCGTCGATTACGTTAACAGCCCGATAAGTGAGACCTGGGAAACTGGCAGTTTATCGCTTACCTTCGCAATTACCATTGTTCTTTGCAGAATTCGGAAAACGGAGTAAGCCTAAAACTTTGAAAAATATTTGCCTTATCCCGTAGTATTCATAAAATAATTATTTTAAAGAAACTTTGTTTAGATGGTCCCTAACATATCGAACACAATCATAACTATGCATCTCTTACCAAGAAAGCATAAGTGGCACTTATTTAAACGAATAAAATTTCCCTTTGTGAGTTATCATGACTGAAATATACTGACATGATTCCTGATGAATAAATTAACAGATTGCCTTATCCCTACAATGGAATTCGTCGATTTTGGATTTTTTTATACATTACAAGTCCATTATTTGAATAGAAAGGCTTTTGTGGAATCACATCGTCCACCCGAACGCTTCGAGTAATAAAATAGGAAAATTAGAGGTGAAACCTTTTTCATTCCGACATTTGAATGATTAAAATGTGACACGCTGATGTAGATGAAAGCCCTTGGCGTTTTATTTTCTATCTGAAAATGAGCGATTGGTAAATCTGTATTTGACGGTCATTAACGAAGTGTCACGCTTTATTCCAGTAGAAATAAATCACAAAATTTCATGCCCATTCATATATCTAATTTATCATCAATTTCCATGACTAAAAAATTGTAATTGAATTAGTCACTATTATATAGCAATGTTAATCAATGACTCTTGTGCAATGTTCAGTCATAGCCTGACTTTAACGAAGATATTAAAGTCACGCGATTTTTATTCAAAAGTGGCACAAAAGTTCAATTTCTTGTCATAAATTATAATTTACAACGAGTAAAGTTTAAAAAAATAAGGTCAACGTCATTTTTTTATTACAGACCCAAATCAGATGAAAATGAAATGTTTGAAATATTTGTTATGAATCGGTTTAGGCTACCGTGACTTAAAAAACGGTTTTTTGCAATTTCTAAATGTTTTTTTAACCGCAAATGAGCCCAAAGAAATAAATCCCTAACCATGTACTTTTAAAATAGTCATTGTCTCCCATATTTCTGCAATATGAGGTTGTAAGGCTGCCTCGGAAAGTGTTGCTGTTAGTTCAACCAGGTTTCAGACTGGCTAAAGTAGCCTCATCATTCATTGGGTACTGTACAAAATGTTACAATAAAATTCCTCCCCACGTTCTAGAACTGAATGAGACGAAATTTAAAACTTGTATAAAACGGACACTATGCAGGCAGGCATACTATAAGTTGGGGGATTACGTCACTGATAAAAATGCTTGGCTCAATGCTAGTCTTGCTCCACAACCACTAGGGCGCAAAAACAAGTGATATGCAGAACATTATTGTTTTGAAGTATTGTTGGACCTGCTGAAGACTGTATGAATATATTTGTATTATATATACTCAATTTCTCTTAGTATTGCATAACTGCGCAGCACGTGTGTGAGTACTATGTACCCAACTGTAAATCTACCCTTTGCTGTACCTTTATGTCGTTCGTTGATTTGTGTGTGCCCTGCCAGTTGAGTGTGTCATGCTCTCTCAAATGTCTCTCTGATGGTGGCACGTGTGTTGGATCATTCGGTTACCTTCATGATGGTTGAGCTGGGTGGTGCCGATTCATGAGTCATGTTCGTGACCGGGCGCCGTCAGTTGGGATTGGTCTTAACTTAACTGCTTCGGATGCTAATGTTTATCTAGTACCTATTTTGTAACTGCACAGTACATATGTGAGTACTTTTAATACTTTGTACCTGTACGAAGTATAGTGTGTTTTGAAAATTTCGGAATACAGTTGTTTCGTTTTTTGTTTTGCTTTTGATGTCATCCTTGTTTTCGCCGTTGTGAAAGAATTCTTAAATTGTAAAGTCTTACGGCTCTCGTACCCATAAATCATGCCTCTATCACCCGAGGATTGTACAAAAATCATCACTATGGTGGAATTGGGGACCAGCCAAAGAAATACGGCCAGAATAATGGGCGTGACACATACTACTGTCCGACGAGTGATCCAAAGGTTTAGGGAAACTAGATTAAACCTGAGAAGACCAGGTACTGGTAAGCCAAGGTGCACAACAGTCCGAGGAGATCGTTTCATTGCGGCAGCCATGTTAAGAAATCGACATCAGACGGGAGTTGCAGTTCAACAACAACTTCAGCAAGTTCGAAGGGAGCCAATAAGCGAGTGGACAGTCAGGAGTCTTCTTGCCGAAAGAGGATTGAAGCCTTACAGGCCAGCAAATGGCTCATAACTGGAACGGCATCATAAATTTGCCCGATTGCGATACGCCCGCGAGCATACAGAATGGGGTGAGGACAAATGGGGCAGAGTGATGTTCTCTGATGAGTCAAGATTTATGGTTTACCATCTTGATGGGAGGAAAAAAGTATACCGACGACCAGGAGAACGTTTTGCACAAGCATGTTTTGAAGAAAAAGTGTCACACGGCGGAGGTACCGTTCACGTGTGGGCTGGTATCTCTGCAGAGGGTCAAACAGCGTTAGTTCCTAACGAAAACGGGAACCTAACTGCTGTGAGATACATCAATGAGATTCTCAAGGAACATGCTGGTCCGTTTTTGGCCAATATGGGCGACAATGCAGTGTTCATGCACGATAATGCACGGGCCCACACTGCAATGAGTATCTTCAGAACGTAGGAATCCACAAAATGGAGTGGCCAGCAAGGAGCCCCGATTTGAATCCTATTGAGCATGCTTGGGACGAGCTTGACAGACGTGTGAGAAAACGAGTTCCACCTCCAATTACTCTTCGTGGCTTGAATTACGCGCTCATCGAAGAATGGGAGAACATTCCTCAGCATATGCTGAGGAATCTGGTATTCAGCATGCCCAATCGTGAAGAAGCTGTATTGAGGGCACATGGATGAAACACTAAGTACTGAGTTATCAAAACCTACGTTTACACCTAATAAAACCCCTACTTAGAGATTTGGTTTTATATGCTAAATGGCCCCAATTTTTTAAAACATTTAATTTAATTTGAACACAATATTTACGTTTTTAGTTGGTAATATTCTGATGCGCTGTTAAATGTACTTCAATAATGCAGATGGCGTCATTAAGCTAGCCTTTCTTGTTTAGCAGTAATTTGGTGCAATGTCAATGGAACTTTTTCATTGCTCGCGAGTGTAGATTTTGTCGTTGATAGGCATAGCACACAAATTACCTTCTGAACGAAACAACCATCCATTTTTCACAGTGCTTCACTAGTTTTTCTGCCCTACGGACCATATTTGTCACAGAGTATATACACACATCAACACAGTCTAGGGATATTTCATACTCAATTAAATAACTCGAAAAGTACTGGCCGCATTGGAATCTTTTATACACCGATTTGTTTGTAATTTATCTCAGACTCAGAGATAACAAATTCAAATTTTTGAAAATTCTTTTGTTTCGGTGGCATAAAAATGTCTTTGATGTGTAGGAGAGGGAATTTTAATTTGTGCGAAATTTAGAAAACAATACGAATTACGTTTAGTTACAGTTTTTTTTCATTTTTAAACGAAAGATAAAGTTAAAATTGAGGTATTGTAGCCATGCAACGCCAACATTTGACGAGGGCGGAGATGTTACGAGCTGTGGGAATGCTGGAAGCTGGGTCTGTTCAGCGTAATGTTGCTGAGGCCATAGGGACCCACCAAAATGTAATTTCAAGATTGTGGACATGCTATCGTGCCACAAGTGAAGTAGCGGAGAGGCACCGTGGGCCAAGTCGCATCACTACCCCCAGACAAGACCGATTTTTGCAAATTACTGCACGAGCTCAACCAAATGCAACGGCGACTCAATTGGTCCAAAGGCTGCGAGTGGAACACCAAGTGCTTGTGAGTGACCAAACTGTAAGAAGGCGACTGCATGAAAACAATCTACGCTCTCGTAGACCACTCCGGGTCCCGCCTTTACGGAGAGGCAATCGTGGACGACGATTAGAATGGGTTCGGAACCATGTGGACTGGGGCCGTGAGCAATGGTCCAATGTGCTGTTCACGGATGAATCCAGGTTCGGCTTCCATCCAGATTCACGAAGGACGCGTGTTTGGTGAGTTCCTGGACGATGGAGCCGTCTTCAGAACCCTCAGGAAGTTCACCCATACCAAGGAGGAACAATTATGGTTTGGGCAGGAATTCGTCTTGGAGGACGGACGGATCTCGTTTGGGTGCGGGGCAATATGACGGCAGAACGATACATCCAACAGGTGCTGGGGCCCGTAATCTTGCCCCACAGAACACAAATGGGGCAAGATTTCCTGCTCATGCACGACAATGCCCGGGCACACACGGCGAGAACGGTAGCAGCTTGGTTACATACACACAATGTTAGGGCCTTAGACTGGCCTGCTCAATCGCCAGATCTAAATCCCATTGAGCATGCGTGGGATATGCTGCAAAAAAGAGCTCTGAAGGCAGTTCCTGAAAATCTGGCTACAGAAGATCAACTTTTTGCGCACCTCAGAAGGACATGGGACAATATTCCGCAGCAAGACATTGACAACCTTATTCTGAGCATGCCGAATCGTTGCCGATGTGTTATGAACATCATGGGCGCTTTCTCAGACTACTAACTTCAAGTTTATAAACACAAATTAAATGATTTTTCTATTTTTTTCAGTTTTTACTCATAAATTAAAAGTTAATTCATATACGGTTTCCGTCTATGCTTCATTTTTTTCCATAAAATCCTGAAATTTTAATCGAAGTACCTTAACCATTATTAAAAAATGGTAGAATATTAAATAACGTATCTTTTAAATACATACATGTCCTATAAATAATTAACACATTGATAGTAATTCGCTTTTTTAAAAATATCCCTAGACCGTGTTGATGTGTTTATTAGAGAACTTTATTACTTATCGGCTGATGACATTACTAAACAGCACAGTGATCCATTTTAACCAAATATGAGGTGAGGACGACTAATGACCTAAGTTTAAATTGTAGCAGTATGATACATAAAATTCACATTAACAACCTTTACCTGGAATAGCATTTTCTGCCTACCCATATAAACGCGATTACTGTAACCAAGGCACTGCACGGAAAGCGAGATTTGTGAGAAATACGTGCAATATCACCTGAGTGAGTGAAAAATTGAATGTTTTTATGCTGAATGTGTTACGTATCTGCTGCCATCTGTGAAAATAATACCGTTTTTAGTGAAGACATAACCTGGGGAATTAATTATTTTACAACATTATAGTTTAAAACTGCTGAACAGAATCAGCTGAATCCGGTTAGACTGGAAACCGACCCTAACATAATTGGGAAAAAGTCTAGGCAGATGATGATGATAGTTTAACACGGCTGGAAGTTGTGACAGGGAAGGGTCGTTTATGTAATAGATCGCTAAAGTTGATAGATATTATGATTCAAGTAAGAATATAGTAGTAGTGCAGTTTATTATTTCAGTTAAAACACTATAGTAAGGATTTATTTAAGTGAAACGAAGTATGGCCATGACCAGAACTGCGATGGAGAAGTTAGGAAAAGTGTGGAGGAATCGCAACATTACCAAAGCCACCAAAATCAGGCTAATTCGAACAATTGTGTTCCCCATTTTTCTTTACGCGGCCGAGACGTGGACGTGAGTTGGAAAGGGGGAAGATAAATGCTCTAGAGATGTGGTGCTGGAGAAAGATGCTCGGAATATCGTGGACGGATTTCCGAACTAACGTGTCCATACTCCGGGAACTCGGCATCAAACAGCGTTTGTCGAACGTAGTACAGTCGCGCATGCTGCAATACTTTGGACACGTCTCTAGGCAGGATGGCGACTCCATAGAGCGGCTGGTCGTACAGGGAAAAGTGGAGGGAACCAGATCACGCGGCAGGTCACCTATGCGCTGGACTGACCAAGTGAAATCCGCAGTAGGAAGCCGTATATCTGACTGCGCCAAACAGTCCGCCAACAGGGAGAGATTGCGGGAGATCGTGTGGAGAGCTGTGTCTGCATCTACCACCGAAGTGGACGCCTCGATGTGACCACGACCGCTCTGCCAAGAGCGAAACGACAGAGAAGAAGAAAGATTTATAAAAATCTTGTCATAATTATTACAATAACAACAGCAGTTAAATAAATAAATAATATTAGGTTTTGTGAATTATACAAACTACTGGGAAGAATTTCAGAAAAAAAAACCATTTCTTGCCCTTGTTGATTTCCGAGTCACAATAAATCCGTATGCCTGTACGGCTATACCTTTAGAAGATGTTCAGCTCACTACAAAAATACGAGACTCGTAAATAATGACAAGTGTAGCAAGGTTTGTGATATATCTACGAGTGTTAGTATTAGTAGGGAATAGTGTAGGGAAACAAATAAAGGTAACAATCTATCGCGAGGAGCCCGTCTATTTGTTTCCGTAAGAATCCATTAAAAATATTCGCTTTCAAGTTTTTCTTCTGCTATCTATTTAACTTGTAACTTTATAAAATTAGTTTTAGGCAGATCAACCAGTGTTGAAATCTTTTCTTGGAGAGGTAAAGGGAATATATCTAACATTTCCTGTTATGTTTGCTATACATTTGCCTAAATATTTTCTACAACAAGGATTTTATTTCCACTAAGCCATAAAAACTTCGGTAGCGTTTCACTCATTAAGGATTTTAATGCATATTGTAGTACCAAGTAGTAAATTGTCTCCTTTAATAATCTCTTGATTGAGTTTACCAGCAGCTAATGAAACTTTACTAATGGAAGGGCGCTCACAATACTTAATATAATTAAATAACTCTTTATAGTTGGGAATGTCTGAATATTGTAGGGCTCGAGGACATCCTTGCGGTCTGTACCGCGCTATTATGTCTGTTTCAAACATAAGGGTCAGCTAGGAATTCGCTGTATAGTGGTCAGCAATTTAAACTTTGATAAATTGTGGATGTTACCATTTTGTGGTAGAGTCGTTCGTTTAAGATTTATCTTTATGGTCGTATATTGTTTACAAAAGTTAAGTTATATTAACCTATGCTTAGCTTTTTTCTACTTCATTTGGTCTACAGCTGGGTCTAACTGAACCATTCTAAACAAAAAAAAAAAAGATAGGTAGTCAAAATTGCTTCCTTCACAAAAAGATGTTTACAAAATTTGATGTTCTCTTTCTCTTCTCCTTCGTGTGAGAATGTGTCCACCGCACCTCTGTGAAACCAACAGGCCTCTGACTTGACTATTTATTAGTGATTCTTGATTTACATTACCTATATAAGTCCAGGTTTCCTAAAGATATTTTCCTTCATCGTTGCCAGTGATGTCCAAGATAAACTTAGAAAGTACGTAATATGAATTTGAAAGTCACATTAGTACTTGCCCGGATTTGAACCCACGACCTCAAGCCCGAGAGGCTAGGTCTTAGCCACTGGGCCATCACGACATTTTTATTTGATGTTATCATCACTTGAACGATGATTTCAAAACTGACCTTTTCCTTATTAATATTAATAAGGTCAACTTTATTTACAAAACAGTTCGAAAATATAATGAAATACAACGCTTTTGTTTTATCTGTAGTTTATTTCGGGTTATTATCGTATGTTTTGGTAAAGTTTAGCATAGGGTACTATCAGATATCTTATACATTCCAAATAAATAATGGCAGGAGTGACATCAGAAGACATGTTGAAAGACTTTCAATGTATAGTATATATAACTAACAATTTATTAATAGTGCCACATATAGAATGAACTGGACCTAGTCGTTTAAAGGTTTGCTACTACGTGGTAAATTTTAATTAACTTAATAGTTTCAAACAAACAACAATTTGGGTTTATAATTATCGTACCCATGGTTAGTTAATGGGAAAACTCTGAACTTGCCTGCGTAACTTCACAGTAAAATTGTTTACTGGTTTGATTCGAATATTAATACAAATTGGGTAACTTCGTGATACATAAAACTCGTAAGCATGTAACTGAAAAACAATAGCCAATAGCTAACAAAAACAATAGCTTTTATCACGTAACTTTATGTGATAACTCACACAACGACATCGACTGTTGACAGCGTATTCTGATAAACAAAACGTCACTGACACAAAGTAAGTAAGCGGCGGCGCGCCGCAGACAGAGATGCCACTACGAAAAAAGCGTCATTTTGCACACACATATTGACATAGCGATTTTACAGGGAATATTGGGCAATATTGGACCAAACTCAGTCGCGGCTGTCATGATTGCTTTGCTATGCCCGTTTGTCACGTTATTCATACATTAAGTACTGTAACGAGGTTGCATTGGCTGGGATACCTTTATTAATTGTTCAGACCGAAGATACTTTTTTTTAATTCGTTCTTTTATTCATTTTTAAGTTATAAACGTCATTAAATTTTTCACGATGACAAGTTAGAAATTCAATATCCAGTTATATACGATGACGAAATTCGAAAGTCTCTGAAACTTGTCATAATAATATGGTTTAAGTTATCCAGCTCACATATATGTTTCATCCGACTGCACACCATAATTGTCTTCTTTTTTAAGTACATATTTTAGTTCGCTTCTTAAGCAGTCGGGTTTTTGATTATATTATCTTTTTTTCCACATTTATATTTTTGTTGAGCTTGGTGCCTTCCCATTTTTTTTTTGTTGAAATATCTTTGCGCCAGACTAGGAATTTCTCCTGTATCGTGGGTGCGTTAACAAACATATAAACTCACATACTCAAACACCCAGAGCCGGATCAACTATCTGTAGGTCATACAAGTATTTGTTTCGTGCAGGAATCGAACCCGCGACATGCAGCGCAGCAGTCACTCGCTCTACCACTGCGCCTTCCGTCCGCCATTTTAATGTTTTTAGTGGAATCATTATTACCCTATCGTTACGTCTTGTTACTCTCCAATCTTCGTCGTATGTGGCATCGTTATATTTAATGAATATTTGATGCTCTGTCTACCCTCTAAGGCATGTAAGCATGATATGATGTATGTTTATACAAATCGATGTATTTATGTTTGTAAGTTATAGAACCTACTCTTTTTTTAAATTCGGAATCAATATAGTAGCAACCCTAGTGAATCTGTCAAGTTTACGTGTCAATTTTCGAAACGGCGGGAGTGGCCCTTCTGTATACTTTCTATTTTGTGTCACTGATCAGAGTAGCTCTGTACAAGTGAACACTTGTTTCAAACAAAACGGTTTGTGTTCAGAACACAATTTAAATTTCGATGAGATCATCATCATGATTTCAGTCAAATGCCGTCCACTGCTGGACATAGGCCTCCCCCAAGTGTCCCTACACTTATCGGTCATATTCAAAGATGCGAGACATTAGTGTCTGAAAAACATTCCTAGGAATGTTGGTTTATTTGTAAAACATCACGAAGAGTTTAATCTTAATATTCCAAGGTGTAGTTAATTAATTATACGAGGTCTACATTCACATGAATGAAGAATGTGCGTTTTGACCATGTAACCAACCTTATTATGTAGACCTGCTGCTTTACTAACAGGCATCAGAAAAATAAATGTGGCGTTTCAAACATTAACTTATTATAATGGCCTCGTTTGTATGATATACGAAAACTTTTGGGCATTTTCAGCACTTTACTGCGTTTCTGCTAGACTTGTTAAAAAAACACATATATTTTTAGGTGATCCTTTCAGATTACCTACTGGGTCCCAGCTTTGTGGTTCAGAATATATGAGTGAGCAGTAATGGGGTACTTTGTTCTGTAATGGCTGTATTATATAGCTAAAACTTATTAGTTCTAGCTTAGTAAATTGTTGTGTGCAATACTGGGGAAATTGGATTTAACGATCTTGATACTGTTTATTTTTATTTATGTCTTTAGTATTAATGAATATGAAGTACCTATATTATAGTAGTCACAGCGGATCTTTATGTCCCTAAAGTTGGCTCTGCCAACCATTGAGCAAGAAGCAGTTTGTCATCGAGTATACTGCATAGAATTAGCGAGATAGGACGATGCGACATACGTAAGCGAGTGAAACTGACAGGTATACAATGCTATCTTCACCTTCAACATTGACACAAAAATAGCTACCGCGCAGGGTCTTGCAGCCAATTGAAAGACACAAAGATCCTATAAACAGTTTATAAAATACTGAAATAACTAAGAATACAAACATATACACTTTAACCAAAAAATACTCACTAAATAAAACACTAGTTAAATAAACTATGTTAAAAGTATAAATGTTTACGTATTTTTATGTTTTATTTTATTTGTTCAAATATGAATATAACGATAATTATAATGGTCACGGTAATCAGGATGGAGTTCAACAATGATTCAACTCACATTATTTCGGAACTAATTATGTTAATCCAGAAGTAATTAAATGTCACTGGTAAATACTGTAAGTACTTTGAAAGTTTATCAATGAGAACTATATCAACTGCGACCCGGAGCCGCTTCTGTTATATTGAGTTTGTGTTTGAGTTTCTACTGAGAGTGATTAATGACTGCACAACAACACACAGATCTTACAGCTAAGATATTCATTGTGAAATTATTTTGCACGAAGTTTTTGGTAAACATTGTGCTGAAAACATGAGAACTGAAAATATTGATGTTTTTTTTTAATTCAACATGATATTCTTAACGAACATACGCATAGCCTAGTAGAGTTATCTATCTACACTAGTAAAATTAACTCAAGCTTAGATAATTTCTCGCCACTAAAAACAACAAAATGTTATAGGATCTCAAACTGTTGTTACTTAAAATATTTCATTGCAATTAATCTTCTATCGCAAAAAATTAAATAAAACGCAATATTATGGAAGTTACAAATGAATGACTTTTTAGAAAAAAAAAATCTTCCCTTCTAGCTAAATATATATACCAATGTCAAATAATCCTTGCAACATTATTTTAGAACCGTAGCCCAGTAGAAATCGACAACGAAAAGCTTGATGTAGTTCTTCATTTTTAGTATGTTTTATGGAGCAGTTAGGATAGTGTTATTAGATTTACGACTTCCAAAAACTTGTGCTAACTGCAATTTTTACGGATACCTTGTTTTCATTTAAAACTTTTGGATTAACTTTCTTTTACAGTAAAGCAACAATGGAGAGTGGTTTTATAAAAATACCATATACTATTTCACGTTTGGTGCCAGAATAAAAACATTAATCAGGCAGACAAGTCGAAAAAACTCGCCAAAGAATATCGCAATTTAGTAGCGCCTGTTCTGCATAGATATTCTTGGATGATACTTGAAAAATATTTTTTTAATAAGTAAGTAGTAGAAGGTTATACGAAATACGTTCACATAAAAGGTACCTATTCTAGAATTGGTTATAATTTGATGTTAATTTTCTACAAACTCGTAATTAGTCCGGCTTCGACCCCTAATCGAAATGGTTATATTACTTATTATAAAATAATGTTGCCTTATAATTTCTGCTTTTGTGATACTGATATTTGAGGTCACGATTCGTATGCAAATAATTTTCTGTCAAGATGTTGTTATCTACCAAAAAATTAATCCATTAGAGGGCAAGCAAAAATGAATGGAAAATACACTGCAGGAAAAAAATACTCAACAGTTAGGTACAGGTGCAGAGTGAAATATTTTTTAAATAAATATTTTTATATTTCGGTTTGTATCTTTAATATTTTCTGAGCTACTGACCACTCTTCCTTCAGCAAGAGGTAAGAATCAGTCACACAAGAATGATTCAACACATTTATGTGTGTTCTAACAGTTCCAACGTTGCATTTTTCTTAAGTTTCCACTTATGGACTTAGCACTCCAGTTAGCAAATTACCACACTCTTGAACAATATGTTTTTATAATTTATTGTGTTTTGTTTCTTTCTCTTTTATTAATTTTCATCAATTTTCCGGCACTCTGCTGAGCTGCACGTCCGTATCTCATGACTTCACTGAGCTAATCAAATTGGTGCGTTTCGGTGCGAAACGTAATCAGAGAGGCGGTGAAAATTAGTCGGAAAGCAACGCAAACATTACGTGGTATTTAGGTCGTTCATTAGGTATATCAACGTGTTGGAGAGACGCAATGAACTCATCGCCTAGCAGAGTTCTAACAGATATATTATGGCTCCTTAGTTTTTTGGAGCCGGCAGTTTCATCTCATGTTTAATGTTCAGTATACGCACGAAATGTGCAGTAAATAAATAACAGCGTTTCTTGGGAGCCTGGTTACAAATTGTGATTAATTAATAAGGGAATTTTAGTGAAAATATCGATGCCTGTTGTATTCATATGTGTAAATCAAGTAAGGCGTAATATTGAACGTCACAGAGTGTTTATTATTTCTCCCAGAAATAATAAACACTCTGTGACGTTGAGTATTCTCGCTTGCAAATTTAAGAACAGCTGTAACAAAGACTTCATCCATAATCTTTGCATGTAATAGTTTCCTCAAATATGGAAACATGTAATTTTCCCCATAGACCAATTGGTCAAATTTCAATTGGTCCATAGACCACCGACGACCATAACGCAAAGTTCTCACAAATGGCTCACTTCTTCTGAACAAAGCCACTCCTTGTCACAAAAGACGCGCTGGTAGACACTATTAAGAACACTTTAAACACAATGAAAATGTAATTAAATGCGGTTCTTTACTTTGTACTAAATATAAAGTGCTAGGGGTTTTATTCTGTGTGAGCTTTGAATACAATTTTAAAGTAACGTTTAAAGTAACTTTTAAAATATTTCATAATCGTAATTTTTTACTTTCTCTATTTCAATTTAATGGTCTTCAACTTATCTAATTGGAAGCTAGAATTAATTTCATAAATTAGAGTGAATTTGCCCGTGAATTTCAGTTACTTCATTTAGTTATAAACAAAATAACTGGCTTTATTTAGCAGTTTATAAAGTAAGTCATTCAACGTCAGTTTCTCCGTGATGATGATGATTACTGCATCAAAGCGTTCCAAGACAGGCACGACCTTCAGAAATGAAGACAACGAGTACGAAGAAGATAGGTTGTCGATATAGGATTTCACATTTCATCCTCGATAAAAATCTCTTCAGGTGTTGATGACTAAACAAACAAAACCGAATTGAACAAAATTAATATTGGCTAATATTGTGAATTAGCGTTGGAATCGTCTATGGCTGATGGCTTGTGTTTTCATAAGCTCGATTTTGAAACTCTGTGAGTAACATTCAAATTCTGGAGTTGACACAGGGTTTAAAGCTTCTGTTATCAATGTATCAAAGTATCGAGGGTCGTCCAACTTTATTTGCGGCGTTTTATTAATTCAGTATTCATTTTGTGGCAGACACAGGTAATAAAACCACCTAAATAAGAAGTGGATGATTATAGTGGACTTTATTTAAATAGAATATGCACAAGGTACATTAATAAAATAGCTATACTGTTACACTGGCAGGTTGAGAATGATGACTGACAAGTTCGTTCCTATGAACGGAGAGAGTGAAATTAATATGATTGTATGCTTCAAACACATTTGTATAGTATATGTTAATTACTAAATGACATATTCGGAGCTATATACTACCTCTATAAGAAAAGTAAACATACTTCAACTTACCGCCAAAATATACCTTAATTTTCCTTGATGCTCTCTGTGGTTTTAAGGTGCAACTACTTTATTGCCAAAGTTCCATGCAACAGTTTCTCTTTATCTTAAGTATCACGTACTCTGTTGCAGGTGTGCCGTCACGCGGTCATGGATATAAGCACTCGAGACCACATTATTACATTGTTCAGTTATGTCCTCGACCTATAAAGCATTTTATAGTAACTTTCAGAGACATCCAGTTTAAACAGAAAAGATTTTGCGAATTTTAAATTGAATTCGGGTGTTTCTTTTTGCTGCTATAGTGATAAAGTTTCACATTTTAGCGATCATCACGTTGTGTTTACATTTCAGTTTCAAACTTTTTCCGATTCAATTTTCTTCATGATCATGTGAACTTTAGTTCTATCATGTGTACGCCTCTTAAACTATTTACGATAGCTACTTAATCAAAATTCCATATCTACCACGGATTGCGGTTCGTTCATCATCATCATCATTTGAGCCGAAAGACGTCCATTGCTGGACTTAGGCCTCCCCCAAGCGTCGCCACACTAATCGGTCCTGTGCGTTTCGCACCGGATGCCCGCAGCCTTGATCAGGTCGTCGCTCCACCTAGAGGGAGGCCTTACAACGCTGCGTCTTCCGGTACGCAGTCGCCATTCTAGAACTTTTTGACCCCAACGGCCATATTTTCAGCGAGCAATGTGCCCTGCCCACTGCCGCTTAAGTTTGGCAATTCTTCGGACTATATCGGTAACCTTGGTTCTCTTGCGGAAGTCTTCAGGAAACTCCGAGCATAGCCCTCTCCATTGCTCTTTAGGTGACTTTAAGCTTTCTGATGAAGCCCATTGTGAGCGACCACGTCTCTGTCCCGTAAGTTATCACTGGCAACTCACACTGGTCATAGATTTTCGTTTTGAGATACTGTGCTAAGTTGGACGAGAAGATACCTAAATATAGATAGATAAATATTTGTATGACCTATAGATAGTTAGATGACGTCATTGAGCATTTCACTGAGGCTCTAAATGGTCTCAGCCATGACCACTATGTCGTCGGCAAACCGAAAGTGAGTAATGTACTCGCCAATGACGTTGATGCCTAGCCCCCCCCAGTCCGGAAACTTGAAGACATCCTCCAGTGCAGCAGAGAACAGTTTCGAAGATACGACGTCTGCCTGTCTTACACTTCGCTGCAGAAGGATAGGTTCCGAAGTCTGATCCTGAAGTCAGACTGACATGGTGGCGTTTTTGTACAAACACTTCTGCACCTCAATGTAACGGTAGTCGACTTGGCACCGTTGGAGAGACTGCAGTACATCCCATGTCTCAATCAAATCGAAGGCTTTTTCGTTGTTCACAAACGCTATACTATGAGGTAGGTTATACTCTTCGATTTTCTATAACGTAACGTATAACCTGCCGTAGCGTATTTTTGTGGTCTACGGTGCCTTTCTGGTAAACCTGCTTGTTCGGGAGGCTGGAAAACGTCAATTCTGCGCGCTAGACGATTCGTGATGACTCTTGAAAACAACTTGTAAACATGGCTAAGAATTGAGATGGGCCTATAATTCTTCCATCGGGCAGTGTCGCCATTCTTGAAGAAGAGTACCACCTCACCCCTGCACCATGCCTGTTGCGTTTTCCCTTCGAGTATAACGGAATCAAACAGCTTCTGTAGAGCTTTAAGTACAGGTTTTCCACTCACCTTCATGAGTTTGGCCGTAATTCCGTCTTCAACCGGCGCCTTGTTGTTTTTAAGTAGTTTTAGAGCCATTATAATCACGTAGAGGCTGACATCCGCGATGTCTTCGGTGTAGTGTCGGGTGTAATCTAGCTCTTGGCTCGTTTGCTAGATTCGCTACGGGTTTGTTGTTTGACGTATACAACTGCCCATAAAACCCCTCGATCTCCCTCAGCAGCTCCGGTTTGGCGGATACGATCCTCCCATCGTTGGTCTTCAATTTCGTGAGTTGGCTCCGCCCAATAACCAGATCTCTTGTAAACACTTAAGAGCCCCTGTTCCACTCAATCGCGTCTTTAATACACCCAGTATTAAAGCGGCGGAGATCGCTTTTCAAGCGGCCCAATAGACAGAACTCGAAGTGTTCTGTCTATTGGGCCACCGATAGTTCTACGCATCGTCTGAAGACTGCAGGATCATTTCACGCCTCTCCTTCATGAGCTCGAAAAAAGGATCGGATAGTTTCTTGTTCTTATTGGCACGTAGGTTCTTGAAAAACTTAGACCCGACCGTATGGACAGTTTCCACGAACCCGTCGTTGTAATCGTCCACGGAGACTTTGGCACTCGCACCGATTTGGAGTTTGAGCTGAAAGCTTTCGGGGTTTTGAATCTGAATCTGTGTTGGACGGAGCGTAGATTTCATCAATCGAGATCTTTTCATCTTTCTTTTTAAATTCAATGTGCCTCTTACTATGCGGTGATCACTTCCTGTTTTTGCCGCATTGATCACAGATACATCATTGAACATTTGCTTCTTCGTCGATAAGATGAAGTCTATCGCATTTTTCGTTGCATCATCGGGGCTTTGCCAGGTCCACCTTCTGTGCTCACGCTCTTTGAAGAAGGAGTTCATCATATAGAGGCCCTCCTTCTCCATAAAACTGGCCAGTAGGTGACCCCGGTGGTTCCGTCGTCCAAATCCAAATTGCCCCACTAGCAGCTCATTATCGTCTCATTTACCCAGTTTCACATTGAAGTCCCCCATGACCTGTAGTGAGTTTTATGACCATGCATGGATCTGGAGATGTTGCCATGTACAGTCGTCAGTTTTTAGCCGGGTCCACTCCGGGGATTCTTCGCACCCCTTGCCGCGAAATCGCCTTGACCGCTACCGTAGCCGAGGGGAGACGGGCTGCCGGGCATTAGGGGCCATTTCATGGTTGCACTATTCATCGGATTGGGGGGGTTTGCCATAATCGCCACGCTTGGCAGGCGGGTTGCCGATCACAGTATGTTATGAATTGCACAGAGAACGCTGTTGCCCATTCTCTGGTGTGTCCCTTAGTCGTCTCTTACTACACTCACGGGCAGATATTGCGGTTCGTTACATGAACATAATTTGCAAACTTGTATTGTTATTTTTGGTAAGAAGTTCAATGGTTCTATTGAGAAATAACAAATAAGTCCCAACAAACTTACATCCGTGGATAAACTTTAAAGTATTTGCTAAATTGGTTTAGTACACTAGTACTAAACCGATTTAGTACTAGTGTACTAAATCGGTTAGTCGGTATTTGCTAAATTGGTTTAGTACACTAGTACTAAACCGATTTAGCAAATACTTTACTTTAGCTGTACTAACAGCTAATAACCGTGATGCTTTACTGCTGGTTTCTGTAGAAAACACAATCTATCTAAACAAGTGAAGTAAAACAAAGAGTTATAAAAGTAGGAATTAAAACCTGTTTCATTTTTGATTTTGTATTAATATTTCTGTCGCCTCAAAGTTTTCTATTCCATTTAGGTAAACGGGTACTTCCCGGCAAAATTTCTAAATCCCGCAGCCGACCGACTCAAAAGACTCAGCAGACCCTTTTGTAAGATCTGAATATAAAATATTACTTAATAAAACATACATTGAATACATATCATCCAATTTGTCTGATAGTATAAGTTTTTTACGCGCGCCATTCACGGTATTTATGTGAAATTTGTCACACCTGTCACTTGTTATTTATGGCATCATTAATTTTATATAGTCTACTAGCTTTTGCCCGCGACTTCGTTCGCGTGGAATAGTGACTTCCGGCAGATTTTTGGTTTTACCCACATAGTTCCCGATCTCGCGGGATCTCTTCAAAAATGAAATGTGGAAGATATTCTAGGGAACTCTTCAAAAATCAACATAATGAGCTCTGCATTTGAATTGAAGATATGTATACTCACTTAGGGCATTAAAGCCGTTATTGCCGATCGAAAAAGGCGAAAATGTTATTTTTCCCTTATTTTCAAAATATTATTTTGATTTGCTATTTTAAATTTACTGGAAAATCCAGGCATAACAACCTCATGATCTACCCCAAATGACGTCATTTGGAAACAGCTATTATATTTCCTTATACTGTTCAAAAAGAGTCGTGACTCATTACTATCGCATAAAAGGAATGTTTTCAGGGGTTCTTCTGGAATACAGAGTGATGGAAGTGAATCTTTACCTCCAGAACAGCACATACCCGGAGTTTACTCTTAACATTTTAGTGCCATACAATATATGCACTTTTTAGCCATCCGTCCTAAGAGCACTAATCGATGGTTCATGTAATCGATTAAAGGGTCGTAATCAAAAGCAGCATCATGAAATACCTCCCGCGTATTACGTGTAAATATATTTCGTCTTTGTGCTTGCCGTGCAGCTAATAGAGCACGTCGTCTATGAGATTCTTCATGTGACTCTGCAGAAATCAGAGACGCATGACGTTCAGCATCCAAAAGGCGACGTACTCGATATAAATAGATCAAACATCTACAGTTTCGGAAGCTCTTTGAGTTGCATGACGCCTGGCGTCTAAGAGCCGTCGCTCCTGCCTCACCTCCTCAGTCTCAGCAGCTCTTTGAGCAGCGTGACGTTCGGTGTCTAAGAGCCGGCGCTCCCGAGCCATCTCTTCTGTGTCAGCAGCTCTTTGAGTTGCATGACGCCCAGCGTCTAAGAGCCGGCGCTCCCGAGCCATCTCTTCTGTCTCAGCAGCTCTTTGAGTTGCATGACGCCCAGCATCTAAGAGCCGGCGCTCCCGAGCCATCTCTTCTGTCTCAGCAGCTCTTTGAGTTGCATGACGCCCAGCATCTAAGAGCCGGCGCTCCCGAGCCATCTTTTCTGTCTCAGCAGCTCTTTGAGTTGCATGACGCCCAGCATCTAAGAGCCGGCGCTCCCGAGCCATCTCTTCTGTCTCAGCAGCTCTTTGAGTTGCATGACGCCCAGCATCTAAGAGCCGGCGCTCCCGAGCCATCTCTTCTGTCTCAGCAGCTCTTTGAGTTGCATGATGCCCAGCATCTAAGAGCCGTCGCTCCCAAGCCATCTCTTCTGTCTCAGCAGCTCTTTGAGCAGCATGACGTTCGGTGTCTAACAGCCGGCGCTCCCGAGTCATGTCAGCGGTCTCAGCAGCTCTTTGAGTTGCATGACGGCCGGCATCTAAGAGCCGGCGCTCCCGAGCCATCTCTTCGGTTTCAGCAGCTCTTTGAGTAGCGTGACGCTCAGCGTCTAAGAGCCGTCGCTCCTGCCTCACCTCTTCAGTCTCAACAGCTCTTTAAGCAGCGTGACGCTCGGCGTCTAAAGTTAAACGGGCTTGATTCTGTTCTTGAGACTCTTGACTTCTTGCAACTCTTTTAGCTCGAGCTCCGCTGGAACTACGTGCTAAATTGGACTTGCGTTTTCTCGTCATTGAAAAAAGTGGTTTAAAAAAGAACTTAAACTAAAGAAATATTACAATCTTTCCGAACTTAAATTGAAAACTAACTGAAAACAAAAGAATTTAAAAAAAATACGTATTACGAACTTGATAACGTGTAACGATCGACACCATTGCGCGATCACCAACTCGACATATAGTACTAATAGAATTATCTATACTCCGTTAGAGCATTTTCTTTGTACTAAAAGTTGTATTATATTATATTTTCATACCTTTTTACTATTTATTTACATTTTTCCGATGAATTTTCAGTACTGAATTGATGCCGACTCTTGACCAATAGATGGCTCTGTATGTCCGGAATAAATTTTATTTTATATTTAATTTTTTATAATAAAAACTATTCTATGTCCATTCTCAAGTTCCAAACTATGTCTGTACCAAATTTCACACAAATCGGTTCAGTAGTTTAGGCGTGAAGCAAAGACAGACAGACAGACAGACAGACAGACAGACAGAAAGACAGACAGACAGAGTTACTTTCGCATTTATAATATTAGTTTGGATTATAATTTGAACCATAATTAGGGGATATAAGGTCAAAATTGATATGTGGGCCTTCACCTGATTTATTATGACCAAGGATAGTTTGTAGCTAACTATATAACCAAATAAAATAAGTAAGTAAAGTAAATAATATTAATAATCAATTAAAAAATTAAGCATAAGTTATTATGTTCACAGTGAATATTGTGTAAATTTATCCACCTAACACAAACTAGAAACACAGACAAGACAAGCAGACAAGACAAACAGATAATAATTATAATACAAGCATACAGATGCCTCATCTCATAGACAGAAACAGTTCCGCCGTAACTTGCGTTTTTCGACGGACTAACTGACTATTTTACGTAGTACATCGAACACGGTGGGTATTACTTATTAAATTATTCGTTCAAATGATCTTTGAAATGAGAATTAAGAGCCCAATATACCATAAACATATGCTGAGGAGAGTTGATTCAACAATAACATAAAACAAATATGATCAATTCTAGAAAATCTTTATTTTACACAAAATTTAATAAGAAATCGATGCATATCACGCCATCTAGTGAAATTTATTTGGATTAAATTTACATTCCTAGCTTTGGGACCCCGAGTTTTCGTTTAGCATGGTACCAGAATTAAACTACCTATCGAAGTAAAATCACAAAATGTCTTTTTAACATGATTTTCATTGTTGAAGTTGACAGCACAAAAGCACGTGCGTTTACGTTATTATAGTATTTGAGTTTGAGTTTTATCATAAAGCTCTTCGAGAAAGTTAAAATTTACTTTGACGTTGCTATTGTAATAACATAATGACTTTTTAATGTTATTGTATCATACTCTTGTAAAAAGAAATTCATTTCTCTAGGTGTTTCGTAAAAGTTTTAAACAGAAGTGAATTTCTTACTTTTTCAACTTCTTAAAGAAATACTACGATACAGAAGCTTTTTTTTTCAGTGATGTTATGATAAGTACTTTCATGCTAACACCAAAAGGCATAATCTATTAAAAAGATTAAATTCTTCATGAATTAATAAGATATGATAATTATCGAAATTTTGTTAGTCAAATTGTAATGATTTAGCAAAACAATAATTAATGTTTTAGCTCGAAATAACAGTTGCAGTGTCTTGTGTGCCAACAATGAGTATTAAATAATTAAATAACTATCACTAACGTTAATGTGCAAATATTAAAAGCTGTATTCATTACTCAAATTAATATGGTTGCTCGTTGGAGGCGCTCACAGCAGATCATAGATTAATCTCATGCAATGTTCGTCGTAATTGGTAATTACAGCATGAATTTTGGAAGCTCTCGGGCTTCAAGGGATTTTGTTTATAATTAGGTAAATCCTTGTTAATCCGCGTATGATGATTTTTTATATTAGTAGATAAACAACATAAAATCACGTGATTGTACGCACTAACTACCTTGAAACCACTTTGGTATAAGCGTCAGATTCAGTTTAATGAACAACACAGAAGCGTTGCCTGATTACATCGATGAAACCGTTTCCAGCAGATGTTGTAAGGCTCTACAGACATTAATATGCAGTAGTAATCACGATTTATTAATAACTTAATTAAAATCTTAACGCCGTTCTTTAGCAGCTTAGCAAATACATATTATTGTATATAAAAGCAAACGGTTTCATATGATATAGAGTGGCGTCAATAAAAACGCGCAAACATTTCAGCAAACATTCATGTTGTAAAATGAAGGTTAATATTACCACTAGCTCGTCCGTCAATCTCGTTACCAACAGAATACACAAACGAACTTCTTTTTACAGAAAAATAGCAAGTTCCCAAGATGCGTAGAAGTCGATATAAGAGTATTAAGTATTGATGCTTGAATTGAAGCTCGGAGCACCAATCGACGATTTGTGAACGAAACTGCCAGTAATAAATATTTACGAGGTTTCTTAATAGGATCTGAATATTCAGCAGGTTGCCCTGTCATCTTGTGAATCTGATCTTCATCTGTACGTATATATTATAATGTTTTTTAAACGACGTGTGCGTCTTCTTGAGTTTGGGGTCTTTTCTCAAACATGACATTACTAAGTTATTATGATCCGGGTCAATGCCTCTACCCATACAGCCATATAAAAAAACATTTTTTTTAAAAGCGGGTTCATACATTTACTACACAACGTAGTTTTTTCTTTTGTATGATATAAAAACCACAGCGCAGTAACCTTTCTGCCGGATGCTCATTGTGGTACGTCCCGTCGTGTGACGTCATCCGCCACATTCACTAACTCGAGCTATATTTTTCCATGTGATAATGTTAAATAAGCGGATTCTTTTCCATTCAGAGCCTTGAAAAAGTCAACGTATTTTACCAGGAATAGCAAAAAGAACGTTTTCTATAGAGTTTATAAAAATGTATTCCGAGTAAGTTTCGCATGTACGGGTTTACAGAAACAAAGGTGACCATTATGGACTAGAGAAATCACGCGGACGTGATCCACTCAATGTTTTATTGAAACTCTCGACAACTTCAGAGAACAGAGCAAATGGTAGCTTAAAGTCCACAATATTAGGGTAAAACAAGGATAGTTGCAACGATTGTTATTAGTCTAGTTTCAGGCATGAATCACAAGTTATTTTATTAATCTATCGAAATACTCACCAACTACCACTAAGTTGACCTTATCTCGTGTCTCTGTGCGATTGCTTGGGAAGGCAAAATGCGATCAAAGTTTTTGCGGGATAGATGTCTTGTTTCTCGGAGGGACATCTACCCTAAACGTAATTGTATTCGAAATCGTAGATGTCCCAAAATATTAAGGTCCGCAAGAAACGCCAATACTCTGCAAATATTAAAGATAGTGTGTTTTACTTTTTATAATTTGTAGATATAAAAAACTTTTTTACAAAAAATACAACCGACTTCAAAATAAAAACACTACAAACTGAAAAGTAACTTCAATTTTAGTAATTTATTTTGAAGTCGGTTTTATTTTTTGATATATTTTTTTTTTCATTTTTACTTTTTAGTTGTGTTACATAATGGACTAATTCTCCAAAGTGAAGTGAGAAAAGATTAACACAGAAACATGCAACTTAAACAAAAACGGTGGAATTAGAGTATAACAGGGTGAACTGTTCACACCTGCGTACCCCTTTAGAGCGTGCTAGTGTGATGTTATGTTATGAAATGATGTAAACAATAAACAGACATCCGATTGCAGCTATCCCGAGTGATTTGCCGTCATTTATTGAAGAGTTCTGATGCATATCTCCGAAGTTCTTCATTAGATCTTGATGAAATTTTAACGGGACCACATGACAAGCATCAGCTAAACAAAAGATTCATTGAAATCGGTCCACCCAACGAAAAGTTATGAGGAAAACACATACAAAAAAAAATACACCCGAATTCATAATTTCCTCTTTTTTGCGAAGTCGGTTTTACGAATAAAGTATTTTGTTATTTGTACTAAATGATATAGAGTGATATCAAAAGCGTAGCATATATCCGGCTTTTATCCCACACAATTTTAAAGTTTGTGTGCAGGTATGGAGAGATTAGACAGTAGATACCTCATTGCGGAAATCGATAATCGTATCGACGCTAAAACTTGCAAATAAGTATTGTTATTTCATTTTAAAGCCCATGTTAAATACATTCTAGATTCTAGAATGTATTTCTAAATTCTATTCTAGAATCTAGAACAAACTAAAATCCCCATGTCATGTTTGTAAAGTTATTGCTGTGTATACATCTAGTACAAAATCCTCTAGAGATGGCCTTACATTTCCGTGTGTTTCAGTGATCACTTTATATCTCAGGGGATGTGAACACGACGAAAAGGAGATCTTTTTTTCTGTAGGTACGGCACGAAGAACAGAACGAATTTTATTCAAACAATGCTAATGTATTTTACTACATTTTTACTGTAAACAGTTTTGATTGTACTGAAAGACAAGGCAGATGTACTTTCATTTATTTATAGAGCTTGATGACACCAAAACTTCAGAAAACTAACGGTTATACCTGTACGACAGGTATGTAAGTAAGTATAGAGTATTGTTCAGTAGGTACCTTCTTAAATCCACATTGACTTCTCTACGAGGGAAAAGCACAGATTAATATTATTAGACCCACGAGAAAAGAATGAAAATTATATGAAGTACCATTTTAAACGCTGTTGATTTCAAAAAGCGTAAAGTGTTTAACTACAACCACAGCTTTTATCATAAATTCAACCATGGATTTCTGAAATAACTAGATGATTCAATTTGCTCATCATCTCGATTTATGTTGAAGATGCAATTCGAGGGGAATCGTATATTTTTATTGATTGTGGAGAAATGGTTTCCGCAATCAATTTTGTTTGCCTGTGAAGAGGACTATATTGTGCTTAATTCTGACCCCATTAGACACCCATTACTTTTTATTTTCAAAAAGATATAATAATCTATTAAGTAACACAATTATTGAGTATTTCATACAACTAAATTAACTGTATTGTACTAATATAGTTTATTTTGCTCCTGCTTTAGTTATCCCTTCCTATCAACCTCTTCACAAACTTGGCACCCTCGCCACAAAGCATAAAACACCTACGTTGACTGTTTGTGAACAAACTGTTTACCTTCGTGAATGGACCATTGATTTGTAAACGTTCGGCAGTCCCGCGAGACTAACCTTCTAGCAGTTTTTTGTAGTGAGAGACGTGTAGGAAACAAAAAAATCGCAATCAAACTGCAGAACAATACGGATTTAATACAAAGCAAATGCTTTGTTGTGTGAATAAATCCGTATCACACACACCTATTGACGGTATTTATTTATTTATTTAAAACTTCATGCAACATACAGATACATAGGCGGACTTAATGCCTGAGGCATTCTCTACCAGTCAACCAAGGGTGGTGGAGAGATAACATGGCAGGTGCATAAAAATTGAGAAATTAAATTGAATAACAATATATATATATATATTGTAGTTAAAATAAACATACATATATATTTACTATAATAAATACCTTTATATATATACATATATAAATTAATAGAAAGGAGATTGAGACGACTCTGCTAATGGTTCAGAAAATAATGTCGCAGCTTCCGCTTAAATGCATATTGACTGGTGGCCGTCCTGATATCGAGAGGAAGCGCATTCCAGAGAAGAATGGACTGAATATGAAAAGAAGAATGAATAAAATCAGAAGTATGAGAAGGACAAAGCAAGAGAAGATTGTTAGACGAACGCAGATTCCTAGCGTGTGAAGTACACAGATACTGAAAGTGAGAGATGAGATAAGAAGGAGGGGTGGGAGAGTTGAGTAGAGAGAAGAGCGTGGTCAAAGCGCGTAAATTTCGCCTCTGCCGAATGGGCATCCATTTGAGCTGAGATCTACAGTTCGACACATGGTCATATTTCCTCAGGTTGAATATGAACCTGATGCAGTTGTTTAGGAGCCTATCAAGCTTATCCAGGAATACCGCGTTCAGGTCAAAGTAGCACACATCACCATAGTCGATTATAGGGAAGATTAAAGTCTGCACAAGCATAGCCTTCGTTTTTGCAGGCAGAAAGTTTCTCAGACGATACAGGCAACGCAAGGTCCCGTTGACTCTTTGACTGATACTTGAAACCTGACTTTGCCATCCCAGCGTCGAGTCAAGATGTAGACCGAGATCTTTTACACTAGGGCTGATGGGGATAACGGTACCATTAAAAATAATAGGAGGAAGAGAGCTAATCCCCACCCGACCCATCATGCGAGAGCTCCCGATCACAATGGCCTGACATTTTGAGGGGTTTACAGACACCCCAAATCTATCAGACCAGTTCTTGACAGCGACTAAGTCCCGGTTCACATCGCCTATAGCGTCCGACAAACCCTCCACCCGCGCAGATGCATACAGTTGAAGGTCATCGGCATAAAGATGATACGAACACCGAAGACAGTGAGTTATAAAATTTATGAAGATGGAGAATAACAATGGAGAAAGAATACCGCCTTGCGGAACACCAGCAGCTAGGTCACACCAACTCGATGAACTCTCGTCAACGCGAACCGACTGCTGACGTCCCCGAAGATAGGAAGAGAACCATTCCAGGGCCTCGGAAGAAACCATAAGATGTGAAAGGATAGAAAGGAGAATATCATGACTGACGGCATTAAAGGCATTGGAGAAATCAATCAAAACCAAAACAGTAACTTTGGTATCCTCCATCGCTTCTCTAATGTCGCCAGTCACTTTGAGGAGAGCAGAGGCAGTGCTGTGCCCCGACCTGAATCCAGACTGGAATGAGCTAACAAGGTTATTCCGATGAACAAACCCTGAAAGCTGCTTGTGGGCACAGGCTTCCAGCACTTTGGATAGAAAAGGAAGGATAGAAATTGGTCGAAAATGGTTAGGTAGGGAGGGATTGGAGATTTTAGGAAGTGGACGAACATAGGCCATACGCCACAAGGATGGGAATTGTGCGGTATCAAGTGAAAAATTGATTATGTGGGTAATTGGGGGAAGAAGATAGTCGAGGATTAGGGTGACCATATAACGACTGATGCCATCAAAACCCATGGCTTTGGATTTAATGGATAGGATAATTTTTCTGATTTCATCCAAGGTGACTGGAGAAAAGTGGAACTGTTCTATAATAGGACCGGGTAGGCCAATAATATAATCAACCGTCTGAGATAACATATGGGAGCCCAAATGGCAGGTTGTAGTAAAGTGACGGTTGATATCGTCCAAACCAATTGTCTTAGGAAAATCCTCATGACGTGACCTACCGATACCAAGAGTTCCAAGGAATTTCCAGATATCAGCCGGAGAAGAAGAAGATATGTTTTCGAGAATATGGCGGCGTTTGGCATTGCGTATCACCTGATTACACCGATTTCTTGCATTTTTGAACAGGTTCCTGTTTTCAACACTGCGATCCTTTTTAAATTTTCTAAAGGCCCGATCCCTGCGCCTCATCGCCATACGAACCCCTGTCGTCATCCAAGGAGCAGGTGGACGCCTGAGTTTAACCCTCTTGACAGGAGCGTGTCTGTCGTAGAGTGCAAGGACCGTTCGATTAAACAAACCCAGCTTATCGTCTACAGTCGTTGCCGCAGCCAGGTTGTCCCAGTCCAATTCAGACGCATCCTGACGCAGTTTTACAATATCCATGCGGGCAAAACAACGCATGTGCAGAACTTTAGGGGGGACTTTGGGTGGTTTTAGGGTATAAGAGAGGAATATGAGGTCGTGATTGGAAAAGCCAGGCGCAGGACACCGACCATGAGAGGAAACAAGGGGGGGAGTGGACGTGAGGATTAAGTCTAGCCAAGTATCATCACCTGAGACATTGAGGTGAGTAGGTTGCAGAGGAAGGACATGGAGACTTACGGACTCGACGATATGAAGGAGTTTACGGGAACGAGGGGCTGGACGAGACAGGTCAGTGTTGAAATCTCCCATGATTATACAATGTGCATACTCTGACCCTACAGATTCAAGCGCCAATTCCAAGTTGGAAAAGTAATCAACGGCGGGCGGACAGTAGACAACTCCAAGTAAGGTCTTGACTCCTTTGACGTAAACCTCAAGAAAATAACTAAACGCAATTTTCGAACACAGCATGGAACGTCACAATGACATTACAAATTGACAGTTATGACACAACTGACAGATCACAATCTGACAATGACATTTACTCCCAGTTCTACAGTGACGGAACACAAAACAAAGTAAACAAACATTATTTTTGACAATATAAGCAAAATACTGTACAAATACCACCAAACTGATAACGATTTACTTTTAAATAAACACATAGTAAGCAGGTACTCGTACACGATAAAAGTTGCGTAAACTAGGTGAAATAAGCCGTTCCAAGTATTGTGTTCAAAGTTAATAAATATGTCTTGCAAACACTTAGCCACTGCGCACTACACCGCTGTTGCCCGGAGCACCAGACGAATCCCCAGCTCTCCTAGGGTACTGAGTCAACAGTGGATTTAGCTCCTCCACCGCAGTTATCTTGTGCCGTGTTCCATCGGGGGTTCGAACGACAATAATACCGTCTTGAGTCCAGCAAGCCCGCATTCCAAAATGCAAGCGCGCTTTACTGAACACGGCCTGCCTAACTTTGGTTAGGAACTCCTTAACCGTGACCGTGGAGCCCTTCAATGCTGATTTCGCCTTCCACACAGCAGATCTGTGGTCAACATTAGTAAACCTTACCAGTATAGGCCGACTGCGTGTGGGCCCCCAGCTGGATGCCCCAAGTCTATGGCACCCCTTGATGGACGAAGCAGTAATGTTAGGCAGGGCCAGCTTGTTGTTAATGAGGCTCAGCACCAGAGCCCGGCAATCTTCCTTATCAGCCTCAGCAATACCGGTGAAGATGAGCGCTTTCCTACGTGAACGTGTCTCCAATGCATCCACTGCACTGGAGCACTCGGTGATCTGTTTCCGCAAAAGTCCCAGCATAGCGAACATCAATTCCTTGAATGTACGAAGCTCCTCTCGGACCTTTGCTACGGTATCCTTTGCAGGTCCTGCACACTGGAGCTGCGCCTCAAGCTCATTCATCTTTCTCAGGAAACATTCCTCCAGGTTCTTCTGGGCCGACTGGATATCATCTAGCTGAGACATGCTGAAGTGCAGCTCAACAAATTTGCTTTGACAGTTGATAGTATTGGTGACAACTGGCAGGTGGTGTACTTTAACTGCTATATTACATAGATTGTTTCACCAATATATGTGCAGCTGTTTAGGTAGTTTATGTAACTGGTTGAATTAAAAAAACTTAAAAAATATACTCATTTATATTTTAAAATAAATTTACTAAAACCGATGAATAAAAAACGCGTCTTAACTTTTTTTACACCTACCGCCGAAAAAAGGTATAATTTTTCATTTCAATCATAAATTTCACAATCCGCATTGATATTTCAATATTTTCAGGAAATGGCGCGCCTGAATTGAACAAATAAAATTCAGGAAATGTTTTAGCTTCGAAGCTCCAGTCGTATTTTAGAAGAGTTTTGCTGTTTGGCGTAGCTTAGTTTAAGGGCCTCACTCTCGTTATGTGCCGTAAAACGGTTTCGTACTTTCTAACTTATACTTTTGCTTTAAAAATATAATTACAACTCGATATTTTTTGCTACTTTTATCTACTCCTCCAAAACGACTTGGATGTTTCTAAATATTTTTACATAGAAGTATGGACGGTTAGAATTTCTTCTTAACTGAAATAGCTTATGTAAATCAAAAATATTTTGATAACAAAACTGTCTAAAAGGAGGTCCAATATTGATCAATATGAATTATTCTGACTTTAGTGGGCGCAGGGACAGTACGGCACGGCGTTAGCATTTGGGAATATATACACACTAGCTTTTGCCCGCGACTTCGTTCGCGTGGAATAGTGACTTCCGGCAGATTTTTGGTTTTACCCACATAGTTCCCGATCTCGCGGGATCTCTTCAAAAATGAAATGTGGAAGATATTCTAGGGAACTCTTCAAAAATCAACATAATGAGCTCTGCATTTGAATTGAAGATATGTATACTCACTTAGGGCATTAAAGCCGTTATTGCCGATCGAAAAAGGCGAAAATGTTATTTTTCCCTTATTTTCAAAATATTATTTTGATTTGCTATTTTAAATTTACTGGAAAATCCAGGCATAACAACCTCATGATCTACCCCAAATGACGTCATTTGGAAACAGCTATTATATTTCCTTATACTGTTCAAAAAGAGTCGTGACTCATTACTATCGCATAAAAGGAATGTTTTCAGGGGTTCTTCTGGAATACAGAGTGATGGAAGTGAATCTTTACCTCCAGAACAGCACATACCCGGAGTTTACTCTTAACATTTTAGTGCCATACAATATATGCACTTTTTAGCCATCCGTCCTAAGAGCACTAATCGATGGTTCATGTAATCGATTAAAGGGTCGTAATCAAAAGCAGCATCATGAAATACCTCCCGCGTATTACGTGTAAATATATTTCGTCTTTGTGCTTGCCGTGCAGCTAATAGAGCACGTCGTCTATGAGATTCTTCATGTGACTCTGCAGAAATCAGAGACGCATGACGTTCAGCATCCAAAAGGCGACGTACTCGATATAAATAGATCAAACATCTACAGTTTCGGAAGCTCTTTGAGTTGCATGACGCCTGGCGTCTAAGAGCCGTCGCTCCTGCCTCACCTCCTCAGTCTCAGCAGCTCTTTGAGCAGCGTGACGTTCGGTGTCTAAGAGCCGGCGCTCCCGAGCCATCTCTTCTGTGTCAGCAGCTCTTTGAGTTGCATGACGCCCAGCGTCTAAGAGCCGGCGCTCCCGAGCCATCTCTTCTGTCTCAGCAGCTCTTTGAGTTGCATGACGCCCAGCATCTAAGAGCCGGCGCTCCCGAGCCATCTCTTCTGTCTCAGCAGCTCTTTGAGTTGCATGACGCCCAGCATCTAAGAGCCGGCGCTCCCGAGCCATCTTTTCTGTCTCAGCAGCTCTTTGAGTTGCATGACGCCCAGCATCTAAGAGCCGGCGCTCCCGAGCCATCTCTTCTGTCTCAGCAGCTCTTTGAGTTGCATGACGCCCAGCATCTAAGAGCCGGCGCTCCCGAGCCATCTCTTCTGTCTCAGCAGCTCTTTGAGTTGCATGATGCCCAGCATCTAAGAGCCGTCGCTCCCAAGCCATCTCTTCTGTCTCAGCAGCTCTTTGAGCAGCATGACGTTCGGTGTCTAACAGCCGGCGCTCCCGAGTCATGTCAGCGGTCTCAGCAGCTCTTTGAGTTGCATGACGGCCGGCATCTAAGAGCCGGCGCTCCCGAGCCATCTCTTCGGTTTCAGCAGCTCTTTGAGTAGCGTGACGCTCAGCGTCTAAGAGCCGTCGCTCCTGCCTCACCTCTTCAGTCTCAACAGCTCTTTAAGCAGCGTGACGCTCGGCGTCTAAAGTTAAACGGGCTTGATTCTGTTCTTGAGACTCTTGACTTCTTGCAACTCTTTTAGCTCGAGCTCCGCTGGAACTACGTGCTAAATTGGACTTGCGTTTTCTCGTCATTGAAAAAAGTGGTTTAAAAAAGAACTTAAACTAAAGAAATATTACAATCTTTCCGAACTTAAATTGAAAACTAACTGAAAACAAAAGAATTTAAAAAAAATACGTATTACGAACTTGATAACGTGTAACGATCGACACCATTGCGCGATCACCAACTCGACATATAGTACTAATAGAATTATCTATACTCCGTTAGAGCATTTTCTTTGTACTAAAAGTTGTATTATATTATATTTTCATACCTTTTTACTATTTATTTACATTTTTCCGATGAATTTTCAGTACTGAATTGATGCCGACTCTTGACCAATAGATGGCTCTGTATGTCCGGAATAAATTTTATTTTATATTTAATTTTTTATAATAAAAACTATTCTATGTCCATTCTCAAGTTCCAAACTATGTCTGTACCAAATTTCACACAAATCGGTTCAGTAGTTTAGGCGTGAAGCAAAGACAGACAGACAGACAGACAGACAGACAGACAGAAAGACAGACAGACAGAGTTACTTTCGCATTTATAATATTAGTTTGGATTAAGTGCTCTGAACAAATAAGAGCAAGATGGAGATGAAGGTATTTCTTTATAAAGGCATAGACGTTTAATTAAATAATTATTTTATTTCTTTAAAAACTGTAATTATGATTGTTGATGCACATTGTGATTTCTGAAAAGTGCCGATTTCTCCATCCACTCAATTGTATTTTTATTTTTCGAAACAAACTTTGTATTTCCTTTTTTTCTGTATCTGAACTAATTTCTGTTTCCAACTACATCCGAGGATAGTGGCTCTTCTTTTCTTTATTACAACAACATTTTGCTTACATAAACTCCTGTTGAGTTACTTAGTATACTACTCCCGTTAAGAATTGTACACAAGTACAAATTGTGTACGAAGATAAAGTAATTTATTGTTAGAAATGTTTTTCGGGAAATGGTAGCACAGCTGTTTTTAGATAAAGTTAGAGCTAAAGATTTTCACAAATGTTCAGAAGCCAATTGATAAGAAACTGCAAACATGGATAAGCCGTAGCTGAAGTAAATTTAGCTTAGTGAAGAGATAAACTTGTCACGTATAAATGTCAATAACACAAGAAATTTAATTTAAGTACATGACGTTATTTACAGGGAGCAATGATGCGCTTCGTCATTAAATAACAACCATTTTTTCATTGTGTGTTTTTTTATTAACTGTTAATATATTATAATATCATCTGAGAAACAAATGATTTTTTTAGTGATAGCTAACTAAAATAATACCGATGTTATAACATTTTGGAGTTCAGCTTTCATTGTTTAAATACAAGGTAAAACATAAACTGCGGGATGACATCATGGTTAAAAGACCCCTTCTTTACATATTCACTCACATTCTGACCGCAGATGATATGAGCAAGGACGCATAAAAGTGTAGGTACTACAACATGTTACTCACGAGAGAGCTTTGAAAATAGACGTAATTTTACACCTCCGTCTACAAAAAAAATTACGGTGAGTCAAATTCAAATTCATTCTTTGTCACTTTTTAGTCTTGTTGCATTCTCGCTAATGGATCGTATTTTAAAATCATCAAAGCTCTAAAAACGAACCAGTCGTGTCTACATAATCGGGTTCCTTCATGTTGCTTTCAAAAGGAAGGGATGAAATAAATTAATCCTAATCTGTGTAAAATATAAAAGTTTTAATCTAGTTTTCTCTACATCTAAAAGTAGAAATTGAAAGTATTTTCGTATGTATATTACAGTATTTTTGATAAATCAATTAAAGTATCAGATTGTGTATCGACGTGTGTTCGTCAGTGAATAATGTTTGACGTCACACGCTGAGCAAATCACTTAGCGCTACCCCGCGTTGGGTATTGTATTTACATACAATATCACATCCTTTGTGTCGAAGTACTATTCTCATGGATCAAAATATCTGCACAATAAGGATGGAATGGTCAAGACAGGTTTATCTTGTGAAAAATTTCAATATTTTTACAATTATTTGTGTTTTATCGATTGACCTAAAATGGAAAGCACCGTTTTTAAACCTTTAACTTCCATGTTCTCCATTAAAAAACGTAAGTAATCTGCCACACAAAAAATGCCACCAATACTGGAGACACAATTAAAAACCTATTAAAGGATATATATATCGCTCTGGTGGAGTCAGTCTTGGTTTACTGCATCCCTATTTGGGGAGGTGCAGCTAAATCCAAATTTATTGGGCTGGAACGAGTGCAACGAGCCCTAATAAAAATAATGTTTTTTAAAAGGATTACATATCCCACCGCGAGACTTTCTTTATCAAATAAGTGGTTTGCTTTCGGTGAGAAAATTGTATATATTACACACCGTTCTGAAAAAACACAAAGAGCTGCCTTGTGATACCGCTATGTTATCAAAAAGAAGGAAAGATATTATAGCACCGATAACACAAAAAAATAACCAGGTTTGGAAGTAGGCAACACGGCAAACGATCGTCACAACTTTACCATAAAATAAATATAGAGATATATGTATTCACCAAACAATAATATGAATGTAAAAAACTTATAACTAAATGGATAAAACCTCTCGATTATGAGGAAACTTATAACACATACACACATAACAGCAGATGAAAAAAATCTAAAATGGAATACCTAACATTAAACTTCAAAAGTACCGATCAGTGTGGCGTCGCTTGGGGGAGGCATATGTCCAGCAGTGGACGTATTTCTGCTGAAATGATGATGCTTAGCTTTCAAATATATTTTTTCAATTTGTCAAATGATTAAATCACCAGAGGTCTGCCTAAGGTCTATCTGTCTCGCAAAAGTTCCGGTTTTTCACCATTTGCTGCTATGTCACATCATCATCATCATCATCATCACATCATCAGCCTTTTAAAGTTCCCACTGCTGAGACACAGGCCTCCTCTCATAGAGGGAGCTGCTATGTCATGGAGTTACATTATTTATTTCGACTTGCGACCCGTCATGAATTTCCGTGGTAATTTGTTTATCTTCAGAACTCAGGTAAAATTTGTATTCAAATCAGAATTACTCATACTTGAAAAATAAAAACGTCATGCGCCAGGCACGGCGCATACCATAAAAAAACAAAGGAAAACCTAAATACAAATACAGAGTATGCGTCACAACCACGTAAAACGGTCATCGCTCAGCATAATGCTCGGACTAGCGTTCAAGACAGAGCCACAGCGCTGGTTTTCAGCGATAGCTGGTGTCAACTGGGTGTCGCCGAAACAATGAAACCTTAAGGGCAAGTGACGGAGCGAACATGTTCCATTTATAAATAAAATAAACAAATAAATTAGTAAAAACAAATACGAAACTCAAGTATCCAAAACAAAAGTTCAGTCTTTATAGTTTATATATAGTAAATATATATAAACTAAAATATATATAATATATATCTGTTACTATATAAATATATATATAGTAACAGATATAGTAAATATTGTATTAAATCAAAAATCGGTAGGTAGGATTGTAAAAAATAAGTTTTAGAACTACTCGTATTAAGGATAAATTAGTATTAAGGCACTACAGCTCCCACGGACTGGTGATACAGGTGACAAATCAAATCAAAATTTCTTTATTTAATTAGGCCATTAAGCGGCACTTTCGAACGTCAAGAAAAAAAAAACAACCTTAACAACAAAATACACCTTAATTATGCACCGTAGCGTAATCACGAGCTATCACGGATCACCACACTGTATATTAAATATTATGCAACTATGCACACAAACACACACAAACACTACACACTTTTTTAAACACTTTTTAGACACTGTATCGTCGTATGTTTATTATTCTTCGCTCAAATATCAGACAAAGTTCCGTCACGTACAAACGTCAGAATGTCACCCGTCTATGCAGCCTTAAAAAAGAAGGAAAAAATGTTTGAGAGTGTGCAAACTCTTTGCGGTAGACTGATACTGACTGTCGATAGACCTGTCGACAGACCATTCGCCCGACCAGTCGTTAGACAAATCGGTAGACAACTCGGTAGACAAGTAGGCAGACAAGTCAGTAGACTAATAAAAAGACAAGTTGGTAGACTGATCGACAGACCAGTCGACGGACTAGTCGACAGAACAGTCGGCATATCTGTCGACAGACCAGTCGTTAGACAAATCGGTAGACGAGTCGGCAGACAAGTCGGCAGACAAGTCTGTTGACTAATCAAGTCGGTAGACTGATCGACAGACAGATCGGTAGACAAGTCGGTAAAGATGTCGGTAGACAAATCAGTAGATAAGTCGGTAGACAAGTCAGTAGGCAAGTCGGTAGACAAGTCGGCAGCCATGTCGATAGACAATTCGGCAGACAGGTTGGTAGACCGGTCGGCAGACCTGCCGACATACCAGACAACAGACCAGTCGTCAGACAAATCGGTAGACCAGTCGTCAGACAAATCGGTAGACAAGTCGTTAGAGAAGTCGGTAGACAAGTCGGTAGAGAAGTCGGTAGATAAGTCGGTAGACAAGTCGCTAGACAAGTCGGTAGACAAGTCGGTAGAAAAGTCGGTAGAAACGTCGGTAGACAAGTCGGCAGACAAGTCAGTAGACTAATCAAAAGACAAGTCGGTAGACTGATCGACAGACCAGTCGACGGACTAGTCGATAGAACAGACGGCAGACAAGTCAGTAGATAAGTCGGTATGTCGACTTGTCAGTCGGTAGACTGATCGACAGACCAGTCGACGGACTAGTCGATAGAACAGACGGCAGACAAGTCAGTAGATAAGTCGGTATGTCGACTTGTCAGTCGGCAGCCATGTCGGTAGACAAGTCAGCAGACAGATCTGTATACCAGTCGGCAGACCTGTCGGCAGACCTGTCGGCAGACCTGTCGGCAGACCTGTCGGCAGACCAGACGACAGAAAAGTTTTTAATAGTTTTCAGACGAATACACTACTTTATCTTTTCGTTCCGCCCATTTTGCGATCTATGCAATTGTATGAAGTTGTCCGCATTGCGGTAAAGAAATCGTGCGGAAATCCGTGTTTTGCCACAGAATCCACCGCACCACGGCGCAAATTTTATTCGCCCGAATATTTTGAGCTCTATGAACAAGTAGAAGGAAACAAAAGTCGGTAGACTGATCGACAGACCAGTCGACGGACTAGTCGACAGAACAGTCAGCCTGTCGACAGGCCAGTCGTTAGACAAATCGGTAGACGAGTCGGCAGACAAGTCGGCAGACAAGTCGGCAGACAAGTCGGCAGACAAGTCTGTTGACTAATCAATTCGGTAGACTGATCGACAGACAGATCGGTAGACAAGTCGGTAAAGATGTCGGTAGACAAATCAGTACATAAGTCGGTAGACAAGTCAGTAGGCAAGTCGGTAGACAAGTCGGCAGCCATGTCGATAGACAATTCGGCAGACAGGTTGGTAGACCGGTCGGCAGACCTGCCGACATACCAGACAACAGACCAGTCGTCAGACAAATCGGTAGACCAGTCGTCAGACAAATCGGTAGACAAGTCGTTAGAGAAGTCGGTAGACAAGTCGGTAGAGAAGTCGGTAGACAAGTCGGTAGACAAGTCGCTAGACAAGTCGGTAGAAAAGTCGGTAGAAACGTCGGTAGACAAGTCGGCAGACAAGTCAGTAGACTAATCAAAAGACAAGTCGGTAGACTGATCGACAGACCAGTCGACGGACTAGTCGATAGAACAGACGGCAGACAAGTTAGTAGATAAGTCGGTAGACAAATCAGTAGATAAGTCGGTAGACAAGTCAGTAGGCAAGTCGGTAGACAAGTCGGCAGCCATGTCGATAGACAATTCGGCAGACAGGTTGGTAGACCGGTCGGCAGACCTGCCGACATACCAGACAACAGACCAGTCGTCAGACAAATCGGTAGACCAGTCGTCAGACAAATCGGTAGACAAGTCGTTAGAGAAGTCGGTAGACAAGTCGGTAGAGAAGTCGGTAGACAAGTCGGTAGACAAGTCGCTAGACAAGTCGGTAGAAAAGTCGGTAGAAACGTCGGTAGACAAGTCGGCAGACAAGTCAGTAGACTAATCAAAAGACAAGTCGGTAGACTGATCGACAGACCAGTCGACGGACTAGTCGATAGAACAGACGGCAGACAAGTCAGTAGATAAGTCGGTAGACAAGTCGGCAGCCATGTCGGTAGACAAGTCAGCAGACAGATCGGTATACCAGTCGGCAGACCTGTCGGCAGAACTGTCGGCAGACCTGTCGGCAGACCTGTCGGCAGACCTGTCGGCAGACCAGACGACAGAAAAGTTTTTAATAGTTTTCAGACGAATACACTACTTTATCTTTTCGTTCCGCCCATTTTGCGATCTATGGAATTGTATGAAGTTGTCCGCATTGCGGTAAAGAAATCGTGCGGAAATCCGTGTTTTGCCACCGAATCCACCGCACCACGGCGCAAATTTTATTCGCCCGAATATTTTGAGCTCTATGAACAAGTAGAAGGAAACAAAAGTCGGTAGACTGATCGACAGACAGGGTACGTGTCCGGATGTCAATCAGCCATAAGCTCTCTGTGTACTTTTCTCAAATAAATAAAAAATAACTGATAGTTTTAGGTACATTTATTGTGAAACTCAATGTCTAAGTGCAACTTACAAGACGCAGTGTTATCTAGTGTTTGTGTGCTGTGTAAAACATAATAAAACTCTTAAATCTATATTTCAATTCTAAGTAGGTGTTTGGGTACCCGAAACCCAAAAGAAAATTGACAATATATTACGTTGTAAGAGTGTGACCTAAACCCTTTACTCCAGTGTGTGCGCACCCCTATGTTAAAACAGTGACTACTAACCCATAGTGGCTATCCGCACCATACACACCGTGAAACTGCCATAAACGAGTTATTTGATACAGCGCCATCTGTTGCCTTTTTTTGCTGGTGAACTTTTTTGATTGCGCTAAGACGTAAACAAACTCTGTTTACAATGGCTAAGTGCGGTTCCTGTGGCAAATTCTTATCATCGGCAGAGGGCGCAAAATGTAGCAAGTGTGGGTGTTGGTACCATCGAGCTTGCGTGGGTCTACCGAATACTGGCCAAGTGACTACGCCCTGGCACTGCCCCGAGTGCAATAAAACCACTGTGATTGAAAGCCGGGCCGACACGTCAGTAAGGGGGCGACCAGCTGCACAAGGCAAAGGCCCAGTTATGCTAAGCGACACCAGCCCTATAAATGACACTGCGCTTGACGCGGCACCGGAGCTGAACCTGGACATCCTCATGGCGGAGCTCAGTTTTTTCAAGGAAGATTTTTTAAAGATTATTAAGAATGAATTCCAGCAGCTACGTGATGATCTGTCAGATCTCAGGTCATCTCTAAATGGCACTAATGACAGAATGAATCGTTTGGAGGAAAGGGTGGCTGTAATGGAGGAAAAACTGGCTCAGCCCCAGGCATCACAGGCGTCGGAGGTGGATGAGCAAATCGCACAACTGAGAAGCGATATTAATGACCGTGACCAGGAATTGTTAGCCAATGACCTCCAAATTTCGAACATACCAGAGATTAATAGCGAAAATCCCATCCACACGTTCATGTTGGTGGCTGCGAAGATTGGCGTCGGCGTTGAGGCGCGCGATATAGTGAGCGCCGAGCGTTTCGGAGGTAGGCGTATCAACGCGACGCAGGCGACGGCGCCGGTGGAGACTCGCCCGCGCATCTTAGTCGTGCGTCTCGCGCGTCGCGACCTTCGGGATGGCCTGCTGGAGGGGGCTCGAGTGCGACGCGGCATGACTACTGCCGACCTCGGTTTGCCTGGACCAGCGAAGCGCTTCTACATAAACGAGCGCCTAACGAAAATAAACCGTGAGTTGTTTCGGAGCGCCCGTGAGGCCGGCAGTCGCCTCGGTTGGCAATTTGTGTGGTCGAAGCGCGGTCGTATTCTTGCCCGGTGTAGACCTGGGGACGCGATTTGCCACATTCGTTGTGAGGCTGACTTACAGCGTACTTTCAGGTCTGTTCCGGGTAACGGTGGTAATGTCGCCAACTAGAATTGTTACTTTTCTTTTTATTTGTTATGTTATTCCGATAATTTTTCTTAGGTTTATACATTTTAAGGCTAACAAGTCGTTTTTAGATCAGAGTTTGGTAATGGCAAGTGTCGCTACTTCTAAATTAATTATAATGTTGTGTGTGTTTTGCTACTAGATTCTTTGTTTCATATCCATAAATATGTGTCTCGCGGCGTACCTCAGGGAAGTACACACGAACCAGTTTTTTAACACTGCACATTATATTTACATACATCTACATATCGTAATACCACTATCTAATTTTATATACACACTATTTACAATAAATTCATCATTGTTTACTACTTATAAAAGTTTTTTAGGTTTGTTTCGATTTATTCCATATACTATTTACATACTATGCACATATTATATACATACAATATTATTTACAATTGAAACTAGGCAAATACTACTATTACTATATTATGAAATTATGATGGAAGTTATTGAATGTGCAGGAATAATTTTGAGATTGCATATAACTAGCTTATTCTATACCTATTATTGCGATGATGGCTAAGGCAGATAAGTTTTTTAAGGTTGGCTTTCTTAATGCTGGATCATTGGGTACGGGACATGACGACTTGTGTGGCGTACTCGACAGACATAGTTTCGACGTTATGGCCATTAACGAGACATGGTTGCGACCGGGGGAGGAGGGGCGCGCGCCCGTGGTGCCGGGCTATCGTCTGCGCCACACGCCGCGGCCGGCGAGTGTGCGCTCGGGTCGTGGTGGGGGTGTGGGCTTCTACCTGCGGCGGGGACTGAACGCGCGTACTTGTGCTGCCGCGGTCGATCCCAGGTTCGAATCGGTTGAGCAAATGTGGCTTACGCTCTCAGTGAACGGCAAAAAGATTGCCATTGGTACCGCGTACCGTCCACCATGGCTTGACCTTGTTCTTTTCCTAGATGCCATAACAGATTCCCTAAGCTCATTGGGGCGTTGTGACCACTATAATATCTTACTCGGTGATTTTAATGTTAACCTGCTGGACTTAAATGGAATAAAAACACATAAAATTAACGAGTTTCTAAGTAGCCTCAGCCTTACTCAGTTGGTCACAACTCCTACTCACTTTACTGCTACCAGTGAGACTCTGATTGATTTACTGTGTACCGACTTGGAAGCCAGATATACCTCGATTGAATCCTTTGGTTCAATTAACGGCCACTCTGTCGTAGTGGCGGAATTTAAATTGAGACGAGACAAATTTAAACCATATGTCGTGAAATTTAGACCACTTAAAGATATTTGCATTGACAGTTTTGAAACGGATCTTTGGATGCTGTGTCTTGAAAACATTTCGTCGCTTGAACATGTAAATGACATGGTGAATTTTTTAAACCAGAACATCATTTGCCTGTTCGATATACACGCACCGGTAAAGACATGCACTATAAAGAAAAAATCGTATCCTTGGATTACCGACACAATTAAATTAATGATGCGTTTACGGGATAAGGCACTGACTTGTTACCGGAAGACCAAATTAAAAGCAAAAGGCGAATACTACAGACAATTAAAATCCTTAGTGGTGAGTTCCCTGTACAGCGAGAGAATGGCGTACTATAAACATAACATCAATAATCAAATTAAAAACCCAAAATTATTATGGAAAAATCTAAAATCCACTTTGATGGACACTAAGTCGAAACAGGACCTTCCGTCGCACTTTACAGATCCTAACATAATTAATAATAACTTCTTGACTGTCCCGGGTAACGCCGTGGCGAGTGTGGCTCTCATGACTTATTATGATAATCATAGGCATGGCGAAGCAATCTTTTCAATCACTCCAGTGGAGCAGGCTGACATCGCCCGCATTATCACCAACCTTACAAGTAATGCCCAAGGCTGCGACAACATTACCCTGGACATGATTGCTTTGACTCTGCCGCACACGTTGGGTGTTATAACGGACATTATAAACCGCTCCATAGTAACATCTACATTCCCCGAACAATGGAAGATTGCCTCTGTTAGGCCCTTACCCAAAACGTCAAATCCGACTTGTTTGAAAGACCTACGACCCATTAGTATTTTACCGTGTCTGTCTAAGGTACTGGAGAAAGTCGTCAGCCAGCAGTTAACACTCTTCTTGGAACAGAATCACATACTACCTGATTTACAATCAGGTTTCAGAAAGCAGCGCAGTACCTCTACTGCTTTACTGGACGTTACTGATAACGTGCTGTCTGCCCAGGATAAGGGGATGTGTACCTTGCTTGTTTTGCTCGATTTTTCCCGAGCTTTTGACGCAATAAATATACCACTACTCATATCTAAGCTGAGTTACTACGGGTTCGACCCTAGCGCTACGGAATGGTTCCGTAGCTACCTCAGTGATAGGAAGCAATTTGTAGATCTGCGTTTGGGGGACGGCACCACCCTTAGATCGGAACTTGGTTCTATAAAGAGGGGAGTCCCACAAGGCTCTATATTAGGGCCAATTATTTTTATCCTGTACTGCGCTGATATCATTAAGTGTCTTCAGAAATGCAGGTATCATATATACGCCGATGATGTTCAACTTTACGTATCATTTTACCCAGAGGAGTATGATGGTGCCATACAGGATTTGAACGATGACCTTCGCAGAATTGCTGCCTGGTCAGAAGATAATTGCCTGTCGCTAAACCCAAACAAAACCAAATTCATGGTACTTGGCTCAAAACGACAGCTAGCTAAGCTGCCCGCAACTTTCAAGATCGAATTAATGGGCAAACCAATTGACAGAGTCTATGAAGCGCGGAACCTAGGTCTTGTTATGGACAAGGACCTTCGTTTTGAAAAGCATGTCGCCGAGTCAGTGAGAAACTGTTTCTACCGCCTCAAAGTTTTATATAAAATGAGGCCGTACCTATCAGAAACACTTCGGGAACAACTGGTGGAAAGTCTGGTTTTGTCCAGGCTAAACTATGCAGACACGGTGTACGGCCCGCGCCTACTGGCTCGTACAGACCAGCTCATTCAGAGGGTCCAAAATGCTTGTGCTCGGTTTTGCTATAACATTCCTCCCAGAAGTCACGTAACGCCATTCCTCAACAAACATTTTACCCTTAAAATGAAATCAAGACGCAAATTACACCTAGCCTGCCTTTTGTTCGGTGTCATTAAGCTTCAAAAGCCAGACTACCTGTACAACAGGTTGGACTGGATCGCTGGTAGACGAGAATGTGGAAGAAGGCAATGTTCGCAACAACTATCATCGCAGCCCCACAGTACAGCAGCATTCAGAGGAAGTTTCCGTTACGCAGCATCCAAAGTATGGAATAATCTACCGCCGCCTATTAGAACAATTAACACAATAAGTACATTTAGAAGACGTTTACGGCAGTATTTAACGGACGCGCAACGGAAACTAGATTTGATAAACTTGAACCTTTCACTTATATGATGTCGATTCTGTTCTCAGTTGATAGTGCCCGGTTTTTCTTATGTGCGTGTGTGGGTGCGGTAGTATAAGTTGCATAAATTATAAAAGAGTTTATCCATAGCTAAAATACGCGGGTGGTTATCGTTTCGTATAAACCGCTGCTTCACAAAGCACACACATACACTTCACATAGCTGCCTCGTACCCTAAGCCGCGGGCTGGTGTGTCATCCATCCTTGACACCTGCTTTCGCTCGAGGTTGGGAGGCCTGTGGGTAAAAATGAATATGTTGCTTAATATTTTAAATTCTAAATGGTTAATATTATTGATGGATTACACACACTTGGCTTCTATCAGACACTTACTTTCTATCCTTCTGCCAACGTCCTTATTTCACTTTGTTTCGCCGCTCTGACAAAATTTTAAAAATGATGTACATATTGATCGCAATATTTTTCAAACTACCCGAATATAAAAATAACTTTTAATATTAAAAGTTACTTGCAATCCGTCTATTTCGCTCTGCTGCTCATGGCATAATGTTTCGCACCAAATTATTATACATACCTTTACCTGTATAGTTTATAACACACTAACTTATATTTATTTACCTGTACATATTTAACACCGTAAAACTGATTCACATCCGTACACTTCAACGTAAGGTTCAGTTGAAAACCAGCGTCAGGCAACTCCCAGTTGTCTGGCATTTTGCTGAACTGGACCTTTTTGGCGCAGCCGCGGGGCACACTATGTATGTAAATGTTGTAAAATTAAGTTTTATTTGTACCTACATTGTATGTATCTGTGTGTGCCAAATAAACTAGTTTTCTTTTCTTTTTTCTTTCAGTCGGCAGACCTGTCGACAGACCTGTCGACAGACCAGTTGTCAGACAATTCGGTAGACAAGTCGGTAGTCTGATCGAAATACAAGACGGTAGACTGATCGACAGACCAGTCGATGGACCAGTCGACAGACCAGACAAATCGGTAGACAAGTCGGTAGACAAGTCAGTAGATAAGTCGGTAGTCAAGTCGGTAGACAAGTCGGTAGACAAGTCGGTAGACAAGTCGGTAGACAAGTCGGTAGACAAGTCGGTATACAAGTCGTTAGACAAGTCGGTAGACAAGTCGGTAGACAAGTCGGTAGACAAGTCGGTAGACAAGTCGGTAGACAAGTCGGTAGACAAGTCGGTAGACAAGTCGGCAGACAGGTCGGCAGACAGGTCGGTAGACCAGTCGGCAGACCAGTCGTCAGACAAGTCAGTCAGTCGTCGACTTGTCTGACGAGGTTTTTAATAGTTTTCAGACGAATGTTTTAATACCTAGCTATGTGCAGTTTCATACACTACTTTATCTTTTCTTTCCGCCCATTCTGCGACCTATGGAATTGTATGAAGTTGTTCGCATTGCGGTAAAATAATCGTGCGGAAATAATACCGCAAGAAATCGTTTTTTTGCCACAGAATCCACCGCACCACGGCGCGAATTTTATTCGCCCGAATATTTTGAGCTCTATGAACAAGTAGAAGGAAACAAAATTCGCGCGAATAAAAATCGCAGTGCGTGCTAAGTCTAAAGCGGGCATTATCATAGACAATTTAAAATTGGAATCAAATCTTTTTATAATAGGTACTAAAAAATGGCATTACAAAAAAAGTATTTATGGATACTCCTTAGTGATTAACTTCTTCCTGTATCGTAATAGAAAAAAAAATTGATCAAAATCTAAATCTAGAGTAATTAAAAACGCCATTAAAAAAGTATTAGTTTTATTTTCTGTTTCATATGAATGATAATCTGTACTTAACTAATTTGTAAAACTGTTCTCAAATAATAAAAACTCTATGCGTCATCGGGCTGATATTGGAGTTAAAAATTTAAAAAAATACAGAGAAGTAAAAAGCACTAGTGAAAAAAGTGAAACTTACCGCACAGTTTGGCTGCTTGTAAAACGCTCTTTTCGAGGACATGCATTGTAATAGCACATAATGATATAAGTGCGGTAAGTTGAAAATTACAGCCGAGGCGATATTGCATGCCCGAGCCGTAGGCGAGGGCTACAAGAAAGCATAGGGTATAATTATCAAAGCGCACGTATGTCAAACGACGTTTTATAACATATTTGTAAGGAAATAAATAAAACTCTGACTTTCTTAAACGAATAAATCTTAAATCACTTGTTAAAGCAGTAAGAAAAAAAACCGGCCAAGTGCGAGTCGGACTCGCGCACTTAGGGTTCCGTACCATTATTGAAAAAAACGGCACAAAAATCACGTTTTTTGGATGGGTACCCTACTTAAATATAAATTTTATTCTGCTTTTAGTATTTGTTGTTATAGCGGCAACAGAAATACATCATCTGTGAAAATTCCATCTGTCTAGCTATCACGGTTCATGAGATACAGCCTGGTGACAGACAGACAGACCGCTGAGTCTCAGTAATAGGGTCCCGTTTTTACACTTTGGGTACGGAACCCTAAATATGGAACAATTTGTAAAATTGATTATTAAGTTTCCAGTTGGCATTTTTGATGTTGTCAAGTTATTATTATTAGTTACAATTTCACCGTCTCTCTCTCACTCTCTTGAGTAAAGTAGGAGAAACGAGACCACAGAGTTCTGCAGTCAGTGTCGGCGACGGAGGTGGCTGCGGCGGCGGCGACGATGGTGGAATGTACGCATGTGTGCTCGTAGATGGTCGAGAGTGAGAGTCAACACTTGACTCCAAACTTATATTCCTTGTAATGCGGGAGCTACTTTCTTCTTTATTTCTCATCCAGTCATCTATGTAGCCCCGGCTACACTGTTCGACCGCCACCCTCCGTGGGGTTTTAGTGTCAATAAGTTTTTACCTGAATCGGCGAGCAATGTAGCCGAGGACCTTCTGAAACTATGCCCTGTGTATTCATGTGGATCATCCAAAATTAAGAAAGTGGCAATTTGTTTCGGCATTGCTCCAAATTTTTTCTAGTGCATTTTCCATTTTTGTAATTTTGAAAAAATCTGATCGACATCGCTATTGTTGAACGAAGTGCTTCGTATTTCTTCACTATGTCATTAAAAGACCCCTGTATTGTGAACGATCTTGGAATTTTATTTATTGTGTTTTTACCTGGACAAGAAGAACCCGCCCATGGTTCTCGACATCATTAGTTGTGATGTTTGCCAACTCATGACGTCTACATGCACCATTTATGCCGAATATTAATACAACCTGAAAAGAGATAAAAACAGCTTACAAAACACCTATATTGCAAAGAAATACGAAAGTCAAAAAAGAAGTTTATAACAATAATTTAGTTTCAACTGACCTTTGTTGCCAAATATCTGCAATCCGGAGCTTCTTTTAGGAACTTCTTGACATTGTCAGCCGAAAATACTTTCGACTTTTTACTCACATGGCCACTTGAGCGTCTTTTTAGAAATGTTGGAGTATGACTTGATATCAAAACCATGTTTTGTTTTCACAGTGCTTTTTAGCATTAAATAGTAGCACCACAATGAGCTTGGCTTATATTTTTGAGAAAGTTCCATGAAATAGACTCAAAACATACTTTCTGAAAATGAATTTGCATCTTTGCTTTTTTTTTTTTACTTTTGGTAGGCTCGCGCTTGACCACCATCTCACCTGATGGTAAGTGACGATGTGGTCGACGGTGTAACACGCTTGCCTAGAAGAAACGGGCTAGGCGGAATTAGATCATGCAATTCCATCGCACACTCCCCAAAATGTAACCGATAAAAAACCGACAAACTGGCAACTCGGCGACGATGTTCAAGGCTCTGGGGCTTTGAATCAACCAGTGCCTCATTGCCAATGAGCCTCTTCTTGCGACTCTAGTGCATCAAACTGGTACTTGGCAGATCCGTCCCAGAGATGAGAACAGTATTCCATGCAAGATCGAACCTACGCTTGATACAACTTAAGCAGCTGTTCTGGCGTGAAGTACCGTCTCACCTTCGCAAGGATCCCCAACTTTTTGGCAGCCAGTTGAGCTTTTGCTTCAATGTATGGGCCAAAATTGAGTGTCGATGTCAACGTTACGCCAAGAAGCTCAAGATGGTTCGTTATCGGCACGGTCACACCTCGGAAATAAGGAGCCGGGTGGAATTGGCTCCGTTTAGCGGAAAATAGACACGCCTGGGTATTAGTAGCATTGAACCTGACCAGATTGGAATCGCCCCATTCGGAGACTGCCTTCGAGGACAGATTCAAGCGCCCAACCATGGCATCCCTGAGGGACCGGATCAGATATCCAGTAGCAAGCGCGTCGGGCACGTATCTCTCAGCAACAGTGCTGTCGTCCGCATATCCAAAGGTCGGATTTTAGGAGATCGTTTATATGCAGCAAGATCAATGTTGCTGAGAGTACCGACCCCTGAGGGACCCCGGCATTAATACCCAGTTGATCAGACGAGCGGCCATCAATAACCACTTGAATGGACCGGTCCCTCAGGAAGTCTGCGATGCAATCGCACAGACCACTGGGCAGACCGAATGAAGGCAGTTTACCAATAAGGCTTTCATGCCAGACCCTGTCAAAAGTCTTCGAGATATCGAGGGAGACGGCAAGCGCTTCCCCGTGCCTCTCAATGGCCTCACTCCAGATGTGAATGGCATACGCTAGAAGATCCCCAGTTGACCGATTTTGGCGGAATTATATTTTGCTAAATTATTAGATTTTGCTTGTTTTCTATAAGATGAAATTTTGATACGATTGTAAGTATCTATCGGTCGATTTTTCGGGCAAGAGGCTTTATGGCCGGTTTCTGAGGTAAGTAAGTATGTGCTTATCTCGATTTAAGCATCTGTCACTCTTGATCATCTGCCACTTTAAGTTTTCTGCGATGCTAAGCAAGGTTTAAGTATACGTAGTCAAGTCATGCCGAAGTATACCTTATGTCATACAAAAAACCTTCATTGACGTTCAATTGGGTTTCACAACTGAGATTTTGAATTTGATCATTCTCAAATTCTCAAACCATTGTCAACGTTACATAATCAGTGTGGCCAAATTGGGCGACTTTACGCTTTAGGCTTAGACTTGGAAGGGTGGCCGAGGCGACCAATTTTTACGATCGGCCACTGATGGCCAATTAGGCTACCTTAAAAAAACTGGCCAAGTGCGAGTGGGACTCACGCACGAAGGGTTCCGTACCATTACCTAAAAAACGGCAAAAAAAAATCACGTTTGTTGTATGGGGGCCCCACTTAAATATTTATTTTATTCTGTTTTTAGTATTTGTTGTTATAGCGGCAACCGAAATACATCATCTGTGAAAATTTCAACTGTCTAGCTATAACGGTTCATGAGATACAGCCTGAATAGACAGACAGACAGAAAGACTGACGGATCGTGGAGTCTTAGTAATAGGGTCCCGTTTTTACCCTTTGGGTACGGAACCCTAAAAACATGGGATTATTTTAGGCGATTTTGGAATTAGAATGTCTAATCCTCGTGAACGATGAAAATATTTGGAAATCAAAATGCTTTTAACAGTTCATCACTTTTTTCATTATACTTCAGTCGTGACAACACAGGGAAAATAAAGAAATGCTAAAAATGTTTTATGCGGAACCAATAATGATTATTATAAGTTTTTTTTCAGTCCATCCAAAGGTTGTCTGGTAGATATCGCTGTCAGCGATAAGACCGCCTTTGTACCCATATAAATAAGTTTTTCTTGTAAATTTGTAAAATTTTATAGTGTACAATAAAGTGTATTCTATTCTATTCTGTTATTGTGTCAAACGCATTAAAGTTAATATTAGCTTCTAGGGTGTTCAAGGCAACAATGGAAATTTACGTTTCGTAGAATGTTTCGTGGTTTTAGTGAATAGTGGTCGTCTTGAGTTTTTAATAAATGGAAAAACGAAATTTTCGGCGGCTTGGGGCTCGTCAAATCTGGCTACACTGGTTACATTTGCCAGTTGATAAGCCCTTGCTTAAACGTTAATCAAGCGAAATAAATACAAAATAATATATAAAAACTTATAAAACGAGTGATATATATCGAAAACATTAGATTGGATGCAAATATTTCACGCCTGATAGATCTCAGTTGCTCGAAGAACGGGTGGTCGATGGGGCTGAAAAGCCTCTCTCTACAGACCGATAACTAGGTTGAGGTCGCGAGCATCCAATGTATGAAAGACGCACAGCACCGGTTGATGTGGTGACGCTGAATGCTGAGTACCGGGAAGGCCTGTATCCAACAGTCTTTCGGCAGAAATGATTATTATGATGAGTGAGATCCTCAACAAAAATATCTAAAAGTACCAGTTTTTGTGTTTGTGTTTGCCAGTGGCTTTTCCCTGCGCGAAAACCGAGAGTTATCCTACAAGAACTATGTGAAAAGTGAAGATGGACCGGTCATATGATTCGCGATAACCAAAGGAAATGGAGAAAAGCACCAAGATGAAGGCACAAAGTGTAAGCGATGGCGCGCTGTGGTATTGGCGAGTAGTTCATGAGAGACCCCAGTGGAAACTGTTAGTGGAGGCCTAAGCCAAGAGGCTCACTGAGATTAGGAACTTTTTATAAACTATAAAGATGTATTGTGTAGACTACAGTTTTATATACGGAACACCTACTATACATACCACACTAATATTAAAATCAAGAGCACAGTTAACGAATATACACTCTACATAGCTCATCTTTACACTCACGTATTTTCACACCCACAAACTCACCACAATATTACACTCACACCCGCTCACACCTACATATACTCTTATACAAACGCTATTCACACTCCTACACATTCTCAGAAATATACACCATACACACGAACACAAACAGTCACACCCACACACTAAATCCATTCAATAATAAATTGAAATTATGTACTTATAAATTCCATACCCAAAGTGTCACGGTGTGTTTGTGTATCACACTTATATTTTCTGTAGTATTCACTGAATGTATTATGCTACCATTGCTTGGCACTTATTCTTGTATTGTAAAAACTCAAGGGGAATGGTGCTGATAGCCGAAATACAGGCTATGCCTAGTTCGGCTACAGATGCTAATCTCTTTGCCCAAATTGAAATTGCTGCCACATTGCCTTTGTAAAGTAGTTTTAAGTTTTTGGAAATAAATAAATTATTATTATTATATCTCTGATTTCAGAATAAAAGGCTTTGTTATTCCGTTTATTTATTATTATTTCTATTTTTTATTATTCAATTATTTTATTATAAGTCATTGTGTAATTGTATTCCAAATGATATATTATCAAATACGTTCAACCATTGAGGTGTGATTAACCAATATCTAAACATACAGACTTTCATACCTATATAGAATATTAGTAGGATCCTTACGATAAGAAAAGGTTACAACGATGAAAATATGTACAGAATTTCACTTTTGTATGATACGATTTTGGTATCAGTACCTACAATAAAGATGATAAAAACAGCATGATAAGTCTCATTTATTTATTATTTTACCAAATAAGTAGGCAGATAATATATTGTTCGTTAACATATATTAAAACACAGTCCTCCTTCATCGGCACATATCCAATGGCACCGACCCTGGCTAATATTGTTTTCCTTCGGAGGCTCTTCGATGGCTAGCAAAGCCTTTGGTCTTGAATTGAAAACCCAGGTCACTCATTAAAATTTAATCACAAAGATCCACATTTGTTCGTAAATAACAATTGCAATCAGATTCCAATGCAGATGCACGAATTCTGTGTGTGTGTCGATTCTCTTTCCTCTTGAGAGATCTTGTGAAATTCTGAGTAAAATATTCTGTAGTTCTATGAGGTATCACAAGAACCAGCAACTGCTCGCTCGCTACACATTCAGTTTTAGTAATTATAAGCTTAAATTCTTGATTTTGGCAATAACAAATTATATTAGATATTATTTTCTTTCGATAAGACATCATTCATCATCATCATCAAAATCATCATCATCAATCTTGAAGTAATTGACTAGTTCCCACGATCCATTTCATAGTTTCATAATATGGTTGGATACATTTCAAATAGGTATCTATTAAATTGCTTAATTATGAAAAATCAAGTAATTGTTGATTATAACATATTTAATTACTTAATTTTTAAATCTTGAATGAAGTAATATTAACGTACTTTTTATAGCTGTATAAAATTTATATTAGTAAATGTTATGCAATCTTGTGATGTCTCGGATTTAGGAAGTAAATGGATCTTTTACAGGTCCATACTTATGTACTTAGGTACTTACTTAAACTGATCTAGGTAGATTCTCAATTGTGAAACGTATAATACTCAAACGCTTCCTAAATTATTTGACACTGATTTGACAATACTCAACTGATTATTGCTGATTTACTTAACTCAGAAATCGGCCCTGAGAGTAGCCCTTTTCGCTGCCTCTGAGACTTCTAGCGGTGTCGAATTTATAAATTCATCATTACTTGACGACATTTTCAAATAAAAACAATATGGCGAAAAGAAAAAGCGCGCGGAATAATTTTACTTGTTCACAAATTAGCAATGCGCGCGCATCAGCGCTTTTTTTTTAAGGCAAAGGCACAAAAACAGCCAGTATTACTAATAAAGTAAATTCATATATTTGTGTTTTGTTACAGATAAATGGTTGTAATTTATGGTCAAAATTAATTATATTAAAGAATTAAATGTTTGTTTATTATATATTATTTCCCAAAGTTAATTTTATTCATAAAATGTTGACCACTTTTCTGACATAAAAACTCTTTGCTAAGATTTAAAAAAAAGTACCGTTCGTTTTAGACGGAGCATCTTGATAAACCGTGCGTTTTACCTTATTAAAAAGAAACTTTGCGTTTTACATTACAATTACGCACAAGTACGTAATGAGATACATTACGATATTGAAATTGGTGAAATAAGAGACCCTTTACGAGCAAATGTGTTATAAAATATTTTATAGGAGACATTTTGACGACATGGTTGGCGCAGTAGTTGAGCAATCGGCTGCTAAGCTGCGAGTTGCGGTGTCTGTTCCCGCACGCAAAAAAATATTTGTATATTCTACAGATAGCTGTAGTATTAGTCTGGCATGTGAGTTTATATGTTTGTAAATGTATATTGATACAGGCGAAATTATTGGTGTGTAGCAACGTTAAAAAAAGAAAAAGAAAGGTTCCAAAAATATTCCCAGTGTAACCGTGTGGGCGGATCAAAGTTCGAGTAAACAGATAGGGTTACTTGAATAGTTTTTGTTTGAGTATTAAGAGCGGACTCGAGTCCCCAGGAATTAAAAAAATAGGTATTTGGAGAAATTATCGCCGTCGCGCTGCGCCCGGCCAAGCGAGCTATCAATGTGTGTGTAAACGAGTAGTGTATTTGTATGCGTAAGAGCGCGCAGCAGTGGCCGACCGATTACAGCGCGCGCGCCCTCGCTCCGAGTACCGACGCACTTTTCAAATTATGAAAAAAAATAAGAGACGATGAATTTTGGAGAAATGTCGAAACAAAACTAGTTATTTTCTTTGAATGCCTTCTGCCAGAAATAGTTGATGGTCGAATACCAAGAAATTTACCTGTAAGTGAAAGGATTGAAATTACGACAAAATATAATATGCAAATTTTTACACGACTGTTCAAAAAAGAACTTATGTTTTCAGGGCTCATGTACGTTTGTGAGTTTATTTATTCCACCATAATTTTTAAACGGCTTAACCGATATCAATTTATGTGGTTTCTTTCGAAGCGTAGCGTTGTTGACGTACCAATACACTGACTATGATGGTCCAAAACTGCGAAAGCTTGCGCGAGCATTAAATTTCGCTCAGCTGGTCCAGGGTACCGGACGTAGGATAAGGTTACCGGATGTTGAATCGCATACTTGAAAACATGTTTTTTTGTTTATGGAGATATATTCATTATTTTATTCTTAAATGATAGATATAGGCGTAAAACTAATATTTCTGTTTGAATTGTGAAAATCGGTCAACGAATTTAAGAGATATTTACTGAAGCATTAGTGTAAAAAAAATTACCAAGTTAATATTTTCAAATTTTTGTTCTACAAAGTTTTTTAGTGTTTGTAAATATATAATTTAGATAATAGTGGTGCGTATAACCTCTAGAAGATTACTAGTAAAATCACACGCGATTGAACCTAAATTATTAGAGTAATCTAGGCTATAATTGCTGATTCAGCAGTGCTAATTTGAAGCAGAAAAGTCCGCAGATGAGACGAAAGGCAATGGATAAAGCTCAATTTACTAATTATGCCACATACCTTTGAAACAGCGATTCCCATGCAGATGCAGATGCCACGTTCGAGAAGTTCAGCTCACAGACTAGGTACACTATGCTGGCCAGCGGTACACAACACAGTAGGTCTAGGTAATACAGATAACACTTTCCATGTAGGTTCAATTAAGAGTTTTGGGCGAGAGAATGCGTGATGAACGCACTCAACCCATGGTTGCTAAGAGACTGGCGACGATCGCCTGCGGCCTTGGCGTGGTGGCGGCGTAAAATGACCGTAGCGGCACGGCGCGGAATATCACCAAAACAACGATAGGTGACACTTATATAATAAATTGGACCTAGTATACCAATGCCTCTCAATCGCCCTATGGTGATGTAATAATGTATGAACTATAAATTAGGAAGCGTAACCATTTTCCCCGGCTTGAAAGTTCCCACTTTCGAAACACAAAGGAGAAGTAAAATAAGTTGCAGATCATCACAACTCTACCAAAGGTTATGAGAACTCTAAAGTTGCGACTCTCCATTCTAAATAAGAATATTCAATTAACTATTCTACGCGGTAATTAAATCTAATACTGCACATTGGTGCACGGTAAAATTAATTATTAATGAAACTTATTGCGTTGGCAAATTGCACAACTTTACTACCGGGCAACTCTGAAGGATCCCTCTTTTAGTCTTTACCGATGCGACTCTACAAACTCCGTTTTTATCTGGAAATATTTCTGTGATTACTCCTAACGGCCAATGCAGCCGCATCACATTGACCTGCATGGAGACGACAACCATACCGACCCGTATTGGATTGGCAGGGGTGTTCCATTTCTGTTTGGATTGTAGGGTGTGCAGGTACTCTTGGCGCCACTGCTTCCAAAAAGACTGGACCATTTGGTCAGTTAATTCATAACGCGAAATAAGATGTAACCGCGTTTCATTGACTTCGCGGGCGGGGAGAAATAATAGAGGTTTCGTATGCAAGAAGTGAACTGCCGAAAGATTCTCATGAATCTTAGCGATACGATTGGCTACGAAGGTGTGCCATCGATGCGGTGCGTAATGAATCCAACTCAAGGTTACAGTTGAATCCGAGAAAGCTACGACTGCCTTAATGGCGTGCCGAGCTGCGAAAAGATTATATACTCGCTTTATCACAGTTGATAAGAGGAATGCGGCGCATAACTCGAGACGAGCTAGCGAAACTAATGTCAGTGGCGCGACTTTAGATTTAGCACACACCAGCGAAATGACGATACTACCGTCGGGTCTGACAACGTGGGCGTAAACCGAACCACCATAAGCTTTTTCACTAGCGTCGGCAAAACCGACGAGGGAGAGCCTACAGCGTTCTACGACGCCGACATGTCGCAAAAATCTCAGTTCAGAGATAATTGGCAATTCAGCTTGAAATTGTTCCCACAGACGAACAATGCGAGGTAGTGGGACGTCATTCCATCCAAGTTTGACAAGCCAAAGCTCTTTGATAAGAAGCCTGGCGTATAAAATTATCGGTGCCACGAGGCCTACAACGTCGAAAAGATGTGCAATGGAAGAAAGAATATTCCGTTTCGTGCAAGGGCGAACATTAGGGTTAACCTGGAAAACGAAACAATCCTCATTAAACCGATATAAGATACGTTGAAGCGAACGATCTTGTGGGCGTATACGCAGGTACATAGATTTAACATCTGCGGAAATAGCGACACTAAAAAGCCTAAAATTTAACAAGATGTTAAAAAGGTCAGCCTGAAGGACTGGACCTGCGTACAGGATATCATTGAGCGAGGTACCGTTATCTGTACTTGCATTAGCATCTAGGACCACGCGTAGCTTAGTGGTCACTTTATCCTCTCGAATAACAGCATAGTGAGGAACATAGTAGTCCATTTCTCACTCCTTACAATTTCTTTTGGGCAACCCACATTCAGGTAAAATATTTTGCACCAAAGAAATATAATTGTTCTGTAGATAATCCCGTATGACGTCATCATAAAGAAGCTTGACGTTAGGAAGCGATTTAAGTTTACGTTCGAGGCTATGGAATCTCTTGCGAGCTATATCAAAAGAATTTCCTAACGCTGACGCGTCTGTTTTCAGTGGTAAAGCTGCAACATACTTGCCATTTGGAGCGCGGGTAATTGTGCTACGATAAAACTCTTCACAATGTTTATCATCCACACTCCCAATGGACGAAGCAGTAACATCTTCAATCTCCCAAAACTTACGAAGATCGAAGTTAACGAAAGAACTCGCAAAGAAAGACAGAGTGTCAGTTGAAGGTTCGATAATAGGTGCTTCTCCTAGAAGTATGTAGCCGAGCATAGTCTCCAATGCATCGGGGCAACCGGGTGCGCTGGTCACGGGACCGGGTTGCAATAACTTAGCGAACAACGTGACTCCAAGTAACATGACAATATTACCTGGCACACCCCAGCTGTCATCAGCGAGTAGTTTAGGATCAATATGCTTCAATTCGGCAGTATCTATAGCACCCAGAGGAAGCTGCCCGGTTATCTGATCCAAAACTAGAGCGTCAATTCTATACCTAGGCTGCGAGCAAAACCGTGAGCTGAACGTAAGATACACTGAGCCGCGAACGGGCTGCGATGTGCCACCAATACCACGAACGGTAGTTATTGAGTCCGTATGTATAGTTAGACCGAGCATACGGCAGCAACGCGATGTCATATAATTCCTTTGCGACCCAGGGTCCAAAAGACATCTAACCACCACGCCCTTACCCTTCCTGCCCGCCACTAACACCTTGGCAGTAGCCAGAACTTCGGTACTACGTGTGGCCTGGACTTGAGCAGAAGAATGCGTACACAACGCCACACGATCAGAAGTAGCTGGGTAGGCCGCAGAAACGGAGGCTGGGTCGCTAGCGGGCGCTAGCGCAGGGGCTTTCGTCGATTGCTTAAAATGCAATAAGGAATGATGCTTACCGTTGCATTTCCTACATGTTGACTTAGATAGGCACTTAGAGACGGTATGTTGGCTACTTAGGCAGTTAACGCATCTGTGATTGTCTTTTACAAACTTAAATCTGTTATCCGCGCTCAACTTTTGAAACGCTTTGCACGTATACAAGTTTTTATGCGGGGATTGACAGAGTGAACATTTAGATTCAGTAGCACACGACGCAATGATAATCTGGTTTATTACAATAATTAATCAAATGCGGTTGAGTCTAGAATTATAAAGAATACCTACTCGTGCAATACGAGTATAGTAGAAATTTACATAACGAACCAACAGTAGTAGTGTATCGTAAAATAATCAATGTCATTCATTCTGCAAATCTCGATTAGAAAAATATATAAAAGTTTCCAATGCGTAAATAAAAATTAACCGTACGATAACAAGAACTGGAATATTCCACAGTCACGTAGGCCAACATGAACGAATGTTTTAACAGACTACCCACAATTTTCAAACACGAACAAAAAAATATGTAATTACGCCGAAAATTATCTGATTTATTAAATAAACTTATTTAGCGATATGAATCAACGTTGATATTCAATTAAATGTATTTTTCGGAGTTTCAATTAGTGAAATTAAAGATTTACGTTCACAATTAATTTGCCGGTAGAAAGTACTACACGCAAGGCAGCCAGCCTTATTCCCAACGCAATAGAGGCGAGAATTGTGTGATGATCTGCAATTAATATGGAAATTTCCCAAACTTTTTGCTTATATTTAGACTTTTAGGACTTAAAATTAGGCTGTAAATAGGCCCAAATTTAATTAAACCAGTTCGAAGGACCAAAATGGTGCGTATAACCTCTAGAAGATTACTAGTAAAATCACACGCGATTGAACCTAAATTATTAGAGTAATCTAGGCTATAATTGCTGATTCAGCAGTGCTAAATTGAAGGAGAAAAGTCCGCAGATGAGACGAAAGGCAATGGATAAAGCTCAATTTACTAATTATGCCACATACCTTTGAAACAGCGATTCCCATGCAGATGCAGATGCCACGTTCGAGAACTTCAGCTCACAGACTAGGTACACTATTCTGGCCAGCGGTACACAACACAGTAGGTCTAGGTAATACAGATAACACTTTCCATGTAGGCTCAATTAAGAGTTTTGGGCGAGAGAATGCGTGATGAACGCACTCAACCCATGGTTGCTAAGAGACTGGCGATGATCGCCTGCGGCCTTGGCGTGGTGGCGGCGTAAAATGACCGTAGCGGCACGGCGCGGAATATCACCAAAACAACGATAGGTGACACTTATATAATAAATTGGACCTAGTATACCAATGCCTCTCAATCGCCCTATGGTGACGTAATAATGTATGAACTATAATATTATTAAGAGATATGTAAATAATGGTAATTACCGAACATTTTAAGGATTTTGTGCAACTAATAAATATAAATAAAGGCTGCACAGATTTCGGGTTGTATCATATTTAGTGGTATCTAATGAAGCTTTTTGATATCCAAAGTCGAAGTTTCGCGCCAATCGTGTTTGTTTACTTTTTATTTTACACCAATATCACCTACCCATATGTGAAAACGATTACGTTATGATAATTCTGTTTCTAAATGTACCTGGTAAAGAACAATAACAAAAACCGGTCCACTAATATTCATTACATTACCACTACTTTATTTATGCTCAAAACTGCCAAATCGTCCATCAGGTGGGTATATTATCGAAATCAGCCTTTAAGAATCCTTTGTCACACATGACTAAATAAAATTTGCTGTTATAAATAATATTTTTGCACAAATTTTCGGATTTATTAGTTAATTCACGTGTAGTTGACACTGTAGTACAAAATTCTTTGAACGTTATGACGTCACCAACATGGCGACCAATCATGGCCCGTTCGTAGACAGGTGGTTCTTTTGAAAATTTTATCGACTTTCAATTGCTTATAATAAATTCAAAAAAAATATTTAAGAGATTTTTGCATCGACAATATAGTTAATGCTATGTAAAGTTTCAAAATAAATTTTAAAAATCGTATTTATTTTTAAAATTCAACAACCCAATTGCAAGAAATTGATATCCTTTGCTTGAGGCTATTGAACTACTTTTATTCTATACAAAGACTTTTTTTTATGATGGGTTTGCTCTTGACTCTAGTCTAGGTTAGAGGTGACAGAGACAAAGTCGACGATAGAGTGAGCTTACCCAGAAGAAGCCTGTTCACTCTAACTTTGAAGAGATTCGGGTTGTATGCGTTTGGAAACACAGACGCAGGCAGTGAGTTCCACTCTTTTGCTTTGCGCATTATGAAGGATGCTTGGAAGCGCTTGGTGCGAATTGGAGGAATGGCAACTAGGTGAGGATGATAACTTGCAGTGCGTCTAGATGTCCGATGGTAGAAGGGGTCCGGATGAAATACTACATTTGAAAATTAAAATTGAAACTGAAATATACAAACGTTTTGACTATCTGATCCTAATTTTTATGAGATATGAGTTGAACCAATCAATAGTGGCAGAGGAGAAATTAAAAGATTTAAGGATCCCAAGAAGGATATCGAAGTCAACAGAGTTGAAGGCACTGCTGAAGTCAAGAAGCACAAGTAACGTGAGAGATTTGTGGTTTTAGCGGATGTCATCAGTCACCTTTAAAAGAGCTGTGACAGTACTGTGACCAGGACGGAAACCAGATTGAAAAGGACTAAGAAGATCATTACTAGATAGAAACAGAGACAGTTGCTGATGAACAACGTGCTCAAGAACTTTGGAAAGATAAGGGAGGATGGAAATGGGTCTGAAATCGGTTCGGGTGACAGGGTTAGGTTTTTTAGGTAAAGGAATAATATGAGCTAGCTTCCAAGCATCAGGAACAGAGCAAGAAAATAAGGAGTAGTTAAAAATATGGGTTAAAACGGGAAGTAATGTAGAGAGGATAGGAGTAATCATTCTTGAGCATAGATTGTCATTACCAACTGCGGAGGAGGAGATAGCACAGATAGATTTCTTGACATCATTTTCACTCACAGGACTGAATCCGAAAGACGAACACCGCGGCATCGGCAAGGCGGAAAGCTTATTTAATGTAGCTGATTTGACGTGTGGATCCAATGTAACGGGTGGAAGTGAGAAATGCTTGTTTAGAGCACACACGTCAGTATCATTACTAGCAACGACAGGGGACTTACCAATGCCGACAGTCTTCAGAAACTTCCAGACTTCAGAGGAGTTCCGGTTGTCCAGAGAATTGTGGAAGTAGCGTCTTTTTGCATCTCTACACATACGACTACAGCGATTACGCATCTCACGGTATGAACTCAGGTTGCGCTCGGAAGGACGGCGCTTTAACCTTCTTTTGGCTCGATCTCTATTTACCATCGCATCCTTAATGTCAGGCGTGAGTCAGGGAGCCGGAACATACTTCACTCTGACACGATGAATAGGAGCATGACTGTCGTAGAGGCTGAGTATCTTAGAGTTGAAAATACATACCATATCGTTGATACTGGAGCTCTCCAAAACATCCGTCCAGTCAATACCACCAGCATCACGCAACAGTGCATCCAGGTCTATGCCCTTGAAGTTCCGAAGGAAAATATAAGATGGCTTGCGTTTAGGAAGGCGCATCTTGTAAGACATGAAGATTAAATCGTGATAGGAGAAACAAGCAGTGAGCTGACCGTGAACAGATATATTATTAACTTTAGAAACAATCATTAAGTCCAAAAGAGAAGGTGTGCAATTAGGGAAATGATGAGTGGCAGAGAGAGGCAAAATACTGAGGTTGAAAGAAGATAAGAGAGTTTGAAGCTTGTGAGAACGCAAGTCATTTTTAATAAGACAAGTGTTGAAATCACCCATCAAGACTACATGGTCATAAGTTGGACAAAAATCGCTTAAAAGCGAGTCAAAAGAATCGAAGTAATCGATACTTAGGTTAGGGCTATATATCACTCCAAGAAGCATCTTAGAGTGATGCAAAGAGATTTCTAGGAAAAGATGCTCTGCTGACCCCGAGTAGGAAGATGGTGAAGTACTAATAACCTTGAATGGAATGCCAGCTCGCAAATATATGGCAATACCACCACCACCCTTCCCTGTTCTGTCATTACGAATGAGAACAAAACCTGGAAGGGTATAGTGAACAGATAGAAGAGAAGGTTTCAGGAAGGACTCAGAGATCAGTAAAGCATCAATATGTGCACAGTTAATGGAAGCCAGAAGATCAGAGTAATGGCCAGGAACACTCTGGGCATTAATGTGAGCTATGTTGAGGTTACTAGGGTACTGGGAAAAAAACGAGGAAATCTGATCACCAAGGGTTAGACGAGAGAAAGAACTACTCGCCGCACTAAGGGAGCTGCTAGAAGAGGAAGAACAGGAGAAAAAGTCATCATCAAAATCACCATCGATCATAGTTGGTAATAAATATAATATATATATAACTATAATGTACCTACTTACTAAAGTTATAAAAATATACCTAAAAATAAATATATCTAAAAAATATCAGAGAAAAAAAACAATTAAAAATTCGCAACAAAGCCACCTGTACGCTGACGTTGGAAGAGATTTTAACAAAATTTCATAACTTAAAGGTACAGTTATAAAAGTGAGAAACCAAAGGAGAAAAAAAAAAGAAATAAGTTTTCGAGAATATCACACCACAACAAACGGGTACAGACCAATACAAACGCGCACAGTGTAGCGAAACGTAAAATAGTGTTATGAAACTGACAGATGTCAAAAGTCATCATATCAATGTCAAGTAAAAGAAAAGTAAACAAAATAAAATAGAAACATCTACCGGCAGACTTACAGTGATAGGTAATTAAAATAGAAATTTCAACAAAGAATAAAGTATGGGTAGAACACAGGAAAAACTTATCTGAAAATATACCAACATTACTCGCTTAATATGTAAATATTCGAGAGATAGTCTGAAACCGCAGACGGATAAAATTTCTTTTATGGGCCGCTGATTTCAAAGTTAATTTTTTTTATGTAGATAGTACTCACAAATAGAAAGCTTTTTACAAAGTTTCACAACTCGGAGCATCACGGTTTACGAGAAAAAAATTATTAAAGCTTCCATACAAATTTTGTTTTGTGCAAATTTTTAGGTTAGATAAATTGTCATGATAAACGTCAAAGTTCACATTTCACGTTCCGTTGACGTTGAGGTGTATTTTATTCAATTTATAGTCATATTTTTTACATGAATATTATTTTATTTTCACTTACTCACATATTTAATTTGGTGTGTAATTAATGTGCACAATAATCATAGTGTATTATGCAATTATATTAACTTTTTACACAAAAAATAACGAATTATTGTTTACACTGTGGAACGGAACGTGAAGCGACCGACGCCGCGCTTTTTTGCTGTCAGTGTCAGTCATCGTTTGTTGCTCTTGTTGTTTCGATCGTTTTGACTACCATGGCGTCTCCGAAGCCCTATGCTTTTGTGTCTGAAGAGTCGAGTGATGTGCAAGTGTTGGACTCAGGTGAGCCGCTTGTCACGGCCTCCTCTTCTGTGCCTTCTTCAGGTAGTGCGCGAGTTATGGAATCAATAGAGCCGCTTGTGCCTACTGCGCGAGTGCAAGTGTTGGACTCAAATGAGCCACTTGTGCTCCCGTGTGTGTCGTCGGTCCTCGACGAACCGGTTGCTGGACCTAGTGGGATGGCTGGTCCTAGTGGAGTAGCAGCTGGCTCTAGGGGTAGCTTACCAGCTATCGCTAGTTCTTCGGAGGACGAGGATGAGGAGATTGCTTCTGCGATGCCCAGGCCTACTGGGTCATCTGGCAGGAGGGTTAACCCTTACTCGCATGAGTTAAGGTAAGTTTTGATTTATTGTGTAAAAATGTTACTAAATTACATTTTTCACAGCAAATTTAACAATTTTTTTATTTGTTTCAGATCTATGTGGAACTGGAGAAAGATCTTCAGCAAACTGGGAACACATGACCAGTGCATGCAGTTTGCAGAGGAGAATGGAATGATCCCAAGACAAAAAATGTGCCCATATCATCGTTCGCCAATGACATTGGCAAAAGAATCTGGGCAAGTTGGCAAATTTAGATGCCGGAAAAGTAATTGCCGATCAAAACAAGTTTCCCGTGCTATTGGGACATGGTTCGAAAACGCACGGTTGTCCCTCACGTTGATATTTCAGATCATGTATGCTTTTAGTGAGGGACTTACATATCACCAGACAAGAAAGGAATTGTCACACGAGGATGGTCCAGTAATATCAACAAGAACAATCGCAGATTGGTACAATTATTGCCGGGAGACAATCGCCATACATGAATTGGAAGACCAAAGGGCCCAAGGGAAGATAGGGGGGCCTAATAAAGTGGTACAAATTGATGAATCAAAATTTGGAAAAAGAAAATATAACCGTGGTAGACACATAGAGGGACACTGGGTCATTGGGATGATCGAAGACGGCAGCGATTATCTGCGGCTGGAGATGTGTCCCGATAATGAAAGGTCTGCGGACATATTGGTGCCTTTAATTCAAAAACATGTTGAGGAAGGCTCCATCATTCATACGGATTATTGGAGAGCGTATCTGAGCCTTTCTCAGCATGGATATACGCATAAAAGGGTCAACCACAGTGACCCAACTAATAAATTTGTGGCACCAGATGGGACACACACCCAACGAATAGAGAGCCAGTGGAGAAGCTTAAAGAAACAGTTTCGCCAACAGCAACACAAACACAATTTTACTGATTGGTTGTGCGAATATTCATGGAGGCGGAGAATAATGGTAAATCATTTATATGCGTATGAAGAATTGTTAAAATCTATAAAATACGTATATAAAGTAGATTGAATATAACATTAATAAAATTCCTCGTGTTTTATTTTCTCTATGTGAATATCTGAAAATACCCAAAACCGAATCGAGAGCACCCCACTTTCCACGTGGTCTTCATTAGTCCAAGAGCGAGCGAAGCGAGCTCGGGAGCTTAGGGCACCCCGACACGGACAGGTTAGGTTCGAAGAGGTGACGGGAGCTGAAGTGAGCGAGCAAAGCGAGCGAACTCAGCTCCCGTCATCTTCTTCGTGTTAGGTTACTTTAGACCCTTCAGACAGAAATAGGAGCCCCGCGAAGCGGGGCTCCGTCGACATTGTTGGTAGAAATAGTAAAAAAATTTTTTTTTTTTTTGGTTATCTCCATAACCATGGGGTTCCGCGGGGTGGGGATGATACTGGGGGGTAGCCCCCAGTACTCCCCACTTCCCTACCCCCTTCCCGCCCTAAAAATCGATGGACATTGGTGGAAATTTTTATTCTAACCTCAAAACTTTAACCATGGATATCTCCATAACCATGGGGCTCCGAGTACTGGGGATGGTATTGGGGGTAGCTAAATTAAATTCAGCTGGTTGGAGATTACTTCAAGAATTGTGCTGCACAACCTCTCACCAGGTTTTTCAGGGATACCGTGAAACAGCAAAACCTTTCTCCTCATTGCAGTCTCATGATTATCCAGGCTCGATGACAGTAGTTCAATCTGCGTCTTAAAATGAGAAAGTGATTTGCAGACAAAATATTTAAACTCAGTGAAGTCCTTTGATAATGATGCAAGGTCTGAGTGTGTGGTGACACTGTCAGCTGTAGCTCGCTGCAACTTCTCTTCGTACTGTTGCATGCGAGAGCTTAACAGCTTTTCCAGTTCCTCCATGCTATGCACCAGCCTGCTGTCCATGTTTAGAAGTAGTGAAGTGTTGTGGTTGTGAAAGCGAACAAGTGATAGGAGAGTATGAAGCGAAGGTGGATTTGTTAGTTATTTAGAACATAAGAATCTTAAAATATAAATAAGAACTATTTTTAAATTAATTTTAAATATGGGAGCTAAAAACGAACGTTTATTTGACACGCCTACCCACGCAGGAAAAAAAGCATTAAATCACAGCCTCTCACCCAGCCCTCTGGTCACGTGAAGAGTCGACGAGCTTTGTGCTAATTTCTCGAAAAACTCGATGCGCACTCAGACCCCATGGACCTAATGTTTCAACCCCAAACGGCTCAAACATATAACTTCCAATAATGTTGTTATATTTGCGCCGTTTGAGAGAGAATGTGGCAAGAGATGTGGCTGCTTCCATAAAGGGGAAGAGCGGAGAAAATAGAATTTCTGTAGGGTCGGTTGTCTGTCGGTATTGTCTCTAAGAAAAATTTCACATTTGGAGTGGTTGAGGTTTAGGCCGATGGATTTAAACTGCCCTTTCAGGAATTTGAAATCTGCTAAACCGGTGTCTACGTCACCTCATAGTGTTCCATCATCAAAATACCATAAGTTAAATTTCGAATTTAGTTTCTGAATAATGGGATGAATAGCCAGACTGAAAATGACTGGCCCGAGAGGATCACCTTGTTGGCAACCAACTAAAGATAGTAAAACATTTTCTTTGTACAACAATTTTGATGGGTGCCACAAAAAGCCGAAAATTTCTGGAAGCTCTTTTTTTGCTTCAGCCAAGAAAGTGTCCCTGTTGACGGAATTGAAGGCGTTTTTAATGTCAACCTTGAGGATGACCTCACCCTGGCTAGAATTTAAGAAGTTAGAAAGTGCATATACGGCAGCTTCACAGCCCCCTCTAAAGCCAAAGCCAAGCTGTAGGGGCTGGAATTTTTTTTGTAAGCCTTTGGCCGTAAAGCTTACAACAAATTTTGGCTGCCATACGCCTGTAGGTGCACCCGACAGCAATAGGACGAATGCCACCGTCCCTCTTGCGCAGGGCACATAAGTTGGCCCCGTATAAGACATCGACGACGGCATCGTTCACGCCGCCGGAGAGCATTAAGTTGACTAGAACCGCAAGCTCCTTCAAAAGCGACTCACCAGCTGCCTCGGTGCCTGAACTTAAAAGATCCTTTAAGTGTTGTGGAGTCAAGCCGTCGAGACCGCCAGCGGAACCGCTTCGGAAGGAGCCCACGGCAGCAATCAATTGGGTGGCTGAAATATTGAAAGGAGTTGAATCAGGATGAGGGGTTTCGGGGGGTGCGGGTAAAGTCATCCGCAGGCGCTGGATGTTTACTCTCCAAGGCAGATACAGACCACAATTTCCTTGAAATATGCAAGAGAAGCTAACGATGTGTGAATGTCACCATGCTGAATTACTATATTTGAATATGTAAATAACTAGTTGATTGATCTTACACAATTTTGAGTACCTACCTAATACTTAGACTTCGAATTCGAATCGGTAAGAACAATTATTTTAAACAAAATGGAACGGTACCCTGGCGGTCTTCCTCCAATAGGTGAGCGAACCAAAAAAAGCCCAGGGAGGTTGACCAGCATCAGAAGTGCCCTCTTGGACCAACTCACAGAGGAAATGAGTGGGTCCCGTCTGCCTCACTTCCAAAGCTAGCCGGTCGCTACTCAGACCGCAGAGCCTTTGTTTGTGTATGTGAGTGGTAGTGTGTGGTGAATGACACCGCTCATGTTTACACCGAATTGCAGCATCCGGCGCGTGTGTACTCGCGCATATGGAGTAGTGGATGTCTGATTGCGAGGTGAAATGTGCTTATATTAACTTAGAATTCACTACGCGCTGGTATGAATATGGGATAGGCAGTATTATTGTTTGAGTAGGCCACGTGTAGACTTTGGCGGCCTACTCAGGCGTCCGGGGATGGATGGTGTCACAGTGTCTGTTTTGTGAGCAGGAGTAGATCCTGTAGAAGGCATTTTCCTTCCACAAAGTCGGGAAGTCCGCAGTGGCGCAGCGCTGTGTTGGTGATACCGTCGGCACCAGGGGCCTTCCTTGGCTTCGTCGTTAGGATGGCATGTCTGACTGCGCTCAGCGAGACGAAGATGGTGTCTTCATCAACGGCTATCGGCGTGGCGTGTTGTAGTCTCCAGGTGTTTCTCGACTGCCGCTACATGTTCGTGTTTGGTTGGAACTGACGCTCCAGATGCTCGGCAAAGACCTCGGTTCGGTCTCCTGTGACATTTTGCGGCGCCCCGTCATTGCTCTGAAGTGGACGCGCTGGAGCTGGCGTGTTGTTGAGCTGTCGAAACAGTCTGTGAATGGAGGGTCAGTCACCCTCCGCAGCGTCTATACGATCCTCCCAGCTCGCGGCACTCAGAGCCCTTAAAGCGGCCATCACCTTTTCCGCGAGATGATTAAGCAGCGTCTTCATTGTCGGGTAGCGTATTGCTGCCATTGCTTGCGTAGGCGCCTTTTCTGTGTAATAAGGTTTCGGATGCACGCGGGCAGGGGTGGCTAAATCACTCTCCTCTGCCGTTGCGTCATCATTGCCGCTTCCAGTGTTGAATCGGTGAAGATGACAGGCCGTCGGCGATGTGGATTCAATCTTTTCCGAGAATTTGTCCCAATCGATTAATCGACGTGGTGGTTTAATTCGGCTCCTGTTGGGTACCCGATAGGATGACGAGTACAGGATGATAATCCGACTGTAACTCGTCGTCTTACACTTGCTTCGTGATCTGGCAGTCTAGCCTTCAGTGGACTATTTTGTTTAGCACTTCGGGCATGTAACCCGAATGGTCTGGGTAGTGTGTGGGCGTCTCAGGGCCAAACACCGTGTACCCGAAGGCTTTTGCATCCGCGATAAGCCGTCTCCCCTTTTGGTTCGTGTTGTACAAGTTCCACGCTGGGTGCTTACAATTTAGATCGACGGCGAGGATAGTAGGATGCTCGGCGATCTGACAAGTCGAGTTGGTTGCCGGGTGGCTTGACGAGGGAGTTCTTCGTGGATGACTCTTTTCTTTGCCATTACAGGCAGGCCACGTTATCGGGCTTTGCGTACTGACCGTTCGTCCTTCGGTCCTTACTATAAACGGGATAGCTCAGGAGCTTGCTCCTGTCCTCAGGTCCCAGTTGCGTTTCGTTTAATAGGGCCATGTCGATGTCCTGTTCCCTCAGGAGGTGGTGGAGAGGACGACCTTATCCCTGAGGCCGCGGGCATTCCTGCGAAGCATCCTCAGCAGCTTAGCCATGGCATAGCGTTAACAACGTGGTCGAGCCGTAGTGGATGTCTTGCTCCACGTCCTTTACCTGTCTCATGACCTAGATAAGGTCCATCAGTAGCTGGATGGTGCTGGCGCTGCAGCTGCGGCTGCAGAGAACCTCAAGCGGAGAAAATATAATAACCTAATCGGAAGTCGTATTTTTGAACCGAAATTAAGAGGTAATTTCAATAGTTTCAACACCCAAGTGTTGAAACTAATGAAATTACTCCATTTGTTTTTATCCATGGGGTCCGAGTAATGAGATCAGTGCTCACGAATTATTCAAAAATCTACGTAAACGCGTAGTTGCCACTTCGCGTGACGCAAGAGCTGGTTTTTACCTTGGTCAGAGGATAAGCATTGCCTTACAACGTGGCAATGCTGTTTTTTGGGAACAATACCAGTGGACAGCAATGTGGAAGAGTATTACACTGTAATTTTTATTACACCTAATTAATTAGATTTGAACAGTAGCAGACGTATCGAGAAAGTTTACTTGATGTGACTTTATAGTTTATTAGGTTGCTAAATAAACTTAATTGAATTAGAAAATTCACGTATTTTTTTTTCCAGAGTAATTTAATGTCAGCGGTAAGTACTGTTCCTTTGAAAGTTTATTAACGAAACTTTATCAACTGCGACCCGGAGCCGCTTCTGTTAAATTGACTTTGTGTTTGAGTTTCTACTGAGAGTGATTAATGGCAGTGCACAACGACACACAAATATCTTACAGCTTAGAAACGTGACAACTAAGGCCTTTGTTCGTTTTATGTTCGGACTCAACTTGTCATTGCTGACAGACTTATCTTAGCTTACTTAATCTAGTAAAATTACCTCAATCTTAGACAACTTCCTTGCCACTAGAAACTGGAAAATATAAAAAAGGATCTTGAGCCAGCGTTAATTAAAATATTTCATTTCAATTATTCTTCCATCGTAGCCTTCAGCCTTCCCCGGATTCTCATCATCTCTCATTCTCATGTTTAAATTAAAAAGTGAAAGACTCTAGGGAAGTACACATATATATGCTTTTACTTCAGAGCGATGCAAATGTAAATACCCATTATTGGCCAGAACATAAGCATGAATCAGGCGGACAAGATGAGAAAAACTCTGAATATTTTGGGGTGAATAAAATATATTTTTCCATTGGTTTCCTAGATACAGACCCAGAGTCTCTGTGGTTGATTTTACATTTTCTGTACCGAATGGGCTTTTTTGATATAGTCGTAAATGTGCATATTCACGAAAAACCGCCTCTCTGTTGCGACTAAAGGTAGTATCTAGCTTTCAAACGATTATAAGGATCTTCACTGTAACCAAATCTTTGAATGAAACTGTAACACCAAAATATCTGAAGAGCTATGTGCAAAAATAGTTTCGTAATTGACTGGCACAGGAATATTTTTTGACTGATAATTCCCGCAAATATTTATTGATAAACACGTGGTTCAAAAGAATAGCAGTTTTAATTATATGTGATTTTATGTAGTTCCGCCACGGGAATAACATGCAGAAAGAACCTGGCACAGATCGCAGAGCGCGATAAGGCCGCCTATTGTATGTTTGTTTTAATTTTAATGTTTCTTTTGTATTGTCTTATCTTGGTGTACAATAAAGTATATATAAATAAATATAAATAACAAAACGTTTTACGAAATATATTCATATCAAAATTACTTCAGATTTGGTTTTGATTTGATGCTTGTACTAATTTAATTAGTCCTGGGTTGAAAGCCAAGCTCTAGTCTAGCTTTGACCCGCAATTGAAATGTTAATATTAGTTAGGTATTCATGCTTTACTGGCGACCCTGAAAGGCTTCCTGCTAATGACTATATTTTTACCCAACTGCGGGAGGGTAATATTTTTCGAGCGTATGTATGTATGTCCATTTCTGTAGCACGTTCTGCAGCTGGCTTGACGGATCCAAAGACACCTCATATGTCATAACATATGAGGCGTCTTTGGATTCGTGTCAATTGTGGGAGTGACATAGGCTATAGCATTTTTAAATATGGCGGGGAAAAACAAAATTTTTAGAAAAACCTACCAAAACTTCGTTTGTAACCGCTGGCAACACCTCATATATGTATTAAATTATACCTAGTGCTTGTTTTTCTCTTTTCAGTTTATTATTTTTAAGCAGTCGGGGTTTTTTGTTTTTTACCTGCTGATGTTTGATTATTTTTATTAACCGACGACAAAAAAAGGGAGGAGGTTCTCAATTCAACATGTATATTTTTATATATGACCACGCATAACTTTTTATAGAGTCGTCCGATTTCAAAAAATATTGTTATATTGGAAAGAGGTTACCTCAAAGTTAGTCCCATTTAAATATATATCCACCCCTACAATTATAAAATAGCAATAAACAGGCATGTGATTACAGTAATTCCAAGAGGTTTGTCGTCGTTTATTGAAAAGTTATGTTGTATATCTCCGAAGTTCTTCATCAGATATTTATTAAATTTAAATGGGACCATTTCAGAATAAATTTATATCGAACAAAAAAGAGTTTTGCAAATCCGTTTATATATGACGGAGATATACCCGAAAAAAATAAAAAAGCATCCGTATACCGAGAACCTCCTCCTTTTTGGGGAGGTGGAGGCAAATAAAAAAATCTTTTAGTCCAGCATATTGAGGCGGCGCCAAACAAACTATCAACGAAAATCAACCTAGCTACAATCATTCTACACTTTAGGTAATTATACTTTGCATGTGGATGACTTTCGGCTGAAATGATAATAATGATGTTTGTTAGTTTGGCACTAACTCAATGGGTTAGGCTATTTTTTTTTTTTTTTGCTTTTACGTTCGTTATTTCGTCAGTATTTTTTTTGTTACAAAGGTTTTTGTGTAGGTAGGATATGAAACTAAAATATTATTAGTCCATGTAAAATGCTGGTACTCCGACAGGACAGCATCCGGTTAGACTAGGAACCAACCCCAACAAAGTAGAAAAAAGGCTAGGCTAGATATCAAAAATATGCTAGTGACATATTCTATGGTTTTTATAATAACGCTTTTGTTGTTACGAGTATTTTGTAAGGGAATAAATTCATAGTTCATTCAGTCATTAAAGGATAAGCAAAAGAGATAAGAAAATTCTGCAGAAAAACAAAAAAAACACTTGTGCAACAAAACGGAATATTTTATTTAGTATTCGTATTATTTTATTATTCTAGTTTTTTCATCAAATCTTTTAAGCTACTTACATCTCTTATTTTATGTGTTTTAACAGTATCTTTTCTTTTTTATAGCCCACATTTTTTTTTTTTGAATTTTCCCTTATGGACTTCAATCATCATGATCATCATCATTTCAGTCGAAAGTCGTCCACTGGTGGACATAGGCCTCCCCCAAGCGTCGCCACATTGACCGATCCCGAGCGTCTCGCATTGAGCGCCCTCCCGCAACAATATATATGGGCTTCAATATATCACGTTTATAAACCCTGTCTTCATAATTAATTGAATCTTGTTTCTCCGACTATTATTCATTTTGCTCAATAATCTGGATCTCTGCTGACCAAACTATACGTCTGGTTCTCAGTGACGTAACTGAGCTAATCAAATTTGTCGCAGCGAAGCTTAATTAGAGAGGCGGTTATCTTCACTCGGTGTGCGACGCAAACATTACGTGGTATTAAGGACGTTCATTAAATCAACGTGAGGGAGAGGCGCAATGGATACCATACCTATATGTACACTCACCTATTGTGACTCAGCTATTGTGTACGCGAGAGAGAGGTAATAGATAGGAGGAGAGGAGTTCTAGTGAAAATAAAATCTCTTGATGTCTTTTTCTAGTTAATTCACATGGGTAAATCATGTGAACCACCACTTGAAACATCTTGTCGACGACTGCTAACCTTAGCTTTTATACTGTTTAGATAAAATTGGAGAATAGTTGAGACAAAATTTGATTTCATCGACATAAAAAGAAAAAGAAGAACTTATACAGATTGCAAATACTGGTCCATCTATGCACAGTCCTTACAAATGACTGTATTCTAAGAACCTGTCATAAAAGACATAAAAGAAAGTTAAATACAGCTTTTTAGTATGACCGACGCTATTTTCTTTGTGTACTCTCAAACAAGTTTTATAGTAACCTTCAAAGAAGTTTTAATCTAATAAACCATAGTGATTATTCTTTTCAACCTACAGACGTAACCAAACTCAGTTTAAATTTTCGTCAACGTGTTGTTTAATTGGAAGGTAGAATTAAGAACTTGAAGTCACGCCTACATTTGAGTTAATTTATTGAATGATCTCAACGCCCAATGACCCCTGCCCTTTTTATACGCGTTCTTAGTTTTTTATTTTATTTAAGTGTATATATAGGTAGTTATTGTTAATTACGTAGGTATTTTATCATTGAATAAATTACAAAATGACTGATAATTAATATAATCCTAGCTTAATTTAGCTTACCTGGTTTTAATTTGGCAACATGAGAATGATGCCTAATTAAGCTTTAATCATTTAATCTGTATTCGTAAAAATAAGTAGTTAACAATCTTATAATATTTTTTATCGAAACCATTCTAAAATAAGTAGAACACGTATCTTATGTAAACCATTCCTACTTAAATTTCTTACAATACGTTTCACTTTTTCTTAGTTTACATTTAAGATGAGTCAAGTAATTCCACATGATATGTAGAAAATTACTACACTGCTAATGCAGTATGTCTGGCAGACGCCGCATGTAGCTTCACAAACAAGATGTATCGTCTCCACGTCGACACTAGTTCCACGGCTCACTCCGAACATCATTCTCTCACCACTTAGCAACACAAAAAAATAACCATGTATCCTATTGCTTAGCTTTTTTAAATTCTCTTTATTCTGTGTCTCAAACATAGCCGAACTCTCTTGTTCTTAAAGCACGGTTTTCCTTCACTTTTTTAAAATTAACCTACTTCTCGTATTCAACTCAGCGGAAAATTACTAGGTTTGTATACTTTTAACTTATTCCATTCTCATAACTCAGCCCCTTTGTGAGGTTTGTTACCTCATCCAATAACATCCAATTTGTCTGATATTAGCTAAGAGACACATCTGTCTCACCAGAAATTTAATCTTCACGTGATAAATCATCATCATTATCGGTACCATTATTCATGTATTCCTTTGTATTTTGAAGCATATTGTAGCTGGGGAATAAGATTAAGGACTTTTTAATTAAGACCAAGGGCCGATCAGACATGCAAAAACATGCGAGTAAAGCAAATCAAAGTATTATTTTGACCGTTGATATTTCTTTTCATGCATCTGACGCAACGTTCTCACTTCACCATGGAATCAGGATTCGATGCAAAAAGCTGACTTGCATCTACGTAAAAAAACACCTAAGGCTCTATGTTTTCATTATTATATTTCAAAGCATTTTCATTATAAAGCACCGCAATAAAGTATTTTTTTTACTATTAAAGTGATATTGAATTGTTCCTTCTGTAAAAGAAAAATACTTTTATAAAATAAAACTATTAATTCACTAACTCTTTGTATGGACAATGGTGTACAATAAAATGTAGAATCAATCTCTGCGGGTCTGTTATAGCATATAAATACGACACGTTTATGTATAAATTTACGTAGATTGAGTGTGGTTACACTCTGACGATAGCCGGCATTATCACAAGGTACTACACTTACCTTAGCTACTATCTCAGACATAACACTTACATATTCAGTGTATAACTACACCACACTGCTCAGCGTCTTCTTGTATAATACATTTGGTGTTCGTCGAGATAATGAAGATACCACTAAGAGGATGAGAGCAACGTGAGTTCCAAACATTTCGTGATATTCGTTATCCACTAGGATTACCAAGATCAAGAAAAGTACTTACTGTTTGTATAGATTATACGATTAGACTCAATCGACATACTAATTTAAATAACCTATGTTATTTAAATTAGTATGACGATTGAGTTTCACTGGAAAAAAGTAGAATTATACAATGATTTTGAAATTAATAAAATTACTGTTACTAACTTTATTTCGTGCATAATTATTGGATGTTCTTGTCATAATTAAAACTATTATTATTTGGAGGCGGTTGCAGCGGTTCATTAATATCTCTTGGTCAGACTGTTTTTTCGTAATCTTTAGTAACAACTTTAATATTGGAAACGCCCGGGCTACGTGGTTCATCCATGTATGGTAGATGTTGAATTGTTGATTCACTTAAAAAAACGTGATTTCACACTAATACCAAAACATTGTCAAACTGGTTACGACTAAAACCACTTATCATGCCCCAAAATGTCTAATTTAAAGCCACACTAACATCAGCGACACTCGCTCC